>JARIHS010000053.1:0-567544 GCA_029320655.1 Mycena floridula
GCTTTTTCCAATGATTTCCCTGATGAGTCAATGCATTGCAAGCCAACAGACCACGAGACAAAATATTGATTGTCAAGTGAATATAAAAAGCCGAGTATTTGACAAACATTCCTGAATAGTCTTGACTGCCAATCTCTCATGACATTAATTGAGTGAGGACTGTTTGATGGCGCACCTGTCTCACAAATCCCAGGTACTTGTGAAATGAAATCGCTTTGAACCACGCTCCGCCATATAAGTATATCGACAGAAAGATGCTTAGCGAGCGGCAAACTAATCGCCTTTACTCTGCGGGAGATCGCACAAGCGTCAAGTTACTGCCGGCGACTGCCGGGCGACGATTCACAGGAACGCAGTCACGTGTTGATGTCTACAAACCCGGAATAAGTGACCGTGACAGTCACCAGCGCTCTTGTTCGTTGACCACCATCACCCATTCCCTGCTCATATTCTACCTCGCCTATTCGACCATGTTTTTCTCTTTCTTTGTATGTTTATTAACTCCTCATGTCTCTGCGTATACTGAACCACTATCAGCTCGAATCCCTTCTTGCCTGTGACGAGCTCGCCTAGTTCTTGTTGTCCTTTCTGGTGAGTCTTCGTTCGCTCCTTCTTCCATTGTCATTCTCATCACAAGTTCAGCCTTCTTATTTCTTTCAGCTCGCCAATCCTTGTGTCACCCCCGATTCATTTCCTGGCAGCGAACCAGGAGATTCGTCACAGCCGTCCCCTCCCCTGACCCGGTTCCGAGGTTCGATGGACTGACACGTTGGAGGTGTGTGAATTTGATTGATTATCTGTGTATTTGCTGATGACCCTTTGAGCAGAGTATTGAACGGCGATTGAACTGGTATGTGAAGAGGGCTGTTCAATCCGTAAAAGGATTGAACAGGCAGGTGATCCAAGGTGATTAATCCGGTACAATCATCGTAGTAGATTAGATACCACTGTATGTATGTAGTACTGATTAATCAATGGATTGAACCATCCTTTGGGAGCCCCCACAATTGATTGAACCAACGAGATGAAGGGGCTGGATTCGGAAAGAAAACCATTGAGGACAAGCAAGTCTTTGGAGATTAAATATCCCAGGAAAAGAAACTCAAAAACAAAGTTCTTCAGCTCTGTCCATGCATTTGGAACGCTGTACACGCTCAAACAGCTGGGCACACCCTGGTCCTGGCTGGGCAGAGTTGGAATCGGATTTGTCTCTACCTAAAGCCAATTCTGATAATATTGGCGCTCGAATTTGATGGGCCATTGTCACTGTGCACAAAGTCCGACTCCATTGTTTGACTTGATCAATATTCGGGCTTGAAGGTCATGTTACCCTGTTCGACTTTGTTCTCGACTCCCTGCATCTCCACCCTTGGTCATTAATCCCCCTTCAACCTGCCTTGCTATTGGAATACTTGAGAATTGTAGTGAGTGTCTTTTATTCTGTTTCAGTCCCTCAAGCTGATCAGGTATCACCATATGCAGGTCAAGATGCAGGTTATAGCTCCTATCTTCCAATGCTCATGTGGTGGCACCGGGGGCAAAAGCAGTTCCCCCTGTCAAGTTCCCCTTGTCTGGCCCTTGTCTGGCCCTAATTTTCACATGTTATAAATAAATTCATCAATCAATGATTGACAGTTACCATTTTGAGCGAACAATGGGCGGCTGTTCAATCGGAGCTAGAAATGCATGCATATGATCAACACATGTCAAGCCTCAAATAATTATAGACTTCCCCTGCTATCACCGTACAATCTAAACCTGTGTTGCCTCTGGCTAGCAATGGGTCTGCTGCACTGCAGAAGTCGGCAACTTTAGACACAGTTTAAATTGCTAGTAGGTTTGAACCTCTTGACACTTTACCAAGTCTTATGATGATTCAGAGTTGATCGTTCAGCAAATTCCACAATTTCAGGCTGCTCTTCAGTCAAATAATATGGTTTCCAAAGTTCTGTCAGTGCCAGCACCGCCATCCAACAACCCTTTTGCAGTTAACTTGCCCAAATCTGGCAATACATTTAACATTTAAACATCAGTCTCATCTGTACCTGCAGCTCCCAATTTGCCAGTATCAGTTGATCCTGTCAATTGTGCAATTCCAGGCTGTGGACAACCTGTTCATGTTGATGGGGCTGGCTTGAAGATCAGCAAATACTGTTTGATGAGGCACCATGAGAGTGAGTTTTATTTCCTTTACTGCATGATCACGAGTTCATGGGCTCTGCAGAGAAGCAGTCATGTCTGGTTTGGTGTCTCCCTGTATTATGTGTCTTGTGCTTCCTCAGTGTGAGACAGACTACTTTTGTGGATGTGAATGCAGGCAAGACATGTTGAATAAGCAGAATTCGCTGCCTACTTGATAGTACTATTGTCGTTTGATGGTCTCAAGGTCAAATCAGATATAGATTTTTTGGATACAAGAAACAGATCATATTAAGATAGATGTGGCAACCGATGGAGTTGCAAACTGCAAAGATAATAAAATACAGTAAATCGAGCATGGATACAGTAAGGGTGCATCAAGTGCGAGTGGAGAACCTAGAAAGGACTTGAGAAAATGATTCTAGATAGCCAAAGTTAGAACAAGAATGAAAGGAATAGCAGAAATCAACTACCTTTGATAGAGCAGATTGTACAGCATGGCATGGTCATACATGATGTTGAAGTTCTCTGTAGGAATCATACCCGCTGTCGCATTGTTCGCAGAAGAATGGACTATCAAAGCATCATCAAAAACAAGAAAGTCGGAAATAAAAACTATTGCCCACCAGTCGGTCAAAATATCATGAAGATGGAGATGATTCACTGCGCAACTCTGCGAAATCATTTTATTTATCATTATGTAATGTACATGTGAATCTATTCCCACAGCTAATCATATCCCCATATCAAAAATTCTTTCTCTCACGTTGTCATTGTGCTGGTGATCCGCTGTCAGCTGTGGATTAGGGCTAACTTGGGGCCAGCCAAGGGGAAAGTAACTCAGGGGAAACTCGTTTGCCCCCAGTGTGGTTAGCCTTACCACAGTTTTTGTGTACAATCCTATCCATATTAAACCGGCAGTGGGGACTAGATGGTGCTATTAGTGTACAGTGCAATGTAGTAAATAAAAAATGTAAGTTTAAACCGGCTTAATCCTCAGTTTAAACTGGGTCCTCTTTTTGGAGGCTCTGGCTTAAGCAGACCTGACCGTAATTCTTCGATTCCGAGGTCCCTTCTTCGATGACGGATGTGCTCTGGCGCCAGCGCCATATAAGACCTCAGCAACCTCCATATCCTTGCAATTCTTCCTTCTACGCATCCAAAACCTTCGTTATGGATCTGCAACTGACATTTTTATCCATAGCCCAGTCGTCTCTATTCTATTTCCGGTTTCGAATCCGGTCAACCGGCTGGCGGATGGCCCTTGCGGGGGATTGGGTGTGATATTAGGTCAATTGGGCCAAGCTCAACGTCTTGGAGCATCGATAGTGATATAACAGCATATGAACAGCGTAAGGGAAGAAGCTCTTCATCGGTGAGACTGGCTTCGACGAGACCTACGAGGCAGTCTCGGCAGTACTAGTGGCAGCAGGGAGCGAGCAGTCTCGAAGCTTCGTCACTGGGAGAAACAGGATCGCCACAGGCAAATCATCAAGTTCGTGATAGTGTCATAGAAAAATGATGGAAAAAGTGCAGCACAATAGACTGGAATGAGAAAAGGCGTCGCAGGCCAGGGGTTGTAGCAGTATGGCCATAATAGTGTGTCAAAATTAACCCACTTTTTAGGCATTTTCAGCATACTTGGGCTCAAAAAGTGACTTTTTTCAGCATACTTGGACCTGATTTTGGGGTGAAAAATGCGAACTTGAGGTCAAAATTTCCAACTTCAGGGTCAGTTTTTTATTGAACTTCAGAGAAAATGAGTCATACTTGGCATTGAAATTTTCCAACTTCAGATCCAAAGTGTCCATGTTCAGATTAGTTTCCATGTGATGTTTGAAGTTTCCATGTGATGTTCAGATTTTCCATGTCATGTTCAGAGTTTCCATGTCATGTTCAGAGTTTCCATGTCATGTTCAGATTTTCCATGTGATGTTCAAAGTTTGTAATGTTCAGAGTTTCCATGTCATATTCAGATTGACAGTTTCCATGTTTGGGTATCAAGAATCCAACTGGCTGTCTCATTGCTGTGAACTCATAATTATGAGCAATCAACTGCCATGAACTGAGTTCAAACCTTGCCTTTGGGTTCCATCTTTGCTACAGACTTGGGCATCTTAGTCTGAATTAGATGATTATTACCTCACATACACTTGGCGGTTTTTCGCCCGTCCACGTGACTCCCAAAAAGGAAACTCAACATGTGAGGTATAAACCAGTTCATAACCGAAGGTATTTGAAATTATTTGCTGAAAGGGTCTTCTCCCTGTGTATAATCCATCCTGTTCAAGAATATCATATCTTGTGACTATTCATTTGCCAGGTCGGGTCTTTCCGAAGTTGTGGGAAGAGTATCCATCACTCGCTCCCCCTCCCCACCCTCGCAAGCTTGGGGTGTCCCCCAAGCTGTGGGAGTCTTGGATGGGCATGCTAAAGACTTGTTCCTGCTTTCAACAGATATGAAGAATCTCCAAGGTCAGGTCTTCTCAGTGGCGAGAGCTTTAAAAAGAAAACACTTATCCAGGCTTGAACCAGCACCACTTAAGCTAGTATTACAGTACTATCCAGCTGTTATTACAACTGAGCCATTGGGGCATACTAAGCTGTCAACTTTACCAGGTTATGTGAGTCACACGAGGCATTTCGGCTGATGAGAACCTGACATGTCATCAAACTGGTTTGTGGTTCGTGAGGTCATGTGTTGTGTTTCCTTTTTGGGAATCATGTGGACGGGCAAAAAGTCAAAGACTACCTCACATAGAATCAGTAATATCAGTGTAAATTGACGTGCACAACATGTACAGCATGTTTTCGGGCTTCAGGACTCAGAGTTATTGGACAGAAGGAGATGAATCACATCAATAGACCATATCTTTTTCTTGCCTCAATATGAGGTTCGCAGAGTCGGTCTGAAAGTTTGCTGATCTAAGTCAAATGTAGGATGTCAATACCAAACATGGGGAATTTCTGAAGTTCGCAGAATCGATCCAAAAGTTCGCATCAGATTTTTTAGAAGTTTGCTGATCTATCTCAAACATGGGATGTCAATGCTGAACATGGAATGTTTCTGAAGTTTGCGGGTTTGTCCCAAGGTCCAGATCAAACTTTTTAAAGTTCGCGGATCTGTGTCAAACATGGAGGATTTCTCAAGTTGGATGGAAAATCAGGGTTTTATGCAAAGTTAGCTAAATTTTAATTATGACACACTATTATGGCCAAATAGCAGCTACAAGGAAGAAAAGGACGCAGCACATATCATAAATTCTGCCTATCTTATGGACTCAAGCTCCAGGTCCTGAGAAATAATTGCAGGTTCATGTTGGACATCACAGATTTTTATGAAAAAAAGACACATACAAAGACAAGTCTCAAAACAAAATTTTATCTCCTAAACCTCTGGGACCTCTTTGGTAGGCCTTGCTGCACTCACTTGGAATCCATTATCTTCCTGACTCCTGATCATGATGGAGTCTGTGAGGTTCGTTCCTTGTTCAGGAGGTGATCGAGCAAATGAGATGTGTGTTCCCAGATTTCTATTCCCAGTGGTAGACACCTCTGTGAGCCGAGCAATGGAATGTTGATTGTACACAATCAAGATAACAAGACTTGGGTAAGCAGCCTAAGAAGAACTCATTGGTGACATAACAAGGATTATAGGAACTGAAACTCACTGAAGAGAACATCATCATCACACCCACAATATTTTTAGCCTCATCCAGTTGTGTGCCCTCTGCGTTGTCCGCAAGAGACAGGGACACATTGATAATCTGGAATTATGAATATAGCAACTGAAATCAGGAGATAAGCTGCAAGAGAACACACCTGAAATATAACATATACTATGCCAGATTCTGTCAAGAACATCAAGACCTTTCCAGCTGCAGAAGTTCCCACTCCAAGTGTATCTTTCATAAATTTCCAGTGCTGGCTGAACCAGATTAGAGTATAGAAGAGAGATAATCCAGAGAAATCATACTATGTTTTGGACCCAATGAGAAGGACAGCTATGAGATTTGTTGCAATGCTCAGGGCAGAAGCAGCAATCTCTAGAGCTGCAACTGTTCCGGAGAGAACGGTGGCATCAATGGATTCTATAGTCTGTATCACACACAGTGCGATGAAAGTAGCTTGATAGTTGAAGTAAATTAGCAGAACATTCCAAAAACAAAGCCTCATACCAAATGTTGCCAGCAAAGTCAATGCTGGCAAAATTATCACACTGCGCTGATCAGACCACACTGCCCACGCGCGCCAAACCACAATGCCATCACCAAAAATAAACTGCAAGGGTTGGTATCATTCATCAGCATGGATTGGAGTAAATTTGAGTCGGGAATCACCAGAAGTCCATTGCCAGCACCGTTGATCCACTGCTGAGCCAGGTTGAGTCGCAGAATGCTGCTATTTGCAACTTCAAGTCTCCCTAACAGCTCCAGGTCTGTGTTGTCAATGAGAGCCCCAATCATCAGTTTGAAGCTAGCTGCAACATATAGGCAGAAATAGGTGGTAGTGATACTGAATAGGATAGCCAACATGCTGCAGAGTACCCAAGTAGCTGTAGTTTTGCTGGCTTTTCTGTCATGTCATAATTTCAGTATCAGACTCCATGCTTATCAAGAGGAAAAATGCCCACGCAAAAAGTGTATGCAACGTCAAAGATGCAAGCAAGAAATAGAGACCTGTTGTATACTATTTAGTAAGGAAACTTATACTAAGAGATGTGTAGTGCCATAGCAAAAAGTGAGAGCAACCTAATCAATCAGTAAGTATGCAATTGGTTCGAGGGCTGTTTCACAATAGGTACCCACCATTGCAGAGAAAGCTCGTACCAAGACCTGGCCTGCATGCTTGAGCAATGCTACTTCGTCTGGAGTCATCTTGCGACTTGATTATCAAGAGATATGTGGGTTGCACCCGAGCAGTGAGCAATGTCCTTTTTGAACTCTTTCAAGCTCATCTACAGAAGATGTCCAGGCATCTTTCCAAGATCACTACCAAGGTTCTGAAAGATGCGAAAGATGGATGTGTGATTTTACTCATGAAGCAGGCTGTTCCTTGAGCTCAGCTGCTCGGCCGTTTTGGTAACTGTCATAGATGCCCGCGGACAATTTTTGTGACGTTAAAATGATCGATATAATTACTCATTTTCCCAGCCGGCAAAGATCCGGCCTTCACCCAAAAACCGGTTCCCACATTTTTACCTCCCCCCAGAGTGAATAATCATTTTCAGCCATTTTAATGCCACAAAAATGATCTGCAGGCATCTGTGTGTTCTTAGAAACGGTGCTGGTCTTCACATCTCAAGCTCCCGTCAGTGTCAAATGACTCATGAAGCACAAGCTGTGGCCGTTGTGATTTCCATGTCAATAGCAAGCATCATAGATGCTCCATGACTGCTTGCTTCTAAGGCATGGCGCGGATGGACCGACGGATATCCGCTATCCACACCTATGAGCGTTGATCCTGCACCTTGAGAGATTATCTCACATTCTGTCAAAACAAGGCTGTCATGCTGTGTCGGCAACTTATGGCAACACACTTTCAGACAAACTTTCTCACATCTTATCTGATCGGGTCTGCTTCGGAACTCTGTCGGAATATCTTATCCTTAGCGGCGCAAGCGCCAATCTCCCTCACTCTCCGTAAGTACTATCCAAGATACGGTCAAATAATAATTCTTTGTCTTGTATGGTACACAACGTACCCAGATTGCTTCCCTGATAATATCAGTGTCTTTTCAAGGGGCCAGCAAGCTAGTGCGCCAAGTCAATACCTACTACGGCGACCCGGGACTCGTTCAGCTTGTTTGCCACACGTACAGAAATAGTAGTATTTACTGATGGTATCAGTGGTGACATTATTACCCTCTCTTCTCCTTCGGAGAGTTTGGAGACTGCAGCTGGATGACAGACTCTGTGCTAGCATTGCCCCTCTGTTGTTGCATTTGATTATACTGTGAATTTTCTGGCTCAGTTTATGCATGTACCATTAGCGAATGATTAGGACTAGCTAGGATTAATAATGGTATGACTCAGACTGGAATATATTGACAAAAAAAGTAAGTCACAAAGAGAATTTGTGAAACACTCACTTTCATGGGTTAAAGATGGCAAAAAACGATATCCCAAGCGAGAAAGGATATCTTTTCAAGTTGAAAAAGTAAATGTTTTTTCAAAGGGAAAAGGTTTCCTTTGTTGCCGGTCCGGTTGGCCCGTACTTTTTCTTTTTGGCAGAGGCGATTTTCGGGCGCCAAACAAACTGCACGAAGTCTTTGCGGCCTCCTGGTGTTGAATCTGTGGGGACGGTTGATGATGGAAAACTTGATCGCTTCCAAGCTCTGATGGATACGACAATGCCAGAGAAAACCGAGGGCATAATATCGCAGGGCAGCGTCAGTGAAAGGCTACGCCACCGTGGAGAGGTCGGGATCGCTCAGTATAAGCTGCCCTCGACCGGACGAATAGGTATGTATCACGACGGCTCAGTGCGATTGAACCAGTTGAAGGACGCATGGGCACTTCTGGCGCTTTTCATCAATCAATGCAAGAGGTTTCACTGTCTCGGATAAGAATATTGTGAACCGAATCAAGATACCGCGTTGACATTTAGACTCGGAGATCAGTGATCGGCGCTGCTGATATAATATCTCCCAACACGTGACAGACGCGTAGTCCATTGGGCGCGTCAAAAGTCATTGTCAAGCTTGAGCCTTCCCACAACTTGTCCGAGACCAAGATCTTATTACAGGGCCCTGCGCCTCCACCATCCGCACATCCTCCTCTACGCCACAAAATACACCACACTCTCTGCCCTAGCAGCGTAGAGGGTATGCCCGTACGCGTGGATGTTTGTGTGGGTGTGCGAACAGGGGTCTCACCAGCAAATTAGCAGTCAGAGATGCGGGATCGGTGTACAGTCTGTGTATCCCTGGACTGCTTGGAGTACCTTCAGACACCACACTGTGCAGCTGTTGATATTCTCTTGCATCGATCTGACTCTCTGGTGGGATATGACTTTGTAGACGATTGTCACAGCCTGTGGCCTGGACAAAGCAGAAACCAGGATTATCAGTCGGTCATCTACATCATTTATATACTTGCTAGGAAATCTTATATACTCGGAAGTCCCATCTACGGCCACCGCGATCGGTTGAAACAAGGTCTCCGCTGGGTTGATAGAACAAGTTCTTACGTCGGTTGTCGTTCGGAAGCACGAGTTTATCCAAGTATATTAAACAATAGAGTCCGCAAGAAACAGCGATAGTTGATTCGGAAAGAAAACCATTGAGGACAAGCAAGTCTTTGGAGATCAAGTATCCCAGGAAAAAAAAACTCAAAAACAAAGTTCTTCAGCTCTGTCCATGCATTTGGAACGCTGTACACGCTCAAACAGCTGGGCACACCCTGGTCCTGGCTGCGCCAGAGTTGGAATCGGATTTGTCTCTACTTAAAGCTAATTCTGATAATATTGGTGATATGTTCCGATAAGATGAGTGATCTGGAATCAGAGCATGGTTGAATAGCACGAGTTTTTCTTTCTTTCGAGTCTCTGGGCTTAGTATTCACGAGTCGGGTCCAAGAAGCTTTCGAGCGGCCGCAGAAACCAGTACGGCAAAGCGGTACATATGTAGACAGAAATGTTCATGCTTGAGGGCCGGGTGGGACTGACAAATTCACTCAGGCTGACTCTACAGTTACACTGGCTCATAAACCTTACACGTTCCTCAGAACTCTGATCAGGATCTGATGAGCCGTATAAACAGTCCCGAACGCCGTATAAAAAGTCGCGAAAAAGAGCTCTCTTTGATCACCATCCCCATGTCCACTGCCAGGAAAATCAGCACCAAGATATGTTTAGTATTATTAACACACGTTCAACATTATTTTCTCTCTCTCTCTCTTCCCAATGCCCACTACCAACAAGATCATCACCGTGTTCTGCGCTAACAAGACGGGGGTGCTATCAACTTTCTCTTAAAAGACGACACCTACGCTATCAGAGCCGTAACACGAAACCAAGAGAGTTCTGTTGCCAAAGGTAGATCTGTCGAGTATCTCCGAGTCCAATGAACGACAACACTCCTCCGGCTATGGCGTCGAGGTCGCCGATTTGAATAACAGAGACTCTGTTTTTTGCCACCGTCAAAGGCTCTTATGGCGTCAACGATGGATGGTGAGTTTCAATTTGCCTCTGATTATTGATTATCCTTCATTGGTTCACACTCTGGATGACCAAAAGGAAAGGAGAGCAGTACGGTTATAATACCGTCGACGCCGCCAAGATGTGTCCCTTCCCCACTCAGAACTCAAGATACCTCACAACGAGACGCAAGCCAACGTCGATGATTATCTACAAGCGAGTGGACTCTGTCCTTGATATCATAAACAGTATGTACTCATTGTTGTATGGTTCTTCA
Source organism: Mycena floridula (assembly GCA_029320655.1). Lineage (NCBI taxonomy): Eukaryota > Fungi > Basidiomycota > Agaricomycetes > Agaricales > Mycenaceae > Mycena > Mycena floridula. The sequence continues at coordinate 10,556 of JARIHS010000053.1, forward strand.
AAAACATAGGAACCGCTTTATAATTTGGCCTTTGACTCCAACGGTAAACTCTTGCCCTAATGCAGGTCCAATTCCAAGCATCCCTGGGAAGGAGAACTGTGGCGCAATCCACTGTGTGGTATTGCATTGTTGAATCCCTACAAGTATATCAGTACGTCGTACTTGATAATCTTTCAGCATACTGGAGGATTATCAGTCAGTCATTAGAACAAGTTCTTGCCTTGGTTGGTAAACAAGACCCTAGTGTACTTCTGGACAGGGCATTTTAATTGATCTCAATGAAGGACAAAGTCAATGTGTGCTCCCCGTCGTCTGAATCGTGTCTCCGAGCGGGCCCCATTGTGGCGCGATTCCCACCAACCTCACCTTTTACATCTGCACTTCAAGTTCCAACTTCGCCCTTTGAATCTGGAGCCACGGTAGATTGTATTGTCAAGGGACAGAAAGAAAGAATCATTCTTATGTGAGACCCAGCGCTGGGCGCACAGAGAGAGACTAGTAAATGTCTGATGAAAACCCGTCTTCGGATATTTGAGCTGCTTCTGTCGCAAGGAATGCGTTGTGCCAGATATGAACAATCGTGTATGATCGTCCACTGGCCTCGAGCTTGCGGTGTGAAACATCTTGAATACTTTTGATATCTCTCCCGCGGTCAAATTTTCAGCTGTACAGTAGTTTTCGGGAACCGGTGGCAGAGAAGCTTCTATAATGTGTGGCCCAAGGCTGAGACAAATTTCACGGTTGAGATATGACCCATCCATCAAATCTCTGGTTTAACTTGACACTCTGATGGCGTCGGGGAAGAAGAACTGATCATCATGCAATCGTCATGTCGTTAAAGAAGGTTTATCATTCCAGACAGAACACGCCACTAATTCTAATCATAGTGGTGTAAAAACCTGCTTTGTGTCACTTGAGGTCGCGTAAAAAAACGCGCATGTAAAGGTTGCTTACTCCGCGCAAGGTTCATACAGACCGGTCCGAGTTCTCACGCATGTCACAATGTCTTGATGTGACCATTGTCAACATGTCACGCATATATCGTCCTTTGTTCTCCCCATTGTTCCGTCATCCAGCGATGAATAAAACTCATGGGTGCCTTCCACGAAATGCTGATTTACCTCTCCATTTCCCCCAGCTGCAATGGTTCACGCTACCGACCCCACCTATCCCCTGTTCCCCATATTCTCCTTTCTCGGGTTCATTTGCGTCCTCATTCCTTTGCCCTGGCATTTCCAGGCCTGGAATGCGGGGACATGTGCATATATGATATGGACAGCAGCCTACTGCTTTGTTGAATTCGTTAATTCTGTAATATGGGCCGGAAACGTCGATAACATTGCCCCAGTCTGGTGCGACATTTGTGAGCGACTTTTTCTTTCAAGCCTTGTCCGCGTTCGCTAATCTGCGACTCAGCCACCCAAATCATATTGGGAGCTGCTATAGGGATCCCGGCTTCGACGCTTTGCATTAGCCATCGTCTCTATACCATTACATCGGCTCAGACAGCCTCTGTGACCTGTCAGGACGTGAGTGGCGACAAAATTGCATAATGTGATCCTGGCTTACCTAGTATTTTGCAGAAACGACGGACTGTAATTGGGGATCTATGCATTGCGGTGCTCCTTCCTTTGTTGATACTCGTTGGTCGTGCGTTCATCCTTCACCATTGTTTTCTTTGACTGAGCAGCGCTTCTCGTCTAGATATCGCGGTCCAGCCTCACCGATTGAAATCACAAAGGATAAGCTCACAAGAATAGGTGAACAAGATGGCGCCCAATACAACAGGCCACATCAGATAAAGGAAATATGCTGGCAGGGTGTTATAGGTGACAGGGTAGCAACCCATTTCTTCCAAAATGTTGAATCGGTGAGGCTGGACCGCGATATCTAGACGAGAAGCGCTGCTCAGTCAAAGAAAACAATGGTGAAGGATGAACGCACGACCAACGAGTATCAACAAAGGAAGGAGCACCGCAATGCATAGATCCCCAATTACAGTCCGTCGTTTCTGCAAAATACTAGGTAAGCCAGGATCACATTATGCAATTTTGTCGCCACTCACGTCCTGACAGGTCACAGAGGCTGTCTGAGCCGATGTAATGGTATAGAGACGATGGCTAATGCAAAGCGTCGAAGCCGGGATCCCTATAGCAGCTCCCAATATGATTTGGGTGGCTGAGTCGCAGATTAGCGAACGCGGACAAGGCTTGAAAGAAAAAGTCGCTCACAAATGTCGCACCAGACTGGGGCAATGTTATCGACGTTTCCGGCCCATATTACAGAATTAACGAATTCAACAAAGCAGTAGGCTGCTGTCCATATCATATATGCACATGTCCCCGCATTCCAGGCCTGGAAATGCCAGGGCAAAGGAATGAGGACGCAAATGAACCCGAGAAAGGAGAATATGGGGAACAGGGGATAGGTGGGGTCGGTAGCGTGAACCATTGCAGCTGGGGGAAATGGAGAGGTAAATCAGCATTTCGTGGAAGGCACCCATGAGTTTTATTCATCGCTGGATGACGGAACAATGGGGAGAACAAAGGACGATATATGCGTGACATGTTGACAATGGTCACATCAAGACATTGTGACATGCGTGAGAACTCGGACCGGTCTGTATGAACCTTGCGCGGAGTAAGCAACCTTTACATGCGCGTTTTTTTACGCGACCTCAAGTGACGCAAAGCAGGTTTTTACACCACTATGATTAGAATTAGTGGCGTGTTCTGTCTGGAATGATAAACCTTCTTTAACGACATGACGATTGCATGATGATCAGTTCTTCTTCCCCGACGCCATCAGAGTGTCAAGTTAAACCAGAGATTTGATGGATGGGTCATATCTCAACCGTGAAATTTGTCTCAGCCTTGGGCCACACATTATAGAAGCTTCTCTGCCACCGGTTCCCGAAAACTACTGTACAGCTGAAAATTTGACCGCGGGAGAGATATCAAAAGTATTCAAGATGTTTCACACCGCAAGCTCGAGGCCAGTGGACGATCATACACGATTGTTCATATCTGGCACAACGCATTCCTTGCGACAGAAGCAGCTCAAATATCCGAAGACGGGTTTTCATCAGACATTTACTAGTCTCTCTCTGTGCGCCCAGCGCTGGGTCTCACATAAGAATGATTCTTTCTTTCTGTCCCTTGACAATACAATCTACCGTGGCTCCAGATTCAAAGGGCGAAGTTGGAACTTGAAGTGCAGATGTAAAAGGTGAGGTTGGTGGGAATCGCGCCACAATGGGGCCCGCTCGGAGACACGATTCAGACGACGGGGAGCACACATTGACTTTGTCCTTCATTGAGATCAATTAAAATGCCCTGTCCAGAAGTACACTAGGGTCTTGTTTACCAACCAAGGCAAGAACTTGTTCTAATGACTGACTGATAATCCTCCAGTATGCTGAAAGATTATCAAGTACGACGTACTGATATACTTGTAGGGATTCAACAATGCAATACCACACAGTGGATTGCGCCACAGTTCTCCTTCCCAGGGATGCTTGGAATTGGACCTGCATTAGGGCAAGAGTTTACCGTTGGAGTCAAAGGCCAAATTATAAAGCGGTTCCTATGTTTTTGAAGAACCATACAACAATGAGTACATACTGTTTATGATATCAAGGACAGAGTCCACTCGCTTGTAGATAATCATCGACGTTGGCTTGCGTCTCGTTGTGAGGTATCTTGAGTTCTGAGTGGGGAAGGGACACATCTTGGCGGCGTCGACGGTATTATAACCGTACTGCTCTCCTTTCCTTTTGGTCATCCAGAGTGTGAACCAATGAAGGATAATCAATAATCAGAGGCAAATTGAAACTCACCATCCATCGTTGACGCCATAAGAGCCTTTGACGGTGGCAAAAAACAGAGTCTCTGTTATTCAAATCGGCGACCTCGACGCCATAGCCGGAGGAGTGTTGTCGTTCATTGGACTCGGAGATACTCGACAGATCTACCTTTGGCAACAGAACTCTCTTGGTTTCGTGTTACGGCTCTGATAGCGTAGGTGTCGTCTTTTAAGAGAAAGTTGATAGCACCCCCGTCTTGTTAGCGCAGAACACGGTGATGATCTTGTTGGTAGTGGGCATTGGGAAGAGAGAGAGAGAGAAAATAATGTTGAACGTGTGTTAATAATACTAAACATATCTTGGTGCTGATTTTCCTGGCAGTGGACATGGGGATGGTGATCAAAGAGAGCTCTTTTTCGCGACTTTTTATACGGCGTTCGGGACTGTTTATACGGCTCATCAGATCCTGATCAGAGTTCTGAGGAACGTGTAAGGTTTATGAGCCAGTGTAACTGTAGAGTCAGCCTGAGTGAATTTGTCAGTCCCACCCGGCCCTCAAGCATGAACATTTCTGTCTACATATGTACCGCTTTGCCGTACTGGTTTCTGCGGCCGCTCGAAAGCTTCTTGGACCCGACTCGTGAATACTAAGCCCAGAGACTCGAAAGAAAGAAAAACTCGTGCTATTCAACCATGCTCTGATTCCAGATCACTCATCTTATCGGAACATATCACCAATATTATCAGAATTAGCTTTAAGTAGAGACAAATCCGATTCCAACTCTGGCGCAGCCAGGACCAGGGTGTGCCCAGCTGTTTGAGCGTGTACAGCGTTCCAAATGCATGGACAGAGCTGAAGAACTTTGTTTTTGAGTTTTTTTTTCCTGGGATACTTGATCTCCAAAGACTTGCTTGTCCTCAATGGTTTTCTTTCCGAATCAACTATCGCTGTTTCTTGCGGACTCTATTGTTTAATATACTTGGATAAACTCGTGCTTCCGAACGACAACCGACGTAAGAACTTGTTCTATCAACCCAGCGGAGACCTTGTTTCAACCGATCGCGGTGGCCGTAGATGGGACTTCCGAGTATATAAGATTTCCTAGCAAGTATATAAATGATGTAGATGACCGACTGATAATCCTGGTTTCTGCTTTGTCCAGGCCACAGGCTGTGACAATCGTCTACAAAGTCATATCCCACCAGAGAGTCAGATCGATGCAAGAGAATATCAACAGCTGCACAGTGTGGTGTCTGAAGGTACTCCAAGCAGTCCAGGGATACACAGACTGTACACCGATCCCGCATCTCTGACTGCTAATTTGCTGGTGAGACCCCTGTTCGCACACCCACACAAACATCCACGCGTACGGGCATACCCTCTACGCTGCTAGGGCAGAGAGTGTGGTGTATTTTGTGGCGTAGAGGAGGATGTGCGGATGGTGGAGGCGCAGGGCCCTGTAATAAGATCTTGGTCTCGGACAAGTTGTGGGAAGGCTCAAGCTTGACAATGACTTTTGACGCGCCCAATGGACTACGCGTCTGTCACGTGTTGGGAGATATTATATCAGCAGCGCCGATCACTGATCTCCGAGTCTAAATGTCAACGCGGTATCTTGATTCGGTTCACAATATTCTTATCCGAGACAGTGAAACCTCTTGCATTGATTGATGAAAAGCGCCAGAAGTGCCCATGCGTCCTTCAACTGGTTCAATCGCACTGAGCCGTCGTGATACATACCTATTCGTCCGGTCGAGGGCAGCTTATACTGAGCGATCCCGACCTCTCCACGGTGGCGTAGCCTTTCACTGACGCTGCCCTGCGATATTATGCCCTCGGTTTTCTCTGGCATTGTCGTATCCATCAGAGCTTGGAAGCGATCAAGTTTTCCATCATCAACCGTCCCCACAGATTCAACACCAGGAGGCCGCAAAGACTTCGTGCAGTTTGTTTGGCGCCCGAAAATCGCCTCTGCCAAAAAGAAAAAGTACGGGCCAACCGGACCGGCAACAAAGGAAACCTTTTCCCTTTGAAAAAACATTTACTTTTTCAACTTGAAAAGATATCCTTTCTCGCTTGGGATATCGTTTTTTGCCATCTTTAACCCATGAAAGTGAGTGTTTCACAAATTCTCTTTGTGACTTACTTTTTTTGTCAATATATTCCAGTCTGAGTCATACCATTATTAATCCTAGCTAGTCCTAATCATTCGCTAATGGTACATGCATAAACTGAGCCAGAAAATTCACAGTATAATCAAATGCAACAACAGAGGGGCAATGCTAGCACAGAGTCTGTCATCCAGCTGCAGTCTCCAAACTCTCCGAAGGAGAAGAGAGGGTAATAATGTCACCACTGATACCATCAGTAAATACTACTATTTCTGTACGTGTGGCAAACAAGCTGAACGAGTCCCGGGTCGCCGTAGTAGGTATTGACTTGGCGCACTAGCTTGCTGGCCCCTTGAAAAGACACTGATATTATCAGGGAAGCAATCTGGGTACGTTGTGTACCATACAAGACAAAGAATTATTATTTGACCGTATCTTGGATAGTACTTACGGAGAGTGAGGGAGATTGGCGCTTGCGCCGCTAAGGATAAGATATTCCGACAGAGTTCCGAAGCAGACCCGATCAGATAAGATGTGAGAAAGTTTGTCTGAAAGTGTGTTGCCATAAGTTGCCGACACAGCATGACAGCCTTGTTTTGACAGAATGTGAGATAATCTCTCAAGGTGCAGGATCAACGCTCATAGGTGTGGATAGCGGATATCCGTCGGTCCATCCGCGCCATGCCTTAGAAGCAAGCAGTCATGGAGCATCTATGATGCTTGCTATTGACATGGAAATCACAACGGCCACAGCTTGTGCTTCATGAGTCATTTGACACTGACGGGAGCTTGAGATGTGAAGACCAGCACCGTTTCTAAGAACACACAGATGCCTGCAGATCATTTTTGTGGCATTAAAATGGCTGAAAATGATTATTCACTCTGGGGGGAGGTAAAAATGTGGGAACCGGTTTTTGGGTGAAGGCCGGATCTTTGCCGGCTGGGAAAATGAGTAATTATATCGATCATTTTAACGTCACAAAAATTGTCCGCGGGCATCTATGACAGTTACCAAAACGGCCGAGCAGCTGAGCTCAAGGAACAGCCTGCTTCATGAGTAAAATCACACATCCATCTTTCGCATCTTTCAGAACCTTGGTAGTGATCTTGGAAAGATGCCTGGACATCTTCTGTAGATGAGCTTGAAAGAGTTCAAAAAGGACATTGCTCACTGCTCGGGTGCAACCCACATATCTCTTGATAATCAAGTCGCAAGATGACTCCAGACGAAGTAGCATTGCTCAAGCATGCAGGCCAGGTCTTGGTACGAGCTTTCTCTGCAATGGTGGGTACCTATTGTGAAACAGCCCTCGAACCAATTGCATACTTACTGATTGATTAGGTTGCTCTCACTTTTTGCTATGGCACTACACATCTCTTAGTATAAGTTTCCTTACTAAATAGTATACAACAGGTCTCTATTTCTTGCTTGCATCTTTGACGTTGCATACACTTTTTGCGTGGGCATTTTTCCTCTTGATAAGCATGGAGTCTGATACTGAAATTATGACATGACAGAAAAGCCAGCAAAACTACAGCTACTTGGGTACTCTGCAGCATGTTGGCTATCCTATTCAGTATCACTACCACCTATTTCTGCCTATATGTTGCAGCTAGCTTCAAACTGATGATTGGGGCTCTCATTGACAACACAGACCTGGAGCTGTTAGGGAGACTTGAAGTTGCAAATAGCAGCATTCTGCGACTCAACCTGGCTCAGCAGTGGATCAACGGTGCTGGCAATGGACTTCTGGTGATTCCCGACTCAAATTTACTCCAATCCATGCTGATGAACATTGACAATATTCCTCTCGAACTCATTCTCTGCATTATTACACTGGCTTTGAGACAAATGCAAAAAGAGGTGGTGGCCATCAGTCACCACGTTTCAGGTCGAATTATTCTCAGGGATGGACTAGATTAGGGTAACTCGGTGTAGGTTTGCGGAGGTAGTTACTCTAAGCCCCGAGTACGGCATCTACTCCGAGGTTCGCGTAGATTTGCTAGAAATCGTGTAGGTTCGAGTAGGTCCCATCTTCCAGCCATTGAAATAGGTCCCCCTCATCCATTTATTTTGTAAACTCAGGTTTCCCTCTGTTGTGGCCATTTTGAGCCCGTTTTGGTTCAATTTGATTTGCCACGTGCATGCGGATCAACGTAATAACTGCTTCGTTCAATATGGCTCGGGTAAGGCCTTACTTTCCGGGTTCGAGATACGTCACGCGTGACTTCCGTGATCAGCCCGTGATATTATGTTCGACCTCAAACATGGCCGATAATCAAGCTGGTTGCAGATCAACAATGCATTATATATATATTTATTGACTTGGTGTAGATGCTCCCTCAGGTGCATCTACACCAAGCTAGTCCAACCTTGGAGTAGACCATCTACTCCAACCTCTTCCAAGTCTAGTCGCACCCTGCGAACAGCCTTCGCGTAACTTTCCCCTTGGAGAATATAGCATTGAAACGTGGTGAGTACTATGAGGGTTCATTGTGGTTGTTATAATGTCTGAACTGAACGCGTCACCGATGTCTCAAAGGGGAAGGCCACGTGTCAATGCCAGCCACCGAAGTTGCCCTAAATCTTGACTTCGAAAGTTGACTGACTGTTTTCAATTCAGCCACGAAGTTGTCAATAATCTAGGACTTGAACTTCCCCGTGAACTGAAATCGTCACCGATGTCTCAAAGGGGAAGGCCACGTGTCAATGCCAGCCACTGAAGTTGCCCTAAATCTTGACTTCGAAAGTTGACTGACTGTTTTCAATTCAGCCACGAAGTTGTCAATAATCTAGGACTTGAACTTCCCCGTGAACTGAAATCTACAAGTTGACTGAAAATTCTAGGGAAATTGAAGTTATCCGCCATTTCTCCTAATCTCCTCCAAGGTACCCACAAATAAAATGTCCGGTTACCCGCTGAATCGTGCCAAGTTGACCAGCTTTCAGCTCCTATTTGACTGAAGTTGGGTGTCAAAAGCACTCAAAATGGACAAAGTTGACCTCAAAAACAGTGGTATTTTGCAACACTATTATGGCCATATCCTAGCAAGGATATAAATGATGCAGATGACCGACTGATAATCCTCGTTTCTTCTTTGTCCATTCAACTCTTCAAAGCTTCGTCCTCTGTGCATCCCTAAACTCCCCATCTGGATTCGTCGCTTTGGCCCTGTTCGTCTCTTCATTCAAAGCTTCACGTCCATTCATCTTCTCAAAGCTTTCCCCACTGACTCCTGACCGGCCAGAATAATGCGACGACCTCCGAGGACTTGATTGACTGGAGCTTTTTCGGGCGATCCCGCTGCAGAAAGGTCGGCGGATGGCCACGGAGCGACGGGTGGCCAGTGAAGCCGAAAACATGATCGGAGCACATTGATGGAGTCGAGTAGGACAGGATTAATAGACTCGCATCGCCCAAAACGTCTCATGACCACCAACTTAATTGATGAGGAAATCACTCTCATGATGCAGCTGGAAGCAAATAGTCCCCTCCCGTGATAACTCAGCATTTCCGAGTCTGAGGATGAGATCAATGCGGAGGCCACAGGCTGTGACAATCGTCTGCAAAGTCATAGCCCACCAGAGAGTCAGGTCGATGCAAGAGAATATCAACAGCTGCACAGTGTTGTCACCATTACTTCTGGAAGGAGGCAATACACAGACTGTATACCGATCCCGCATCTCTGTTCCGCACCACCCACACAAACATCCACGCGTACGGGCATACCATCTACGCTGTTAGGGCAGAGAGTTGGGTCACTGTGCGGTGTATTTGGTGAACATAGAGGAGGATGTGACCTCCGACTCTAAATGTCAACGCGGTATCTTGATTCGGTTCACAACATTCATATCCGAGACAGTGAAACCTCTTGCATTGATTGATGAAAAGCGCCAGAAGTGCTCATTCTAATAAAACAACACCTTTTTACTCTGAAAAAGCAATCAGGCACCAAGCGGGCGCTTGGCGCCCGAAAATCGCCTCTGCCAAAAAGGAAATCTTTTCCCTTTGAAAAACATTTGCTTTTTCAACTTGAAAAGATATCCTTTCTGACTTGGGATGTCTTTTTTTTTTTGCCATCTTTTAACCCCATGAAAGTGAGTGTTTCACAAATTCTCTTTGTGATTTACTTTTTTTTGTCAATATATACCATTATTAATCCTAGCTAGTCCTAATCATTCTTTAATGGTACATTCATGTAAACTGAGCCAGAAAATTCACAGTATAATCAAATGTAACAACAGACTTGGGGGGCAATGCTAGCACAAAGTCTGTCACCCAGCTGCAGTGAGATATTCCGACAGAGTTCCGATGCAGGCCCGATCAGATAAGATGTGAGAGAATTTGTCTGAAAGTGTGTTGCCAAAAGTTGCCGACACAGCATGACACAGCCTAGTTTTGACAGAATGTGAGATAATCTCTCAAGGTGGATGCCAGTAGTGTTGCCGCGGCTGGCTAAGCCGAAGCCGATGGAGCCGAAGCCGATATTAGCCATGGCTTCGGCTAGCCAAGCCGATCTGATGGTCGGCTCGCAGCTACAAGCTGCTAGAGCCGACTTTATTTTTCAGAAATGTTTTATTTTATCCTGTTTTGCTGAATAGAACACTCTGAAAGACTGTGCAAGCTCAGTAACAGGTTCTTCTAAATTTCATCAATTAATAGCTGTCCTGGCGTAGCTCAGCTCCACCAAGGGCTCTACCTAGCATTGTAGAGTTGTATATTGACATTGGACCTACTAGTTTGAAGAAAAAATCAGCCAGTAGTGACCAAAATCAGCTTGATCGGGCGGTTTAGCGCTCTGCCGCGTGTTTTATCACGTGATGATTCCTACAGTTGAAGAAACTGTCGCCAGTGCTTTGGTTGAGCACTCCCAGGGCGCACTATGGGCCATACAACAATAATTGAAGAAATCATCATCAGCTTGGTTCTGATGTCTATCGGACAGCAATGAGTAAACTTTCTATCTTTGCCTTCATTGAACTTGATTTGATCTTCGTCTAGTACTTCATCCGGGTCTCAAATTAGCCTACTTCTGAAAGCGGCAGTGGCAACAAGATTGGATCGACACAGCGGTAGATATTGCTCAGACAGAGTTCACCGATTATGCAACTAGATATTTGATGCAGGATAATGATGATGATGTAATTGAGATTGAGGCATGTTGTTGCATTCATGTCTGTTCAACAAGTCTTTGACCCCGCTTTGCAGGAAAATCCTGTTCCCCAAAATGACTTCACCATGTTTCAAAACATTTCTGTTGCAACTTCAACAGTGACACTAGCAGCCGCAAATGAGTTTGATCAATATCTGTCTGAGCCAACCGAGCCAACAACTGATCCTACGAAATGGTGGTGGAATCGTCGTCACAGATATCCGGCTTTGTCAACCAATGCGCTTGACTTTCTTAGTATTCCAGGTAAGCTATTTGTAGCATCTTTTATATGTCACTAATGGAATTTTACTAGCGACTTCAACGGCCTCAGAGCGTGTGTTTTCTCGTGGCCGCCAGCTGCTTAGCTTTACCCACAATCGACTCTCGGGCATCTCCATCCGGCACTTACTCTGTCTCGAGGACTGCAGTCGGCATAATATTGTGGGTGATGATGTATTTATCAAGGCGGTTCATCAGAATATGGGCAATAAGGGCAAGCAGAAGGCTGGTGAGCTATTTATTTACTAATGGACTTACCTATTTATATGTTTCTGAATGGACTTAGACGATTTTCCTTAATATCATGTGATTGCTGTTTCGTGGCCTTGAACTTGACCAGTAGATTGCACTAGGAAAGCCAATAAAATTAAGATATACACTGCATATGTCAGTACATTGGCCATTCTCATGTAGACCTCTCAGTGATACCCTTGAAAGGTATAACCCGCGGGTTACCAGGGGTCTCGGACCTGAACCCCTGTGTACCCTTGGCGGGGTAGGGTAATACCCCTTACAGGGTAAGGGTTTGAGAGGTAAGGGTAGAGGTACTTCCAGACCCTGACCCCTACCCCTGGTGAACCTTAGGACTCTGACTCGCGGGACGCTGGAGTCTCCACCATAAAGATCGAAGAAACCTCTGATCACTGAAGGCGCTTGGATAGATAGATAGATAGATTACACAGCAACGTCGTCGGCAATGTCCCTAGTAGAAACAAACCAGCTGTTATTCCGGTACTGGCTAGCCGATCTGTCACCCCCACGATAAAACTGTTTGAGGAGCAGCAAATGGCATACAACATAGTGACCAACCATGTCTTGGCCACCAAAGATGATCGTAATCCTGAGCAATTACTGATGTTTCTCCTCGGGTTTGGTGGTACTGGTAAGACAGTGACAATCAACACAATATCCCAGATGTTCAGACAAAACAATGTCAACAACTGGATCACAGTCATCGCGACTTCGGGTGTCGCCACAACTCTTATCCAAGGCGTGACGGTACATTTCTGGGGCGGAATACATGTCACGGACAAGACCAAGAAGCATGAAGATCCTGATGTACTGGTGATGAAGATGAGCGCTGTCGAGATATGATGAAGGACCAACATCATAGGCTGGAGATATTTGATCATTGACAAATTTTCTATGTTAACCAAAGGGATGCTGACCAAGGTAGTTTTTCCATCCTTGTCTTGAGACTACGCTAAAAAATTAACAGATTGATCAAGTTATCAAAGCTACAGTAATTGACCGGTCAGTTGTACACCATGGGTCAGTTGTACACATGTTTAACAGCTGGCACTCAATCCATAGCTCTGATGTAAAATATCCATAAATCAGTAAACACTAATGCATGATTTTTGCCCCAGGATTGAAGGGAATCCGTCGAGAAACGATTGAGATATGATGAAATCAAAACCAGACAAAATATTCTAAATTGGGATATCACTCACTTGTACACATGTAATTGTGTCATAACTTCCCCAAAACAGGTCCGATTGCCCTAATATTTGGTACAGACATGAACCATGATATGTAGAAAGGTTGCAAATACCAGGATTTTTTACAGCTACTGAGGCCACAAAATGGGAGGCAAAATGTATTTGTGCCGTACAGCTGAGCAGTCAATTACTGTACACTTCAGAAAGAAGGCCTTGATGATGGTGGACCATCAGGAGACGCCACGCTACCATTTAGAGGTTTTAATGTCATCATGTGTGGTGACCAGCATCAATTTCCTCCCATAGCGAATCTGAACGGTGCTCTGTACTGTGATCTTGCCGACGATGCAGACGAGGGTGCCCATGGACGTGCACTTTATGAACAATTTACCACAGTCGTATCATTGACTAAGCAACATAGGGTGGATGATTCGGGCTGGAACAAGATGTTACTCAGGCTTCGAGTTGGAGAGTGTACAGTATATGACCACTAAGTTGAACACCCAAATTGTATTCTGGCCTACAGATTGGCCTCAGTGGCGGAACCCAATTTATAAGCTTGAGGATAGGCTGGGGGATGCCCTGTTGATGTCTGTACCAAGTTTGGTAGGAATCGTCCCAGACATCATGGAGATATTCAGTAATTAGAGGTGTTCATGTGAGTGATATCTGAGTTTGGAATATTTTCACATGTATTGACAGTGCCATATCTCCGTCATTCCTTGACGGATTTGTATGAAAATTGGACGTATCTTTATGCATTCATATCCGCGACTTTCTGAATATTTATCCCATAATTAATTCCCATGGTGTGCCCTGTTTCCAGAGTGTTCAAGGGGCCACGGTATTTTCAAGAAATAGGGTGAAGATGAAGAATTCTTCAAGAAATCTTCACTCTTCTTGATCGCTTCTTCACCTTCTTCACCTTCTTGAATTCTCGTTACCTAAGCGATCAACACTTTATGTAAGCATATCGGACGTTCGACTCGAGGCTCGTTGGTCAATTAAATGATCATTAACGAACCTTACATGTACATCACTGCATCCATAATTATTATCAGTCACTTGTTACCACTTGAAAGGTCTGTTTCATAGCATTCTGAGCATGAACTTTAGCGGGTGAACTGTCCGACTCTGTTCACTGCTCAACAGGCCCGTAGAGTCCATTATGCTCGCCATATAGACATCATTGAAACAATTCAAGCAGTACAATATATGAAATCATCATCTGGAAAGTCCTCTTGAGCTCTTCTTCAGAGCTTCTTGACACTTCTTCACCCTTCTTGACAACTTCTTCACCCTTTCTTCAATTTTCTTCAATTTCTTCAACTTTTTCTTCGGTGTTCTGCAATGTTTCTTGAGTGCTGATTGATCCTTCTTCAAAGTTCTTGAGTTTTCTTGACCTTTTCTTCAACTCTTCTTCTGTCTTCGCTGTACAGATTAATTACATTACAGTGAATTTGAGCCAAATATGACTGCATAATGTGTCCATGCATCCAACAATGTCTCATTGACTTGGAATTGAGCAAGGACATACAGTATTGATGTATAAATTCAAGATAAGGTACTAGCAATCAACATTACTACCGTTTCTTCCTGGCCATTTTTGGCTTTGGCCTTGGCTGTGGCGGCGGTGAGTTGGCCTTGGGCTCACATTTGCTGAGTCCTTCCGGGTCCTTGTAATCTGGTCCGAACTGTTCTTGTAATCAGAGCAGACACAAGACCTCGAATAAATGTATGTACCTGAACCTCAGGGTCGCATTCCTCAAGGAGACAAACATCGTCATGACTCCAGTGAGATGGAAGACCGACATATGGGTTCCATCCATCTTGATGTGGTCCAGCATTAAGTCCCCATTGGTAGTATCTGGCTTTTCCTGCATCAGCAGAATCGGTGAACATTGCCTCTTCCAGTGCCCCAATGGCCTCACAGTCAACGTCGACTGCCATAGGGTGACTAAGAGCACTATCCATCTGTATTTCCCAAGACCTTTGAAGCAAGAATCAATGCTGCTCCAAAGGCCGGTCATCTGGAGGACAATCAGGGAGATCGATGTGAACTGAATGGAATCTATGCGCCAGAAGAAGGGTTAAAGCATGAAATATTGGAATAGTACCCCCGATCCACTCGTGTCGCAGATTTGGCGCCTCTGGGATGTTCCAGTCGAACCAGTTGTTCACCTGAGCACAGTCCGAGAGGCTCAAACCCCCGAAATTCAGTACATCACTAGAAGCATTGAGTGGACGGTCCTTCATCTGCTGTAAAGCAGGAAACCAATCCATCTCTGCTGGTGATACAGAATCTGGATCATGAAACAGCACTGCGAGAGCCTGTCTATGTGGACTGAGGGCCACATTGACCTCCTGCGTGAAAAGGATTGCATTGGGCTGTGAAAGGATATCTTCGTCGGAGGCTTCATTGCTGGCAAGTGACCATTGCCCCAACTATGAATTCTTAGCCCAGATAAGATACATGGAGAAACTCACCCTGATTTCTCTTCGACCATCAAAATTGCCCCATAGTTGGTCTGTGATTTCACTATCTGGAATCTCAGCATGCTCTTTGAGCTTATGACAAGCACCAGCATCAAATCGGCATCTTCGCCACCAGATGACTATCCAGTATGCTGGCCTTTCAGCTGTCGCTGGATGGAACGAGATCCGTCGACATGGATACCAAAAGGTCCCATTCAAGGCCAATGCACCCTCGCTGATGCCAATGTACGATATCAGCAAACTCTGTGTCGAAGTTATTCAATCCACTCACAAGGGAATTCTTGATGCCTTTCCTACTCGATATGAACTTTGAATCATACTATAAATCAATCTATGAGTGATTATGGAATCGAAAAATCCAAATAGACTCACCGTTGAGAAAGTCTCTGGCGCTTGTCTTTTGTCGTCATGCAGTAGTCGCAAAGAAACCTTCCTGGAATGCCAGTCTGAGTCTTTCTCTGCAGGGCGACTTGACAAGCATTGTGTGAATAATATCCACAGCCAAAACATTTGGTTGTGTCCTCCGGGTCTTTCATGCAATCACCGTTGCCTGTGACGCCACATCGACAACGAAGAGTGAAATCAGCATCGACTGGAGAGGAATGCCGCCTTTGCTTGGCTTCAAGCTCGAGATCTAGTGATCCTTCCTGATCTTTACGCTTTTGAGCAAGTATCGAAGTATCAAGACTGTTGATCTTGTTTCGCTTTGGTGCTGGATCATCCTCTGAGCCTGAAGATTGAGCTCTAGACCTTTTATACCGGAATCGGGGAGGAGCTATTGGCGAAGGTGATTTTCCCATAGCTTCATTGGTCCCAATGTTGTTGTGAGATGAAATCGGCAAGGATTGCTCTCACCCACTCTCGCTAATCTCATCTCCTGCAGCGCTCTGTCCCTTGCTCGAGCTCCAGCTGGAATTGGAGCCAGATGCTTCCAATATTGAGCCTTCAATATCCTCGTCTCCAATGGCATCGACATCGATGACTCCCTGATGTTCCATGTAGTCGGCATCATCAAATATTGCATCAGCATCATTGACCAACCAAAACCGTTTGTCCATAGTCAGTTTTGTCGTTGGATCATCCTGGTTGAGCAAAAGCTGAGGAAGAAGGTCTAGATGATCAACTGAAATTTGTAAATTGTGGACTCGTCGCATGGCCTCGCACTCGCGGTGGCAGAACTTTAGCTGGGCTGCATGCCTGCCACGAAGGACATAGGATACAGCGTACATCCTGTAACCTTCCGGGACTCGTTTGAGAGTGTTGTTGGAGCCAATTATACCTGTCTTGAGCGTCGCCCGAGATAGAAGAGAGCGTCGGCCATTATTCTTCATACCATGATACTCGTAAATTGACGACTCTCCCGATTGGATGTGAACTGTACGAGAGATGAAATGCCCTGCCTGTGGACTGAAGAAAATACGGCCAACGATGTCGTAGATCATGTCATTTGATCCTGGTAAAGGATTGAGAGTTGCCGGGAATTTCCATGGCGTCGTATCGGGGTGCAGGTCATCGTAACTGATTTCAAGAAAAAGGTTGAGAGGAAGCGAGAAAATGAAGGACTTTGAGGTTGTTTCTCCGGTGCAAAACTGATTTCCGTCAATGCTTAACCAGCAGTGGCCAGGTTTACCAGCAGATTCGACATTGGCAGCATCAGCCAGCCATTTCTGAACATCGCCCTTGAAAGACTTGAACTGTAAGTGGTCCAAATGGAGCACACACGAGCTACGAGGCTTGATGGATATCTTCTTGTGAACACCAGTCTGGCTTGTCCCAGTACACATGTCGATATTGACTCGAAGTGTCTGATAATAGGATTGAGCACGATTGTCTGTCCCATTCTGGCTGTTTCCATGGGCAATGCCATCTATCCAGCTCTAAGGGGCGATGAGTAAAACTGCTTTAAGATATATTGGTGATACTTACCAAGGCCGGTTGATACCCAGTGTCGCCCCGTCTGACGTCTAGCAGCTCTTGGTCCAATAAATGAGTCCGAAGTGAGTCGCGAATGTCCATGAGAGCATGAACAAAATCGTCATTGACGATGGATTGGCTGGAGCGTAGCATTTGCCATGCTTGCATCGTCTCGCCGAGCTTTACAAGAGATATTGGTGCTAAAGCGTGCAAAATGCGCTCTTGAAAGGTCGGTATGTCACGTGAAAAGGCGACCTCAATAACATCGAGCGATGCATCTAGCCAGCACGAATTGTCAGCCCATTTCAAGCTCTGATCCTTGGTACCAACAGCACCTGCAGTCAAAGTTGAACTTGCCGCTCCATGAACTATGCCCAAGGCATCAGCAAAAATCCCATTCGACTTCGAGTCAGTTTTTGCTGTCCTTTTCTTCGTCTTCTCTTCACTCAGCTCGGGCATTGTGTCGGGACCACGGCCCTCAGGCTTTGAGCCTTTACGACCTGCTGCTGCTGGGTCACGCTCGGGATGAGTCCGTCCGAAAATAGGTTTTCTCTTCTTCCAGAGTTCACCTCTACCATAGCATATCGGACGACCAGCTTTGTGAGAATTGTTAGCCCATATATGTTAAAAATGCGCACACTCACTTAGAACTGAGGTGTAGTCGTAAACATCCTTTTGAACGAAGGTATGAAGTCCATAGAGTCCCTGAATGACATCGTGGCCACTCCCAACACTTTTATAGAGTCGAGTGTGCATGGATTCTTGGGCATTCGTGTAATCTGACAAAGATGCCCAAAGATCAGCATCCATAGTCCGTAAGGAAGTAAATATCATTTTCGCATTTTGCTCCAAAAGCCACCAGTGTAGCCAGTTCGCGCAGAGTGGATAGTCTCTGAGAAGTTCAGCTACGGCCTCGGTCAAAATAGCTGGTGACTTGATATCGATCAAGGAGAATGCATCATGGCGAAATGAATGCTGTCTATCAGCGGGAACAACAGTATGGCAGTAATAGTGTGTCAAAATTAACCTAGTTTTTCGGTATTTTCAGCATACTTGAGCTCAAAAAGTGACTTTTTCAGCTAACTTGGGCCTGATTTTGGGGTGAAAAATGCGAACTCAAGGTCAATTTTTCTAACTTTGGGGTCAGTTTTTTGTTGAACTTCAGAGAAAATGAATCATACTTGGCATTGAAATTTTCCAACTTCAGATCCAAAGTGTCCATGTTCAGATTAGTTTCCATGTGATGTTTGGAGTTTCCATGTGATGTTCAAAGTTTGTAATGTTCAGATTGACAGTTTCCATGTTTGGGTCTCAAGAATCCAACTGGCTGTCTCATTGCTGTGAACTCATAATTGTGAGCAAGCAACTGCCATGAACTGAGTTCAAACCTTGCCTTTGGGTTCCATCTTCACTACAGACTTGGGCATCTTAGTCTGAATTAGATGATTATTACCTCACATACACTTGGTGGTTTTTCACCCATCCACGTGATTCCCAAAAAGGAAACTCAGCACGTGAGGTATGAACCAGTTCATAACCGAAGGTATTTAAAATTATTTGCTGAAAGGGTTTTCTCCCTGTGTATACTCCATCCTGTTCAAGAATATCATATCTTGTGACTATTTATTCGCCAGGTCGGGTCTTTCCAAAGGTGTGGGAAGAGTACCCATCACTCGCTCCCCCTCCCCACACTCGCAAGCTCAGGGGGTTTCCCGAGCCGCGGGAGTCTCGGATGGGCACGCTAAAGACTCATTCCTGCTTTCAATGGATATGTATTATGGAGACTCTTCAAGGTCAGGTCTTCTCAGTGGCGAGAGCTTCAAAAAGAAAGCACTTATCCAGGCTTGAACCAGCACCACTCAAGCTAGTATTACAGTACTACCCAGCTGTTATTACAACTGAGCCATTGGGGCATACTAAGCTGTCAACTTTACCAGGTTATGTGAGTCACACGAAGCATTTCGGCTGACAAGAACCTGACATGTCATCAAACTGGTTTGTGGTTCGCGAGGTCATGTGTTGCGTTTCCTTTTTGGGAATCACGTGGACAGGCAAAAAGTCAAAAACTACCTCACATGCTCACAAGATTGATGCGACAGGTGGGAAATATCACATGGAATCAGTAATATCAGTGTAAATTGTCACGCACAACATGTACAGCATGTTTTCCGGCTTCAGGACTCGGAGTTATTGGACAGAAGGAGATGAATCATGTCAATAGACCATATTTTTTTTCTTGCCTCAATATGAAGTTTGCAGAGTCAGTCCGAAAGTTTGCATTAGATTTTTGAAGTTTGCTGATTCAAGTCAAACGTGGGATGTCAATACCAAACATGGGGAATTTCTGAAGTTCGCATCAGATTTTTTAGAAGTTCGCTGATCTATCTCGAACATGGAATGTCAATGCTGAACATGGAATATTTCTGAAGTTTGCAGGTTTGTTCAAAGGTTTGGATCAAACCTTTTCAAGTTCACGGATCTGTGTCAAACATGGAGGATTTCTCAAGTTAGATGGAAAATCAGGGTTTTATGCAAAGTTAGGTAAATTTTAATTATGACACACTATTACGGCCAAACAACAGCACTGATGTTTGAGACGTGGACTGTGCTTCCGCAGAAGTGATACTTGCACCCCTTCAATAATTTCTCCGCCGCCGCTCTAAGTTGATCTTTTGTACGAGGATTTGGGACTTTGTACTCTTCTTGGATTTCGAGCCAGACGTCAATGAAGCTAAGGATAAAAGCATCCCGCTGCGCCTGACTGTAGTCGACAACCTGAAAGTCATGAGTCACATAAAGCTTCCGTCTGCGATAAGGGACTTACATTGGCAAATAGTGAGCCCTGAATCTCCATTTCGCGGTCCAGGGCTTCACGAACAATGCCTTTGAACAGCATAAGCCAATGAACCCGATAATGCTCTATGCTCTGTCCATCACTATAAGTCATAATGACCGGTTTCCATGCCCGAAGTTTGACCACATAAATTGACGTTGTAATCAAAATATCGTTCTGTCCCTTGAAATATCGGTGGGCACCATCTGTGACCTGACCATCGGTAGGTTCAGGATCGGTTGGACAACGACAGTGAACCTTGGGATCGGAAGAATCATTATCAATGTCTCCCTTAGCACGAGTCTGAGCCGAAGTTCCAGGCGCCAAATCAGGCAGTGACCAACGTCGCATTAGCGAAGACTGTACGCAAATAATGTTGACGGGATCCATGGATGCATGAATGACAAAGTCGGGACATTCCTCGCGAAATTTGGCGAACTGTTCGAGGAATCCATCACCGAGTGCTGCCTTCGTAATCCTTGCCACCTTCTTCTTTTCTGCCCATGCACGATCTTGATTACCGAGTGCTGGTGATATTTGTGAGACAGGCTTGCGAGCAAATGGTCCCCATCCACCAGTAACTAGAGCAGCGGCACCGAGAGTCGGATTTGCGCCAGACAACTGTTGGAATTCCTCCCTTTCGTGGGGTAAGAGATGGAGAACCTTCGGGACCTTTGCATGTAGGTGAAAACCATCATGAATATAATGATATCCCCTGCTCCAGGTGTACACCTTAGCCATAAATCAACTTGATTGATCATAACGAGTTCTGTCTACGAAAGACTGACCTTCCCCTTCAGCCCGCATGCAGTGTGATATAGAGAGGCCCCGCAATCGCATTGTTCGTCCAACTGGAGCTTCAAGGCAGCTCTTGTCGTTTTAGGACGAATAATGATCGCACAGTCTGAATTCCGGCATGAGATGACCCCAAGACAAACTCGGGCTGTACATTGACCCTTTTCCCAAGTCTCTGCTTCGATAGAGCCCCCAACGCCGTGACTGCTGCAGGCCCAGTGAGTGGAGAACTTGCCGGTTTGATCGTATTCCGCCTGAGTGAGATCAAAATCGAGTTTCCCATTCGGCCATCCATCCCATATGGTTTTGGAAGGTGGCGCATTGGCTGCTATGCCAGGAAGCCATGTAGCTGGATCGAAAATGGATTTCGGTGGAGCTTGGGCTACCTGGGAAGGAGTCAAGGATGGAATGATGACAGGCCCGGTCATTCTTTCTGCTTTAATGACTGCCGAAGCTGCGACTTTTGTTGGTTCTGGCGCAATGGCTTCTGATGCTCCTGAGGTTGTCTGGACAAAGCCAATTCGAAAGTCTATGAAAAGGCTGGTTATTGGAGATGCAAATGTGAGGTGCAAAAAACCTACTGTTCTCATTATATAACGGGACTAAGATTCCGGATGGCTTCGCGACGCTGGGACCATGAGCGGGAGCAGCAGGTGCCACGGGGATATCCCAGTAGGACAGAATATGTCTAATAAAGCCCTTGTGTAGCAGTTAGAAATATCTGCTACAGGAGACAAGAATCTAGACCCTACCAGGACCATAGAAAAACGCTGTAGTGGCGAGAAAGAAGCGTAAAATTTTCACCGATCAAAAGTGATGCCATGATTTTCGGCCGCCGAACCAAATGACGCGCCATGCGAAGCGCCGACCTGACAACATGTCTGTCTGGTCACCCTGAACACATGCAGCCTAATTGGAAGGAAGAATATGCTGTGCGAATTCAAAGTGCTCCAGGACCAGTCCTTTGAATATCAATGCCCGGTTCTGTCATTCTCAAGCTGTATCTGCACAAAGAACAATCCCAGATCCATCTCCTCTTCATCAAGGGTAGGAACATTGAACACAGTAGCCGCTATCTGTTCATTCAACGGGTCAGCGGCGACAGAGCAGTGACGGTTCAGGATAAGTTTGGGTGTCACAGGTCCTGTGACAGTCACGCGACGCGATCCAGACATTTCAAGTCATTAATGGGTCTTTAAAACCTTTCGGTCCAATCTCTGGGGCACCAAATAAGCCATTCTTCTCTTCTTAAGCCATCTTCAATGTATCTGGAAAAACTTCTCCAATTTCTTCACCCTTCTTCAGTCGCTTCTTCACTCTTCTTCTCTTGCTTAGTCAGCCTTCTTCACCTTTCTTCACCTTCTTCACCCGATTTCTTGAAAAAACCCACACCCTCGTCCTAAACAGAACAACCGGTGCCAGATGCTTTGCCCGGTGACGACTCGACCCACAATGGGGAAGATAGATCGCACAGGTTACTACATCGGCCGGATTCTCTAAATGATACCACGTAGTGCCTATATAAGTACCATAAGAGAAAATGAAAAAACCCAACAGCAAAGCCCTCATTCCCCTTCCGAATCTGATTCGTCCGGCAGAGCAGCTTCCACAGTGCCCTGCGAGAGTCCCTTCCATCGTTCCACGGCATTATTAATGAAAGCAGCCGTTGGAACAACACCTTCCACGGAGAAGATCAGCTTTTTGAGATAAAAAAGAGTTCTGTCACCGCTGCAATCAATCCCGACTCTGCTCAATCCCAATCTCGTGTCAGCAAACCTCGTCTTTTTCGTGGCCTGGTCTCAGGTCCTGACTCCTAACATTTTTTCAATGTCACTGAATCTGCATCACCGCAATATCATGACCGATCTGGTTCTCGGTCGCGACTGGCTCAATGCTGTCGCTGTCTATCATATTCTCTGTATGTTATACCTCTCATTAATCTTCCAGGTCCTGATTTCATTCTGCAGCGGCCAGCCTTGGCGTCGGTCAGGCTCTTACCTCGGTGGCGTCTAGCCCCAAAAAATGAACAAATTGAACCGGATGAACCCAATTTAACAAAACCTTTACTTGAACCCTTGAACCCCTGAACCCTTTGAACCATTGCACCATGAATCATTGAATGATGTTCGTATGTATGATTTAAATGAAGCTCATTATTCACCATTGGCGTTGGTTGATCATTCTAACCCGCAGCCTGATTCATCTCATCAGATTCGTCAATTTCCTATGAGTCCTTCCGCATGGGATGAAGCTCAAGATGACGCTGTAGTTTCCGACTCTCGGTCACCTGTTTCCCGTCATTCCTACGGTCTTCGAGTCTTACGATTACTATGGCAAATGCACCTGCGTCAGGACAACCCCGGCTCATGCGTAGCAGGCCCTGCCGCTTGCCGGCCTTTTAAGTTATTAGAAATTAATCCATGGAAGTCCAAAATCATGACAATCGTAGCTTAAAATCGGCCATGATCTGCAGGGTTTGCTCGCGTTTGACGTGGATGCTGTCATCTTCAGAATCAGTGTCCATGATTTCAATCACATCCTGCCCCTGCTCGCGAGAAATTCGTGTTTTGACAATGAGACCACTAGAAGGTTGGACAGATGGAAGACCAGGCTCAATTTTGATCTTTGGGCTGGAGAAACTGGGCTCGTGCTGTTCGGTCTTCACATGGGCCTCGGTTGATGTGGCTGGTGCTGGATTGGGCATGATACACCAGACGCGTTAGAGACGTGCAATGGAATAGAGCTGGGAGCCTGGTCATTGATGAAGACCTTCAGCTTGGATACAGAGATCCAGCTATTGTCAAGGAAAAATCCAGGATTTTTTTCAATAAAAGCGGCCGGAAATGACTGTGACGATGGTGAGAAAAGAAGCCTATATAGATAAGGAAACTCACGGCGTTGCGGAACGCAATGATGTGCCGGCTGGGAACATCATCGAGAAACTGGGTGTCTTCAGGAGCTGAGGGAGCAGACATTTGCAATTTTTTCAGATCAGGTGGTGGTGGTTTGTGGATAAGGGAATTTGTTTTTCGCTGCCCAATCAATCCACTGTTGGCTAGTATTTGCCCCGGCCAAGTCCGGAAGGCTGTTGCCGAATAATCATTCTCCGACATCTGCCGTGGTTCTCATCCTCGTGGGTGTGTTGCTCTTCCATCAGCAAAACTGACCAAACCTTATAAGGGTTTCCAGTCAATTGTAGCTCTGTAGAAATGTTGGTGGCTATTGCAAGGCTGTTGCAATGGTACTGGGATAGTTCCATCATATTCTATCCATCTGGGATAATCCTGAGAGTCTGGGATCATTCTGGATAGTTGGAAGGTAGCTGGAATATCATTGGAAGGTGTTGGAATCATTGCAATAGGAATACAAGGGGATTGCAAGGGACACTGAAATTTAACTCAACAAGAACACCTCTTTTGGGAATGAGAATACTCAATAAAGCCACCCAATGATGAGCAACAATGCCCGATGCGCTAGGGCGGAGGTTGGACTGAGTGGTGCGCGACTGGGGCATATGAGGAGCGGAGTAGCCATACTAATAATGCGTTGATGGTGTAGGGGTCTAACATGTCACATTAGTCAACTTTGAGCTTCCGCCCACCGGAAGGTCGCAGGTTCAAGTCCCGCTATTGCCAATCTGTGATGCCGAACCCAATCGTCGGCTGATCCTTACATAAGGATGACTGGTGTCGTGTATTTTGGCGTCTTTCCTGACCCCGACCATTCCAACTGCTGGAATAATTATGAACTGTTGGAATATCCGGAATGATCCTGACTATTGGGATTATTCCAGACCCTTCCAATCCCCTTCCAACCACATTGGCTGTTCTGCCAACCGCTGCAATGGCATGGAATAATCCCCTGCATTATAATGACTTCCAGAGCATATAAGGGGATTAGAAGGTTTGGTTAGTTTTGCTGATGTCGTACATCCTCGCTGTCGAAGCTGTAGAAAACGATTTCATGGTTGGAATTCTTTGGTTGGTAGCGTCAAGTGACTAGAATTTCGGTTCTGCTACCGCTGGTACGTTTAGCTGTCTCTTTTTTCTTCGACATCGTTCAATCGATTCCGCAGGCTGAATTCCTTCGCTGAGGAATCTTGTCCCTCCGCTTAGGGATGCATCATCACTGATTAGCTCTTCGGCTCAAGCATGGACTTCCTTGGTTCCCTTGGGTCTCTCAAGACGCAGGTAAGCTGTCTCAGCGTCGTCATTTCCTTGGCTTGAGGCTAATGGATCATAGGCTTCCTCCGTGTGAGCTCTTGGTGGACCTGGAACCTCATACGCCGCGATTTTCATCCCCTGGCACCATCGTTGATGCAATTCATTTTCCTTCCCATTTGCATTCACCTTGGCATCGATCAGCATTGTCTTTCTTGAGCTATTTTCCTCTTGATTGCTCAACCTTTTACCGATGATACCTAAGTTTTCCACAACCTAGACATATCACATTGAGCTCTAGGATGCGCTAGGAAAGGATGTGACGGAGAGAAAGTGGACAGGCATTGGGGTAGCTCGCGATGGCTCGCATGGAGAGAGTCGACAGTTCAACATCTCACGACCTCGTACTTCACTCTTCGCTTTTTCTTTGTTCCATCGCTGATATTTCCAGCTGAGTTTCGTGGCCGTCATACTCTTTCCTCATCATCTCGACCATCATATGTGAGCGCATGTGAAATTTCATCATCATCCTCATCATGAATGTTTTCATTCACCACGAGCAGCTGTTCACATCAATGATCACGCATCTCTTTAGCGGGAGAGGTGGAGCTTCGGTTGTCATATATACATAGCACTTTTTATGTTAAACATTCTTTGCTTGTTATTTGGTAGCTATTTGCTTGTCCTAGACTAATGAATATAGTATTGTTTCTTCCCGATTCTATGCTGGTGAAACTGGGTAAATATTATTTTCGTCACTTACATTCAATTTCACTCTCGTGTGTGATTCAACTTTTTGATCTCGCGTGTGTTTCAACTTTTTGATCTCGCGTGTGTTTCAAAATTTCACATCTCGTGTCTGACTCAAACTTTTTGATCTCGTGTCTGATTCAAAATTTCGCATTTCATGCCCAACTCATGACTTCCAAATCCCGCGCCTGATTCAACTTTGATTCAACTTGTGAGTCTTGCGCTAATTCATCTTGTGTCGCCACTCACTCAGATATGGTGAAATCTGGAATTGGTTGATAATGCCTCTCAGCACTCTTAATAACCATATATTAAGCCAGATTCATCTTAAAATGTGGGTATCAAGTGTCCACATTTGACGCACCTATTTCGCTGCTTGTGCGGACTTTCAATGCGGAACTTGAATATTCAAGATCCTCTGATTGTTATTCCAGCCTGTTTGGGCCAATGTAATGCTCAATGGGGTAGAACATAACTCGAGTCTCGAGTCGCTGATCATGGAGCTTGCGACCCGATGTACGCATCAATCGGACATAATGATGCGCTGCATGCCAATTATGGTAATGCAGTAAAATCATTCTGTTATGCTTGAAAGATGCTCAATTGAGCTCTGACAATGAAATTTCTGGCAGTAATGCATCATCCAGACTCAATGAACATGTACCAAGTATCCCAACAAACCGTCAAATTTTATGTAAGTGATGCAAAACGCTCTTTGCTGCGTGTCTCATAACATCCCAATAACCTGCAAGATTTCATGACTTGAAATAAAAGTGCAGATTCAGCTATATACCTTGGGTGCGAGATTTGAAAGTTGAGTTAGGCATGAGATATGAAATTTTGAATCAGACGCGAGATCAAAGAGTTGAATCACACACGAGATGTGAAATTTGAATCACACACGAGATCAGAAAGTTGAAACACATGCGAGATCAAAAAGTTGAATCAGACGTGAGTGTGAAATTGAATGAAAGTGACGAAAATAATATTTACCCAGTTTCACCAGCATACGATTCATTGTAAAAATTCAGTAGCGGTGAACTAGCTCTTTCTTGCACTGAGCACGTCTTACTGTAAGCTATGGAAAGACCAGTTACATTCGTGAGCTGATGCTGTCTCCAAGCAGTCCGGGATTATTGTAACCATTAGCAGAAGGGAGCAACACATACTTCGCTGGTGAGGAGGCCCTGTTCCGCACCATCAAAGAGTTGGATCACTGTGCAGTGTATTTGGTGAGTATAGAGGAGGATATGCGGATGGCGGAGGCGCTTTTGCGTAGATGCATTATATGCATTACATACACGTACTTCTTTATCGTTTTCCACCTCGTTCTTTTAGGTATTCTGTCTTGTTCTTTTAGCCTCTGTTCATTCTGCATTGCAGACTACTGTTTCGAGCCTTACAGTGTGTTAGAGAATGGAAACCAGTGCACAAGTGTGAAGATAGATAGGGTAAGATAATTGTGATGTCGAAGCTCGATAATCACTTTTGACGCGCGCTCAATGAGGTGCTGAAATGAGTACACGCCGAACACTGACCTCCGAGTCTAAATGTCAACACGGTATCTTGATTTGGTTCACGACATTCCTATCCCGGAGACAGCGAAACTTCTTGCATTGATAATGATGCGCCCGAAGCACTCATGCGCCCTTTGACTGGTTCAATGGCACAGAGCTGTCATTGATTCCCAAACAAGATTCTCAAAGATATGTTTCTGAATGTCATGACTGGACCTAGAAGGAAATCCTGCATTCTTTATAGAAGACTGGAGGCATGACGCTCTTTGCTCGGTAAATGACTGCAAGGAGGAAAATCAGCTCCAGGGCAGTTCCAAAGACAATAAATAAGCTGAGGGTTCCAAGACTCTACTAAGTAATGTTGCTGAAGTGGAAGCTGAAATAGTGGCACCAATGACCATCACTTCTCCCACTTCTTGTCTGTCCCACTATGTGGTTTTCCATTGAGCAATGAGACAGTAGCTAAGACTGGCAAAAACTCATTGGAAGCATCAGATGAGCTGACCATGACAATTGAAAATTTGATTGGCAACAAACCAAGTGGTTGATGCAAGTACAATGAAGTTGAGAAACTCTTCAAGTAGGGCCCAATGTACTGAAAGCAAATAAATACTTATGACTCAGGAAATGCTTGAATAATAATAAATGACTGAAGTCTTTTCACAGAGCAAAAGTATATACAGGAAAACATCCCAGCAGAGTCCTTGAAAGATACAATGCGAAGCTCAACAACCACTGAGCTGGAACTGGTATATGTCTTGAGGAACTTGTCCAGTGCTCAAGATCTAATAAACAGCAGACCTGTATTCAAACATACAAATTTGAGCTATTAAAGATGTTCAAGTTATATTGTGATTCAGGATCAATTGAGATACAGAAAGCTAATATGTACATGAGAGAGCTTGAAACTAATACTAGTCAAGTTCAACTACAGAATGCTGTTGAAGAAGTTTAATTATCTTTGGATAGTTCTCACTGTAAGCCCGAAAATATCCCTCTTGAGGGTCAATTGAAAGAACTAAGGAAAGTGTTCTCTCAATAGATATTTGGTCAGAGTATTTGAGCAATAGTTGAAAAATCTCAAAGTGATTATATACAGCTGCATAGGACAGTGGTGTGTCCTGGTGTTTGTTGCAGGCATCAGGATCTGCATTTTTCTCCAGAAGAAGCTTGACAATCTCAAAGTGACCATCACCAACTGCATAAAATAGCGGTGTGAGCTGGTAGTTGTTGTAGACATTAGGATCTGAATTGTTCTCCAGAAGAAGCTTGACAATGTCAATATGACCCCACTCAGCTGCATAAAACAGTGGTGTGCACTGGTCTTTGTTGCAGGCATTAGGATCTGCATTTTTATGCAGAAGAAGCTTGACAATGTCAATATGACCCTGCTCAGCTGCATAAAACAGTGGTGTACGCTGGTCTTTGTTGCAGGCATTAGGATCTGCATTTTTCTCCAGAAGAAGCTTGATAATGTCAATGTGATCCTGCTCAGCTGCATAAGACAGTGGTGTGCGCTGGTCTTTGTCACAGACATTAGGGTTTGCATCTTTCTCCAGAAGAAGCCTGACAATCTCAGTGTGATCCTGCTGAGCTGCATAAGACAGTGGCGTGCGCTGGTTCCTGTCACAGGCATTAGGGTCTGCATTTATCCCCAGAAGAAGCTTGACAATGTCATTGTGACCCCATCTAGCTCCATAAAACAGTGATGTATGCTGGTTTTTGTTGCAGGCATTAGGATCTGCATTTTTCTCCAGAAGAAGCTTGACAATGTCAGTGTGACCCTGCTCAGCTGCATACAACAGTGGTGTGTACCAGTATTTGTCACAAGCATTATGATCTGCATTTTTGTCCAGAAGAAGCTTGACAATGTCAATGTGACCTTGTGCAGCTGCAGAAGACAGTGGTGTGCGCTGGTTTTTGTCACAGACATTAGGGTCTGCATTTATCCCCAGAAGAAGCTTAACAATGTCAGTGTGACCCCATCTGGCTCCATAAAACAGTGGTGTGCGCTGTTTTTTGTTGCAGGCATTAGGATCTGCATTGTTCTCCAGAAGAAGCTTGACAATGGCAGTGTGACCCTGCCTAACTGCATAAGACAGCAGTGTGCGCTGGTCCTTGAGATAGATATTAGGATCTGCTTGTTTCTCCAGAAGAAGCTTGACAATATCAATATGACCCTGCCCAGCTGCATAAGACAGTGGTGTGTTCTGGTCTTTGTCACAGGCATTAGGATCTGCATTTTTCTCCAGAAGAAGCTTGACAATGTTAATATGCCTATACTCCACAGCATATAACAGTGGTGTACAGCGTCTTGTGTCAATAGATGTGGCATGTGTAGGATCTTGTGACAGTAATTCCTCCAGTGTTTGATATAGCCCAAGCCAAGCCAGAATATGTGCTGTTCTTGTTGTGGGCCACCACACTTGATTAGCTGCATATGCAACATTCCTCTTCTTTTTAAGGAAGTTCAAAATATATTGCATTGTTGCTACTTCATCAGCTTTTGAATGGGTTCCCCAATATTTGGTGGCATATCTGTATAGTGGATGATTTGAAGTGTCTGTACTGATGCCAGTTGAGTTGAAAGTATTGAAGGACAAGTATGTGAGGCATGTGATGGCCATTGAAGAGTGTATATTAGGAAACCAATATTGTTGCCTGAGTTGAAAATATTCTTGTGTTGTATAATCTAAGCAGAAGTGAATAAGTATACTGTCCACAATATAAGATATTAGGACTTACGGACAAGTTGAGCAATCTGAGCATTAGTATTATGAGAAAAAGAGTAGCTGTTATCCTCTCGAATAACAACCAAACCAGCACAGACACCAGTTAACACATCTACATCCACTATGGCATCAAAATCCATTTCTTTCATGTCATCAGAAACAGCAACAGCATGCTGCAGCTGCTTGATACTCAGTGGCTGTTTTGCATAAGCCAACCAGTAAAAGATCTGGCAAGCAAGTTCATATTCAGCATCTCCTTGAGATCTGATACGGGCCATGATATCATCATATGAGTTCATGATTCCTTTGGGAAGCAATGCTAATGCTGTGCGCAGGCCTTTGCGATTGAGCTGGCTAGCCAGAGCATCCAGATGTAATTGAACTTGCAGGAACCTTGTATAAAATTCAGTTCATCATCATGTCCAATCAGATCAGACTTACATTCCAGCTGCTTTTAGGATGACCTGATCAACAATCTCTGCCACCAGTGTTATATCATTTTTTACAAGTTTCTTCAACTTGTTATCAGTAGTCATTCTGCCTCTAATGTATGTCTTTAGATCCTCATTATGTGCTTCAATAGAAATTCTTGGTGTGCTGCCAAATTCTTGAGATATTGAGAGAATATCTCTAGAGGTGATCAAGAGATGAACATGGGCTGGAAGTGACCAAAATCCTGGAGAATGACTTGAGAAGAATAGTTCTCGAGCTTGATTGCTCTCTGAACATTCATCCAATGCATCTACCACTATGTAGACCTGAGAGTATAGCAATACTTCAGTCTGCAATGCAGCAAAGAGCTCAGCAATGCTAGGATGAACACCCCTCTTGTGTAGGGTTACGAGATGGTCAGATATAGATGAATGCTGCTGAACGAGCTGCTTCAGAACACTTCCTAGGAGTTGTGTGGAAGTCTGTTCCTCTTGTTGCTTGTAGTCACAGTAGATGCAAATTACAGCACTTTTAGGCTGCAACATTGCACTGCGTAAGTGCTCAACAATAATAGAGCTGCAAAATGATTAGCTTGTAAAAATATCAAAATGGCATAAACTTGCGAGAGGATTGTCTTCCCAGCACCAGCTGGAAGTATATTTTTTTAGCTGGTGATATTTGAGGATGAGACTCAACTTACGAATTCCAGGACACCATAGAAATTTTGTTTTCCCATCCCTCCAATTAACAAAGTCTTTTTGCTTGAGAAACCAGTCACCAGTTCCAGCGGTATGCTTTGCAAATGTTTCACTTTGGGTGGCCTGAAAGTCAAGTTTTGAAATCCAGTTCAGAAATTCTTCACATCGCTTGGCTAAAGTACTTTGAGTATCATTCTCAGCAGTGAGTTAAGCGAAAACTTGCATGTTTCAGCATCTTTAGATTGACCGAACCATGAGTTAGTTTCTGCCAATAAGTAAAAGATGCTTAAGTATTTACCTCTGACATGCTCCAGAACATTGTCCACTTTTCTGTGTACAGCAGGATCAGCGGAGTTGATGGTGTTGTTGATGGTATTGTGAGAAAACACCGAGCCACTCACGGCACCTGAAACATAATTAGTTCTGACCTGCATAGATTGAGACAATATACCAAGATGGATATCCTGAGGATTGATCTGCATCAATGATCTGTGTGCATCAGTGCTGAACCTGTCATGGTGTGGTCCAGCTATTGAAAGACTTTGAGCCATGGATTCAATGTGGGTAAGGGCTGCAGCAATCTCTTGCTCATCTTCTGCAGCAAAAGGCCATTCCAGATGATCCATGTTGAGGTTTATGGCTATATGGCACAGTTTGGTGGTCAATGCTTGCAGGCCACTGTCGTTGCAGACCCAAGCGCCCATAAACTGAATGATGGTTTGTAGGGATGCTAAGCGGCCAAAGGAGACCAGTTGGACCCCGCTGAGCTCCAGTTTAGTTGTATAAGAGGCAATTTTTGCTAGTGATTCCAGTATAGCAGTATGTGGGTTCATGGTGGGAGACAGCAACGCCAACTGCTGTGACATGACAACCTTAACTGTCAAGCGACCGTGCGGACCGACCAGTCCGACTTATGTGATGTTCTCCGCTTGC
Source organism: Mycena floridula (assembly GCA_029320655.1). Classification (NCBI taxonomy): domain Eukaryota; kingdom Fungi; phylum Basidiomycota; class Agaricomycetes; order Agaricales; family Mycenaceae; genus Mycena; species Mycena floridula. The sequence goes on from JARIHS010000053.1 coordinate 42,608, forward strand.
TGCTCTCAATGACTCTCAAACTTGTTCAAGCTGCCAGTTTACACCGGCTTTATGTTGTTCTGCTTACTCATTACAGGGCTATTGTCTACTCTTCACATTGTGAACCAAATCTGCATTGGGAATGGTTCAGTCATGTTTGCTACATGGAATCGGTGGATATCATGGGTGTTGCGTCTCAGCTTTGGCTGAGCGCGTATTCACATTGAATAAAAGATTAGGACTAGGGAGCTTTCGGCTCCTTGAGGTTTAGTTAAGAGTCAGATCTGGATCTGAAGGCAGTGCTGATATATGGGCGCTGGAAAAGAAGCTTTGGGATATATGAGCGCTCCGGAAAAGAAGCAATTGGACGCGTGTTCAGGTACAAAAGGATGCGCGCCCATTAGGTCATGGTTACAGCCACACGGGGTACAAAAGCTCCAGGATTTGAGCTCTCGTGCCCCAGTCCCGCATAGCTTCTTTTATATTGATATTTCCTACATTATTACTACTTTTGCTGTCCCTTTCAATCTACCAAATACATTGATCTCACCATATTCCTTCCAGTTCTTTTCTGGTCATCAGTCTACAGACACAAGTCTGAAGCATCCCAAAACCGCTCATGAACATCTGACCAAAGAGGTGTCTATCCACCGTGCTCAGTGCCACATAAAGTGCGACATAGGTCCATATTATCGTCCTCTTGCTGTATACAAATGATTAACAAATGGTTTTGGACATCTCCTCCATTCACCTCTGCAGTCCTTCCAATAATCCCCCAATACCTTTTACTTTCTTCAGCTCTCCAATAACCATATGCTTGTCTGATACCCAATAAACACCAATAAACATCCAGCATTCGGTTCAAGGATGCCGTCATCGCGAGCTACCGCTTTTTTGGCTCGCAGAAGTAAGTGTATGGTTGGATAGGCTGTTGATTCCTTAGCCTCAAATCTGGACTTGAAGACAAGGTTTTGGAACTGCATCAGCCAGACAAACAGCGCTGATGAGAACAGGCAGACTTTGGGAAAGAGGAAGAGATTTCAAGGCCAAGGAAGCATAGAATAAGGAAGGAGAAGCTTCGGGACCTCTGAGGGACAAACAACAGGTGTGTTTTGTAGATTACAGTCGTTTTATTTGCCTTTCTCTTCCCGCTCTGGTGGTCTTCTCATATTTCTTGCTACCAGATTGTCTTCCTTTACACATTGCACTATCCTGTTCCCAAAACAGAGTCGTTGATGAAATGTTTCTGTGCTGGGTTTCGAGTGCATCCTCGTATTTCTTCTTCCTATTGTTCATGTTATCTCCAAAAGCTTACTTTCCATCACGTGCTCTCATCTGAGAGAACTCAATTATCATGAACTGTGGATTTGGAATGATCCATTTGTTCTCGTTCATATTTCTTATTACTTTCACTTTGTTCATTCTTTCCACCAGCTTCGGCTTGGCTTGGTTCCCTTGTTTGTAATCCTTAGCTCTTGGTTTGTCGTCAGACATTTCTTGTCTTTCTCGCTTTTTCCTTGTTTTACATCTCTTATTCCGCTTCACTGCCCTCGTGCTAACACAAGCTCTACATTCACTTATAAACCCATTTTTCGGATATTTGGTCCAAAATGTGAATCATACATGAAACCAGGTGACTTTACAGGTTCTTAATACCTGTTTCCATGTAATAGATTGGGACCCAAGAGTCAAGTGTGCTGGTCTGAATCAGTGTAGTGATGAAAGTAGCTGATCACCAGCCTGGCTGGGTTCTTTCGCGGGTTCGGGTTGAGTTCAGGCCAGTCCCCGACAGGTTTCTCTGCTCGGCTGATCCAGATGCTAGTCCGAGGCCCATATTTGCTGCACCACAATGTAAGCAGCAGTTCCTTTCCAAATTCTCCGGTACTGTGTAGAAAAGATGCCACGATCCTGAATTTCAATATCAGCTACAATATTGATTGAATGATGATAGCCTAAATCACTAATTTGGGCTTTTCCTTAAACAATGGAGATACAGCCTGACTTTGGAGGGGGTCCCATTAACTTTACATACCCTCAATATCATTCATACTGTGACATCCTCATTCAGCAATATTTCATAAACTTTCAGATCCCTCAGAGCCCCGATCCAGGGAGCATGTTTTACGTACCAAGTTTCGTGGTGTCACCTGGAGCTGGAGAGAGATCAGCGGGTGGTCACAAATGCTGAGACTATGATCAACTGGGAGCCTTCTCTCGCGATGCAAGCGCAACATGATCGGAGAACATTAATGGAGTCGAGATGGATAAGATTGGTGGACTCAAGTCGGACAGGATTAACAGACTCGAGTTATGAATCTGTGACAGAGTCTGCTATCCCAGGAATGAGACAATCACCATTGGTCCGAGCACCGAGTTGTTTGACTGCTCCCTCAAAGAAGAAGAGTGTTGCTTCCCAACGCTCGGCGACTCAAATCCCGGAGCGCACTTGCGCCAGCTGCAATAAATCATTCCTCACATAACTCTCAAGTCCATAACCCTCTGCTGCAAGCATGTATATTGCTTTATTTGTTTCCAGGAGCGCATCCGCGAGGCCCTTGTTCCGCACCATCCACTCAGACACCCACACGCGCGGGCATATCCTTTCCGCTGCTGTGATCATGGAGGAGAATGTGTGGATGCCGAGGCGCTTGTGCGTAAATGCGTTGTATACGCAGCTCTTTTCCTTGCATGCTCCCAGTGTGTTATTTAGACCTGCACTGCATGTGGACAAGAATGGAAACCGGGGCACAAGTCTAAAGATAGATGACATGCGGTGTAAGATAATTGCGATGCTCAAGCTTGACAGTGACTTTGACACGCTTCATGAGGCCCTTGAATGGAGCTCTGCTATACGCGTTGGCCACGTGTTGGGAAGATATCATGTCAGCAAATATCATCCAGATCTGAGATCAGTTTCTCACCTGCTGATACAGCTTCTCCGTAGCTAATTCCCATCACAGGGATGGCTATGAATTGTATATTTCCAAGAGCAAATAGCTTATTCCTTCCATAGGAACAATGTTTTGACCTTCTAGTTCACTGTTTGCACCGAAATTCCCAAGGTAAACGAGCGAGGACACAACAAGAGCACCGTCTCGTTATCACGTGTTGTCTTGCTTATTTTATCACTGTACTGTATTCAGAGCAAGACAATGATATTACAGTGACAGCAATCGCGAACTCCGAATTGTCGGGCCAGGTCGGGCCCGACATACCAACCAAGCCTTCATTAAGTACATGAGGGGCGGCGTAGCTGTGCTGCGCCGATGCCCATCGAGAAAAATCAGCGGCGATAGCCTTGAAGCCTGCTCACGACATCGTGGACTTTTGAAAACACTCTGACTTCAATTGAAGTTCAATGCAGTATGGATCTTGCCTTTCCCGACACATATGCCCGAAAGCCACTTTGACGCCCTTCGGCTCCGATGGATGAGTCATTGGGGCCCACCCGGGCGCTAAAACTGGTTTTGCTTCTCACCATCGACATCTGCTGGCGCATCGTCGTGCGAAATGAATCACACTCGCATGACCGACTCTAGATCCATTCAGAGACTCGTAGACCAGCTATTTGTGGTGACTGGACACCATAAAGCGTGAGATTACTTAATCTACCCGGTTCTGACAGGTCTCATAACCCGTAGGCTGGACAAGATCGCCTTGGACGAAGTGAATCTATTTTATCCATCTCTAGTATGTGTTTCTGATGGTAAATAGCTAGACTTGATCGAACGAAGAATCCAAAAGGCCGCCGCGAGCTTGAGAGGTTATCGAAACTCTCGCCTCTCGGTCCATCGCGTTCCACCAGAAATAATGACCGAGATCTTCAGTCTCATTCAGCCTAATGAGCCCTCATTTGGCCCATGGTGGACCGCCCGTGATTATTCTGACCTCACAGACTACACCCAATGGATGGGGCTTCTCGAGGTCTGTCGTCGTTGGAGAGGCATCGTTGCCACATCTCCAAAATTGTGGTCATCGATCGTCCGTCAGTCAGACGTTGAATGTTACCTCAGGCGATCGGGCTCTGCTCTTCTTTCCCTCAAACTTCTACCAGGAGCACCGCAGGTATTCACCATCAGCATGCTCAATTCGCTGGCTCTTCACCGACGCAGAATAGCTCAACTTCATCTCAATATCCCAAACGATCCTGGATATATCAATCATCGCTTTCTGACCCGGTCCGTTCCAGAACTGTTCAGTCTTAGCGTCTATCCAGTACATGATCACTCAGGAGATACAGTACTGCCTCAACTTTTTGGGGGTCGCATGCCCAAGCTGAAGCAGTTGGCATTGAAATATTTTGTGTCCTGGCCAACAGGATACTTCCGCAGCCTCACTCATCTGGCGCTCTATAGTCAACCATTCGATACCAGACCGTCCACATCGACATTCCTCGACTTCATAGAGAATTCGCCGCGTCTAGAGGTTATAACCCTCGGGGATGGTGGACCAACCAAGGATGATCAGGTAGATCTTCCGCCAGTGGCAGGTGGTCGCATTATATCTCTTACTGCTCTGAAAGAGCTGAACCTCGGCCCGGGATTTCCTGCTATCCCATCTCTTTCTGCCGGCAGAAACTGAAACATACCTTATATCGGCGGGGATCCCACTGCTTGGTTTCAATGGTGACCTTGCATCCTTCCTTCCCCCATACATCTCAGAGCTCCGAAATCTCTCGAACATCAAAGAGTGCATCATATCACGAATGAGCACTGGGCTCACCGAGACCCCGATGTATCCACAGCATATAGCCGTTTCCCAAAACAAACTTCAACTGCACGCTCAGTTCTCTCCTACTGAGTTTACACCATTCTATGATCAATATCCCCTTATGAACATCTGTGAATTGAGCATCCACGACGCGAGTCGGGATACGGAAGGCAGCAGTGTCATATCAAGTCACCAGTGGAAGGAACTCTTCATTCACACACCAGCATTGGTAACTCTCAACATCTTCAGAAGGAGCCCATAATGTCAATATAATACATCATTTGAGCTATATTGTAAGCCACTACGCGATACATTATTGACTCTAGTCTCACTAGTTGGTGCTTCTTGACAGGTCTTTCCCAGGATCTTGCCCAAAATAGTGGGCCCGCTGGGCCCGCCGTCGCCCAAAAGTGGGGACCATTATGACACTGTGATTAGATTGCAGTTGCGATTAGATTGCAGCAGGATTGCAGCTGGAGCCGGGTTGATCTTGATCAAAAGCGGTAGTGCAGCGTTCAATCCGCTGGTAGGTCGTTTGTTCTTGGCTTTCTATTCTCACTGTTTCTCGCAGGTTGGCGGCCAGGAATAACAACTGCCAGTGAAGTATGATATGTGCGAGCCTGAACTGCTGCGATTGAGGGTCCTGTTGCTCTGTAATGCGGGCTCCAGCCCGCTGCGCTTGGTTCTTAGAAAAATTCATTCCGTCAACGGGAGGAAGATATCGTGTGGACTGTGCATAATCCTGAATCATTAAATCGAAATGACATGCAACAGTAATGAATTGAGTGAGATACGACGCGATAAACGCGTGTTTTGATTACAGAGATTTCCGAAAACATTTGAAATGCGCTCGACGGACAGCCCCGCCATGCGAATGGCGAGATACTTCACAGATCTACCGTGCTTATGTATATGCTATTCCTGACTTGATGATAATACGCGATAAACGCGTGTTTTCGGAAATATCGGAGATTTCGGAAAACATTCGAGACGCGTTAGAGCACGGCCCTGTCATTCGGACACTTAGATACTCCACAAATATATTGTAATCATTTATATCTCATTCCTGACTGAGTAAATTGCCAATCTGAGCACTTTTTTGAAACGGTCAGACGAAAGGGGCTCGAAATTTGGGAAAGGCTGCATATGCTCTTTAGAGGTTGGTGCCTATAAACTGGTTTTGACTAGAGTTTTACTAGGAAAATCCCAGATCTCAATATATTACATGCAAATATGTCACAAGTACCTATGCAAGTGATTGCTGGACGTTGATGGGGCCTCAACGATGGGTATGATATGTTTTTCCGAATTCCGTTGATTCGGCGTAACCCGAAAAGTCGGCGTACAACAGCCACGCAAAGCATATCAATCCTGTTCATGGCTCATATGACAGGTCCTCGTGTATTTCCACCGACTCCGATGACTCGCCGTCCATTGGGATTGGTGTGAAGGCCGCATCCTTTCAAACTGACCATTTCTTGAATAACATAATATTCGGCCTTCCAAATGGCACCAGAATTTCCCAAGTCAATCTGATTAGTGACCGCTCCCATATCCCTGAAGCGTCCAGCTATCAAATGTCGTTGTGAACCTTGCAGCATCTCCTCTATGGCGATCGGATGTTGATATAGCCGACCCGACCCGACCCGACCCGACCCGACCCGACCCTCTCACCAATCGGGATCGCCCAGTGAGAAGTCAGTCGATTCTGATCGATTCCAGTTGACCCTGACAGATACCTATCGATAGCCCCAGACAATCGATAGAAATCAACCACAATTGACCGCAATCCATAGGAAACCGAATTTTGCGCGTCCAATGGATTACCATTGATTGCGATCAATATCGGTCGATTATGGTCGATTGGTCTGGCAGGCTCACATACCAATCAATAGAAATCGATAGAAATCCATATATTTCCAGACTAATACACGATGCGATGTCAAATACATACCAAGTCCATTGATACGTGCCAGTCCTTGACCCAAGTCCTATGTAGCCCGTCCCGTCCCGTCGTATGAAAGGTCCTTCAACTGCAAAAGCAATTAGGGATGGTCAGCGGAGCTCGATGAGGACATACAAGGGCTGGGTGAGAGATTTAACAGCGTCTGGTAAAGGTCTGGCCTATATAAAACAGAGCTGTCAGCCTCAGTCGCAAATGATAATGGAGAAAAAGTACCTAGGCGGTCCAACAAGCACCGTAAGCAGGTGACAAATTGAATGATGAGGTACTGGAAGGTTAAGGAATATGGGATGACCTTGAAAACCTTCAGAGACGTATGAAATATTAGCCGCTGAAAAATGAAAAAATAAAAGAGGACTCGCTGGTTCTCTACAGCAGACCTAGTCTGTCCCTTCAGCATCTTCAAACATTTGGAGCCTGAATCAAACAGCAACTGGACCATGATGAGACCATGGTCGCGTCGAAATCAGCGACCGCTTGGACAAGAAATGCGATTAACAGCTTACCGGATCTCGACAACGGAAAGAGGCATCTCAGTCCAATCGGGGGGACCTACGAAGGTCCTGGAGAGCGAAGGAAACAAGATTGCTCCAATAATCAATGAGCAATCTTGAAATTGGCGGAAAACCTTGAACGGCCTGTTGGGAAGGTAAAAGTGGAGCAAATGAGATGTGAATCAGGATACTGACTGAAATGACGCATGGGAAGAGCCCTATCTAGAAAAGGAAGACCGTGAGCGCGGTGTACAACGATGGGGACAGCCAGCTCACGACGGTTGGTGGTAGCGAGCAAGAGGACACTGTGGGAATTTCATCATATTGATTTTTTCTACGCAAGTCCATCGAATAAGAATCTGAATCAATGTATGTCGACTTGCCATACCACGCGTAGCGTGGTCTAGATCTCAATCGATCAGAATCGACTGGAATCGGTTAGAATTGGTTGCTCAATCAAAAATCGACCAAAATCCACTGGGATCAACCAACATCGACCACAATCCGACAACTTCTCACTGGGCGGGATCACACCCGCCGAATTCTGGTTCAGACTTGCCGGTCCTCAGACTACGTATTTTGTCGACAATGCCTTCTTGGGATGTCGATGAGCTGTTCCATACAGGCAAAGATCAAACTGACAGTTTTTTTCGCTGAATTTTGGGTGCTTGTTTTCCAATTTTTGCCGCTGACGCGCCACATTCTTGAGGTCTGCTCTTTAAACCAAATGACGCCAAGCTCCACCGACACACCAGCCACCAGGGCCATTCATTCTAGGCTAATTTCTCAAAAAAATTCCGCCGCTGCGCAGGCCGTTGTGCTTCGGGATATCCCGACAGAGCCGTACAGTCAACGTCAAAAGTTTGAGCTCCGACTGGCCGCGTGAGCGTGTGAATTCACCATTATCTACGATTATCTGCTTGTTGACTCAGTATTTAAAATCTTATCTCACTCCTCATCAGCGCTCTGAGCGCCTTTGGGCTCTCAAACAAGGAAGGCGGGGGTTCTATCTCAAAAAGGTTTAGCCCAGAATTGTAGTTTAATAATGTATCAGTAGTTGATTACAGTTCAGAGTAAATGATGTATCTGGTAGTGGATTACAGTGTAGCCTGTGATAGATCATCCTTGTGAGAACTCAAACTTCCAACACTCAATTCCGAGCCTTGATCAAGAACCCTCGGTAAGACGAGAGGTGATGGAGCGGCTAGAGGTTTTCTGAATGGTAAAGGATACGGAATTGAAAGACTAAAGAATACAATATTCTAACTACTGTATAAATACTACTAAACATGCGACTACTGTTTGTTTTCCATAAGGCAAAACATCCCACAACCATGCTTTCTTTACTAAGTGCCTACAGGTTTCCATGCCTGTTTCCTGTTTCACTACAATGTGCTAGTTGTCTATGTGCCATGTGTTATTGTGCCCGAATGCCTTGAGGCTTTTAATCTCCGCGTCTCATGTTGTCCCCATGACCTTTGTGCTGGATCAAGCATGTTCCATCAATCCAGATCCTCGGTTCCTTCTGAAACGTCACCCTTGGCTATCTTATTGATTAAAGATAAAAACCACGTGGGCTTTGCTGATGTCTCAACGATGACAGGATCTTCAGATTCTGACAATCCTGCCATTATGGGGTGTCAGAAGAGCTGGTTCCGCGCCAGTGACCAGCAGAATTCTGACAGCACTTGAGGCTGATCCTGACAAGTCATTTCTCTGTCCATTGTTGCAATCCTTGTGCATTGATGAAGAGTACCAGATGCCTACATTACGTCTGTTTGCCATCGCGAAGCAGCGTGCCGAACACGGGAGCCCCTTGCTCCAATTGACCATCTCTTACATTCCGCCCTCGTCAATGGAGGAAGTCCACTTGTCCTCATTCAACGAAGAGGATGCAAAAGTGTTTGAAGCATACGTCAAAGAAGTTATTTTCCAACCTTGTGAGACCTTGACAGTTGACTCGATCTTCTATCCAGGATTTGGGAGTGCTTATTTGGAATATGTGAAGAGTTTGTGGAACAATATTCCACCAGAGTAATGTTGCTGCAGCTAGCTGTTGGCTTCAGCTACTACTCAGAGCCGGCTTCAGCCAATTGCTTTTTTGAAAACAGTGTATTTTACTTGAACTTGGCCAACAGATACACCTGATGCTCTGCCTCACAAAGGATGAAAGTGTCACTGGACCACTTGTAGTGGCTGCATATGAACCTTGAGGCTAGGTGTGATTTGTTTGGTAAGCTTCAATGTTGAGTACAGTAATCTTCAATCTGTCTCTTCGAGCGAGCAACAATGGCCTTTCCAGCTTTGACGATCTCAATGAGTTCAGAAGCGGCATCTGTCATAGAACCCCAGGTCATGGATCGAACCTGTATAACAGTATAATTGATATGAGAGCAAACTTGGGTAAGAATGGACAGACCATCTTGCACCCCTTCTTGTGGTTACTCCAGTCAGCAGTCTGAAATAGAGAACTACAGTATCTGATAAACTCCATTGGGATATTGACTCTTGAGACGCAGTTGAGAAAGTTCTTACTGAATACATCAACACTTGGGCCGGAACATCTGAAAGAAACGGATTTCCCATTATGAGTCCCCATTTATAGGGCTCGTTTGTTGGGTCAGAGCAAAATTCGGCCAACGATCATCAAAGAGCCCAAAGGGGATAGCCTCGTGGTCGCACAGCCACAGCGACGGACCCCGGGCTTTACAGTTCGGCCGAATGCCAGGTGATGACGTGTACAATTGCACGTGTGGTTGAACGTGGTTCCGACGCCACTACTACTGTATCTTTAGCCGAGATATCATAATCCTCATTTTTCGCTCCCTCAAGGTCCGGCACCGTCCCAGGGAAATCAGGACAGATGAATGAACCATGAAAGAATCTGCATGCGAGATTTTGGAGCAATCTACCGAGTGAGCGTCGAATGAAAAATGCAATTGTCCTGGGAAAACAGCTGAAAATACTTCCTTGGGTGACCGTTTCCGAATTGATGACATTTGGGGGCAAATTGTCTCGGAATGCTCGAGATATGGCCTTCAGACAATATGAGAATTTTTTATTTGAGCCAAAAAGGACGAAGAAAGGCCTGGAAATGGAGATTATCATGAAAGGAAAATGCGGATGTGACACTGTGTGACAAAATTATCATATCCTGGTCCATCGGAGCTCAGCAGTGGAAAAAAATAATATATTTGAGGTTTTCTCCATCCATTGATAGTTCATATTCACACCAAGTTTTGTGACCACAGCTATCCGCATTGAAGAGTTCCCAGGGTCATTATCATATCTAGGCTAAAGATAGTACTTATGCTCACCTTCCCCACTGTTATGAGTCCCATTTGGTTTGAGGCAATATGATGTAGTCTACCAAATCAATGTACATTAGCATTGCATCTCTTTTCGTCTTAGAGGCACTCCGGGCTAGGCTCGTAACCAGCCTCTCTGACGTAGCAAGAGGCAAACCTCTCGTCAGAGAGGCTGGGATCACGGCCAATGCCGTGGGTGATGGAGCTTGGCGTGATGATGATGTGTCATTGCAAAGGTATGGGAAATTTCAAGATGACATTGAGATCATGACATAGACGAGCATTTCAACTCATACAAAAGAACCTGAAGACCTTTTCCTTCCTTGGCTGATAGAAAACCTCTGAATTGCATTTAGAAAACAATGGGCAACTGTAATTATTGTATACTCCTTGAAATACTGTAGAATTACACCTCTCGACAATGCGGCTGTTTTAGGTTCAATTTGGCGCAGATTCCTTATTCCTGAGGGAATATTTTTCATTTTGGTATCCTCACCTTGTTTTACTGGAAGAGATTGCTCTCATGGGCTTGATTACAGTGAACGAGCAAGATTGCGCTGGTGGTGTAATGTAATGCTTGTCATCATCAAATTCCCATCGGCCAGCTATGACACATTATCATCACGCCAAGCTCCATCACCCACGGCATTAGCCGTGACACCGGGCTCTCTATCGAGCGGCTTCTCATAGAGAGTCGGTCACCGGACTAACTCCGGGCCATGAAACATATATTTAATATCTGTAATATAAAAATATTCATGACATTTTAAGATTCGCAAAAAATGGGAGACGCGTACTATTGTTCCTGTTGGAGTGAACGAATCCCTGGGAAGTGAATGATCATTTCTGAGATTTTATTGACTGCTGGTGCCCCTCCGGTAACCACCGGATATTCAAGACATAGCATTGGTCCTTGCCTGGCCGAAACTTCTAAGGGATCAGAGGAGAGTAAGGTGTGGAGCTTGAATGGCCGGTGATCAAAATGAGTGAGATTTTTGACAACTTGTGTTTTACGAGGCAGTACCTTCCCAGATACCATAAGAAAAATTTGTAGACATCGGTTGCCACATTACAGCTAATTGCAGTACCTAAGGCGTGGCATCATTTTTGATCAAAATTTGATGCTGTGAAAGAATAAATCGTAGCATGCTCAATTCATATTGTATTGGCCTCGGAGTAGGCTCCAAATTTTTCTTTTTCATTGCTTTAAATCATAGGATAGATAGCCCAATGTATCTGAGCAGCTTTAGTCATGCCATAGGTGGTAAGTACAATTTTAGTGAGTTTGGGTCTTTCAATGTGTCAGAGCTCATTGGCAATGTTTTAAGTGCCCTTAACTACTTTATAGACATATATAAACATTGTAGAAAATTCCAGAAAAGATAATTGTACTTACTGCTCATGGCATGACTAAAGCTGCTCAGATACATTGGGCTATCTATCCTATGATTTAAAGCAATGAAAAAGAAAAATTTGGAGCCTACTCCGAGGCCAATACAATATGAATTGAGCATGCTACGATTTATTCTTTCACAGCATCAAATTTTGATCAAAAATGATGCCGCGCCTTAGGTACTGCAATTAGCTGTAAATAACTTATCCAGATGTAATTTCGGTGGAAGAACCCTCCATCCCTTTGTTGCATGCTGACAAGGTGTCTTGTCATGGCTGGTCACAGAGGAGCTTTCTGTCGCACTGACTGCTTCGAGGTTTACAGTCAGCAGGCAGGAGCTCCTTCGATGAAATATACGCCTGAATCCTTGGTTATATCAATGAATATGACACTGTTCATTTCCTTGACCCTGCCCTACACGATGCAGGCATAAAAGTACAAGTTGTCAAAAATCTGACTCATTTTGATCACCGGCCATTCAAGCTCGGTCTTGAATATCCAGTGGTTACCAGAGGGGCACCAGCAGTCAATAAATTCTCAGAAATGATCGTTCACTCTGATGGGAACAATAGTATCTGCCACCAGAATGGCTGGCCTTTAACCCACTGGTCCTTGTAATTTGCACACAGTCCACAGAGAGTGTGGGTCTCAGAGAATGGAGCATGGGACACAGTATCCTGCACTGAGACCTTCCTGGTCTGTTCTAAGGGCTTATATATCCTGAAAACATGAGCAAGGAAAGCGACAGGTTGTTGAACTCAAAAGTGCAGGCTAGACTGCAAACCACATTGGCGGTGATGCAAAAAGGTTCATCCATGATGAAATTAAAGTAGACAGTACACCACATAGTGCGACCTGGCTGGCCTGCTCAATCTTCAGCGATAATGATATTGAGGCAGAGTTCTACAAACCACAGGACCAGCAGAACTAATTCTCCATTGATTGCACTCACTACGTATCACGGCTATATATAGAGGGTGTGAACACATGACCTATTCGAGGCTACTCCAACCCCTTCGAATAGGTGTCGTACAGCTGTGAATATGTCCCTAGTTGGAGGTATTCACTGCCATAAAAATGTGAGATTATGTCAAGAATATGCGAGCATAAGGAACACAGGGAGGATATAATTTCTGGTATTTGTTCATTGTTTGTCCATTGTTGAACTTCGGGTCCCTCCGTGCCGGACGGAGAAGTGATGTCGCCTGGGGCCAGGGAAGAGGGAAAGGGCAGAAGAAGCCGTTTCTGCGTGATATGTTGTATATTGAATCGCCACGGTGACGGAACACGAGGAAAAATAAGCTCGTGGCTAAGCGAATTTGATATGGGCTCAATTTCTCAAATTTCGAAGCCGCATTATTAATATTGAGATGAAGGAAAGAGGATTCTGCAAGGTATCCCCTCCATTGTCTCATTGTAGGGCTTTAGATCCACTACCATTGCGAGTGAACCACAAATTTCGATGGCAGACGCCAATCATGGAGCATAAATTCAGGTGAAATATTACTCCCAATGTCATGATTGTCACATAATCACCGGCCATGAGGCTCGGCGGCGGCGTCAGAGCTGCCTGGGTACTGGATCCAGTGTGCAACTTTAGTGGTGTCCAGCATGCGACATCTTTGAAAGAGCAGTACATAGTCCTGAGATATTTGAGGCACATTCAAGACCTCAAATATGGACCTACTCGCATCTATTCGGGATCTATTCCGGCATGTTTGAGGGTTCGAATAGGTCGTCGGCTAATGTCTTGAATAGGCGCCTAAACATACGTACTCGCATCTATTCCTGCATATTCACACCCTCTATATATAGCCGTGATACGTAGTGACTATGGATCAAAATCCGAAAGAGCCCTGCGAGAGGCAACTTTACAGACCTTGGTTTCGGCTATGAAAAGCTCGGCAGAGAGATGGCATGATCTGCTTGACGGCTGGCATTTGCGACTGAGTGGGGATAAGCTAAGACTATCTCGGCCTTGATGAGCTGGGAATCTGTCAGTCATCAGTGGCAGGCAGCAGGCTGGTAGCTCGCTCAGTGGGCCATCCTCAGATTTGCTTGTGAGATGACCACAGACATAGAACTTGAGATCCATTCGTTCTGGCTCTGGATATGGTAGCCTGGGATGTCTGCTGAAATCAATACCTGTATAGTTGATACTCATGGTGGTTGGAGTTGAGAATGTGATGTATGACGGACGTAACACATAATTTTACCACCTACTTTCAGTATGAAAGGTTCACTTCCGGCGCTTCCTCACCTTGCCCTGCTTGTTTGTTTGCTGCTCACCCATTGCTTGTGGTCCATATTTTATTGATGAGACAGATCAGTTTATCATAGGGAGATCCTGTCTGTTTTTATGTCATGTTAATCTCAGGAACCTTGTGTACAATGATTGAAATGGAATAGAATATCAAGCATGAGCACCAGAAGAACTACCATGCCGTGTGATCAATCAATTGTGGGGCTTCCCACCGATTTGATCAATCCCTGCAAGTGTAAGCGTCGGCTAATGTCGGCTATGCATTACGTGTGAGTATTTACGCCAAGTTCTTTCTTTCTGCATATATGTAGCAGAGTCACCAGGTGCCTGATTGAACCACTGATTAATCCATGTAAAATCCAGCTCTTGCTTCCACTTATGTTGGTGTCCAAAAAGAGGACAGATCAATCATTATGAGGTCCGGGCCAAGGACATTCAGTGGTGCCGCTCGGCAATTAAACCGTTCAATCAAGAACCAATCAGCGACAGTTCAACTGTACATGTCATTTAATAGCTCAATCCGATCAATCCTTTCCATGACATGTTGCACCACAATGATTGAACTGTGGCCTAAGAAGAGATGTGTTCAATCACAGCCCCACCTCATAGGGTTCCAGGAGGTTCAATTAAACTATTCTATTGATTGAACTGATGTATCACTGTTCAAATATCACATTGGCTGGTTATGAGCACCTAAGCATGCCTCCAAGTTGAGTGAGCATCCTATTCATTACGGAGAAGCCTGCTCCTCAGGTTTCTGATGGGTTCAATGAACCCATTTAGAATTCAGGACATTCAATGACTTCCTGAGTGACTTTGGCCGTTGTTGTGCTGGTGGATATTAACTGGATAAGTGACGAAAAAGGAGGGTGTTGAATATCAATCAGAGGTTTGAACCTGGTGCAATCAATTATCTTTCATAAACTGTGCATCAGTCACTTATCCACTCTGAATCTGGACAAATTTACTTTTTCATGTGTGATTGACTCGCGCTTGAGCACTGGTACATGATCATAGTCAAAACTAGAAATCAAAAGTCCCAGCAAGATCTAGCACGAAAGACTGCAGGGAGCTGGGCATTATGAAAGGAATCCTTGAATCCATTCAAAAGTAGCAAAGAAATGTCCATCTGGTCTACACTCGACTTGCAAGATTGAGTTGCACTGAGTTGCGCATACTGGGTGAGTTATGTCCTGTAGTCTCATCCATGTTCTGGTCAGCATACTCTGTTCCACGCCAGACAGAAGGACTTGTGAATGTTAATACCAGATGGAATCACAGTAAAACTATACATTGCCACCTGTTTACACCTGTGCTGGTACTTTGATCAATACTATTCAACAACCTTCAGATGGTTTTGTGGTTCAGTGGTTTGGAGGTGTCTGCAGGTGCCTCACATCATCTACTTAATGTTAGGAACTTTGACTCCCAAGCGGCCTCATTTTGTCCGCACCCGGTACAGGCCTCACTCCACTTTTCAAATTTTGTCCGCACATCTCACCTCAGCCCTGAACATCCAAAATCCCGAAATTTTGTCCGTTTATGCCTCAGAGTTTTGACCAAAAATCCAAAAATTTTGTCCGTTTTCGGCGGAGGGCCCTCGGAGATATTTCGGGGGTCCTCTTTTACTATTAAGTAGTAACATTAGTGCTCGCGGCAACACTAATTAGTATAGCTAATACTCAGCTATCACAAAAACAGCGCCGGACACGGTCATGTGTTGATACAAATATAAACCAACATCAGTGACTGTGACCGTGACTGATCCCTCTTGTTCGTTGACCACATCATCCTTTCTCGATGCTCCTTTCCCCCTCCCTCTCTCATCTTCTGTGACCAGCCTGTCAGCCCACCTTGTATGTATGAACCCCCCTCTATTCAGCCTGCTTCTGACAGATTTCTAGAGCTTCACCCTTGCTGACAATGTCCGACATTTCCGCCGGCTTTGGTATACGGTTGCGGCATGGGCTTGCATTTGGTGAGCATTTGATTTCCTGTTCAACATGTGCTCTATGTAATTGTGCCAGCAGAGGTTATTCGGATTCTTCGGGTCCCGCTCCCTTGTCCATTCCATCTGTTTCCCATCTTTTCCGTTCCTGTCCCAGGTATGTTATTCTTTAGTTTGATATGCCCATTTTGTTAACATTGGTTCAATGGGATTTTGCGGGGTTAGACTGGTCTAGTCTCGTTCAACTGCGTGATTGAACAGGTATGTGTCTGTTTCTGTTCCATCAGCTGTGACTAATGGTTGCTCATTTCTAGATTGAACACGATTGAACAGTAAGTGATTAATCCGGTCTGGTAGATAGAGTACAATAGCCTGATGTATGTAGATATTTGTTTAATCCACGGATTGATCCGTCTCTTGAGAGTCCCCATAATTGATTGAACTAACGAGATGAAGGGGCAGGCCAGGGTGAGCAAGAGTGCATAGGTGGTGGTAGAGAATAACATCGTTGAATAAGTTGACTGAGTGGATGAGGTTGAATTAGAGAGTTCGAGTTAATAGGCAAGTATGAGCAGTGAGTGAAAGATGTAATGTAGGGGAGAGACGACCAGCGCTTCTGGAGCATAGAGCATGATCAACTTGAGTTTATATACTCCTGGACCGGGTGATTACTCATTTAGGAAACGGACTCCTCGGAGACTCTCAAGTTCCATCCTACAATTTTTACATTGAGCTTCAAGCTGCGCGCTGGATTAGACGGTCTTCTCGGCGAGACTCGACGACGGGTCTTGAGACATCCGGCGCTTTGTGTCGCCTAGATAAACGGTCTCCTCGGTGAGCTGCCCATATACATTGAATTATTATGAATGAATACTGATTTATAGATGGTTTCATCTTCTTCCAAGGCAACGTTCGAGGGTTGTCCACCATTTATTACACTCGGTATAGGGTCCACGATAATATCTTCATACTCATTGTGAAATTTAAACACCACGAAGTACTTACTTGAATCGCTCAAAGTGAAGGCCAGCATCCCCATTCAAGTCACAGACAAAACTTTACCTGGGATATGCTTGTCGATACTAGTCCGCCTCGGATCTGAGCGTTGAACCTGGCCCCAATGTCAACTTGGTTTCAGGCTTGCGCGCTCAATTCCTTACCCATCTATGACCCTGTTTGTTGGATAAAGAGGTCAAATTGTTCCAATTGTCAGGGAACCCTTCTCGCGTCCAAACGACAAGGGCTCCGCCTAAACTACAACAGACTTCTATACCTAGAAAACATGACCAAAACTGACTCCCAAATGACTCCGAAAGACGTAGAAAGCTGTAAGAAACTCCGGGTCCGGGAACCGACGGTACCGCGATTGACTTGGTATCGACTCCGTCCTAGTAATCTCACACCGTCCACTCGAAGGATGATGTTATCAGCCCTGAAAACCGTGTATCAACCGATGAATTGACACCCAAACTTCGAGAAATGCGTAGGTTTTATCCTCACAATTCAGTGGCGCCACGTATCACTATATCTCAGAATAATGCTATATGGTCTCGTAAGTCCAACACCATAGCCTTTGCCTAATCTAAAAATGACCTGGTTTTTGCCAGACATCTCAGCCTGTAGTTGCATACTTGATGCCCTGTTTGCGCTGATTTCAACACAAATATACAATACATCGTGCAGTGATTTCGTTTACATCACTGGATTTGCAACGGCAATGGTCTAGACTTTCAAATCAACAGATTCACGTCAGATTAACCAATATTTTCACTAAGTTCTCAGTTGATTTGTAGGCACCTGGTTTGACAGGAACTCCTTATAAATCCTCTCTTTGTCATTATCTTGACTCTGAGCCTGTTCCAGTCAGCAATTTTCGGCATGTTTTAGAATGCTTTGTCTGACACAATGAACGAGCCCTCGGGACATACAATAGACAGCCAAAGTCCGCAAATTTGATGCCGGCTGAACGGCTATTTTTTAGGGAAATCTGAGTTCAGATTTATAATCAGCTCGTGAAAAGGAGGCGATTGAACGCTTCCGAATTTTTTCCCATGAGAAACTAGTTTCCTCAAAATTTGCGGCCTGTCACAAGTGTCGCTCCTCTACCCGCTCCTCTACCCGGGTCAAGTGTCGCATCTGGTACCTACCGTATTTGACGCGATATCATGCTCTATAACCTGGTTGAGATTTCCCAAGCTGAATCTTTGTTTGTAAGAAAGACTTTACAGAAGGTAAAAAGACTAACCATTTCTAGGCATTTGCGGCGTTTTGGGTCAATGAGAGGTGACTCGGACCGAGGTTTTGTATTGCATTGCTTTATGCAAGCCAAAAAGATTTCAGGTCGGTGACCTTGGATGCGCAATTGGCAGTAATGACCAGCGTGGCTGTCCAACAGCCGGAGTTCGTTCAGCGACTTGGACCCGCTGCTCTGCATCGTTCAGCTCTGTTTCCTGATTCCGGTTCTGGAATCTCAATAGCAAAAAAATTCCCAGTGGCAGCAGAACGACTATCGTGATTACGCCGACCAGCAGTGCGAGATTCCCGGGACATTTCACTCTTTATATAGCGATGAGCTCCCAAACCAGGTGAGGAAAATTCGACATACCCGCTACAAGATCTGTTAACCGGTGCTGCAAGGACTTCCGCCAGCAGAAAGGACAGAATGAAAGCAAGAGATAGAAAAGAATGGGACATAAATCCAGCTGGGGGGAGGGGGGGGTAAATGCTGGCGGGCTGCCTGCTGCACAAAGCCATATATAACCGGTAGTTCTCCCGATGCCAAAGGTCCTGAAACTAGGTCTTTCTCAATAGACAGCCTTGCATCCGATGGCTGACGATGATGTGGTGACATTGCTTGACGTCAATTCTCAATGTCAGCAATTTTTAAACCACTTCATTCGAAATATGAGACTGCAGTAAGTAAGGTTCTACTAATCTTTATTCGGCCGATAGTTTTGCAAATCCTGGTAGAATAGGGACACTCCGGTGGCGAAAGAGAAACATGCTGACATACAGCGGGTATCGCGCAGAATAAAGACATTGGCTATCTAATGATTATCAATCAAGCCAAGAGAAAAAGTATGAAAAGTTACTACCGTGGAGCTATACCTGGACAAAGCAAGCTCCATTCAACGAAATCTGGTGTTATCAACTTTTGCGACAGGTACTTGGTGATGACGCCACTATCATCCGTCAGTAAGATAACGGAGAATTTGCAACTTTTTGCGTCTTTGGCATCCGGTAAAGGGTTCAAACAGGCTTTGAAATGCTGCCTGGACGTGGTTTGTAACTTGACTATTTCCGCTTTTGTGACACCACCCAACCCCGGTCCCAGATCTAAAATAGATGAACACGCGTCGCTCCGGCTTGTTGCAACCCAATGCCTTTTTTGATGGCTTTCAACAGCTCCCCCCACTTACCAAGAAGGTTTCTTTCTACAGTTTCAACTTTCCCCTGCAACCAATATACTGAGAATCGGATGACTCTGTCTTGGTTTGGAGTCACACTTAATCGGTGTATCTCCGCAGATTCTTTCTCATCCATTACGCAGCCAATTCTGTGACGCAGCACTAAGATCGACCAAGAAAAACCACCACATCGGAAGTTGCCATCGAGTCTCGCCACAGGTGGTCTTTGATTTTCCCAAGGATTATGAATTGGAGGCTCTCCGACAGCCTGTTACATCTATGGAGATTGACATGCTACGACCTCTATCCCGAGACCAAGAGAGGAGGTATATCGTTGGGTTTCGGATGAGTTTGACCTTGTGGCGCAACAGGTTTATGCTCAACTTGGTTCTCCGGATCTTACACTTGGATAGGATCCCTTTGAGGCAGTGGCTCCGCTCTTACGAAGTGTCATTGGGTAGATAAGAGACTAGTTAAAGTACCATCTGATGAGCCTGTCTCCGGGACGAGAAATGTAACCAAAGCAATAACCACTATGAGGTGATGACATGTGATGACGGTGATGATTAATGGTAATTAATTCCCGATGGCTCGGGTTTATAAGCGCTGTTTGTCCCTCCACTTAAACAGATCCTTTCCTTCTATTGCTAAAATGCTGCAGAATGCACTGCTGGGCCACCCGTAGGCTTGATCAATCGTCGATCAAATGTGCCACATGCATGACGCTGCTCGGCCGAAACGGCAGTTTGGATTCGGCTATCAGAAATCACCGCGGCTCGCCGACCGTAATACCTGAGTCATTGGAGGCCGTGGCATAATGCCAATGATATAATTTCGGCAGGCTTCCTGCTTTTCCGGTTGGTTCATATCTTGGACAGCTCAACAACTTCATTTTATTAACAAATGTTCTTTTGCTCATATGAGTTGCTTATGCCCACGAATCCCAGCCAGTTTGACAGTCGACTACCTTGCACCTGAATACAAAGTAGTTTGATGTGTGATCATTGGAAAGGGTGGTCCATTGCTGTGAGATCTAAATGCTGTGGTCTCATGCATGCCGACATAAGACGCCCTCTAACCTACTGGTATCGGAATGGGATCCGGTCTTACGGCTGACACAGTCGTACACAAGTTGAAGGATAGCCACTCCTTCGGATGGCAGATACGAGTCCTCAAGGGAGTTGGGACATGGGGACAAGAATTTTTTAAAGTACCGATCATTGGGTACCAACTAATATAGCTTTTGGTAGAATAAAGGAAGGCTCAGTAAATCATCATAGCCAAACCCAGTAGTTGGGTTGCGCAAAAGTGTTGAATCTTCAACACCAATGCGGCTTCAAGAATAAGTCGAACAATCACTGGCGTGAATAGATGGCCAAAGCTGCGGGGCCTTCACTACAGCTTGATAGTTGTGCTGGACTGAAGTCGGCAAGTTTACCTTCACATATAGACTTTGCATTGTTGACCATACCATCATTGTACCAAACTTCATTATTCTTTGTGATAACCCGGCAGGAAAAGTGATTTCGATGTACAAAGTAAACTACACCACGAAGGGCAAGTGTCGCATTATCATTACTTGCATGAATGACTTTGATAGTTTTGCTTGGAACATAGTTTTGACATTGTTCAGAAGCCAGTTCCATTGAAATAACCTTGGGAGGCAAATCATATCTCTCAGTCACACTTGAGTCCAGGTTACATCTTGGACACCGTTTACGGCTCTCAGTTTGGATGGCTTTAAGAGCTTGTGCGGTCCCACCACCCCGATTCAACATAATCTCATGATGATACATCAAGTTCCCTTGTTGAACCTGATCTCCACAGTGAGTACAATGTATGATTCGTGTAGAAATGCGATCTGGGCTGGACAAGAGTTCTTTCCCCAACCTATCTACATAGCTCCCGGCTCTGTTCTGGTGGAAAATGATTGGATCCTTTTGGAACAACATGACCCGCACGTTATTGCGTGCTACTTCCATTGTGATTGTGCGATTTGTGACTCGAGCAAGATCATGCGCAAAGGTCTGCAGATAATCACTTAATAAAACGAAGTTATCAGTCCATCGCTGTGGATTGTGAGACCACAAATCAGCAAATATAGTGAACAATGCATCATATGGACAGCTATGATGCTCAGAATCCCAGATAAAACCCACTGGACCAACTTGGTCATTCACAAAATTCAGAACCCTTGTGCGTTTGGCAAGAGACTGACTTTCACCCCCATTGTCATTGATGTGTCTTAGACGTTTTGATCCAGCAGCTGGAACAAATGTAGGAGGAGGATCAAGAATCTTGTTCTGTACTGTGACCTCTGTTGAATCTGAATTTCGTACAATTCTCCATGGCACAGAATCTGAAATTGGCTCCATCTGAATGTTGTCGCTCATTGACCATACCAGTTTATCAGGAACACTGTCTGGCACAAAATTCCTCCCTTTATATTGCATAAAGTTATAAATCAATTCATTTCGACTAACACCATCAATCTCTACTGGCAACAGTTTCTCATATTTGAGATGGGTGATATGATCAAGAAGCTCTAGCTCACGAAGTTCTTGTCGAAGGTCACCTTTTATTCCTTGAGTTATCTTTTTAATTGCACCAGAGTCCAAAGCTTGCATGAGAACTGTGCCATCACTGGATGAGCTTCGAGACAGAGCAACATACATTGCTTGATGGTTCCGAGATGAACTTAGGTTAACAATATTCTTTGGACGTGTACGACCCTGAGAGTTGTAATCTGTCATACCAAAGTTCAGAATGACTTGAACTTGACTTCTTGATATTCTACGCACAGTTCCATTGGGAAATTCAACAGGTACAGGCATTGTTGAACGTGTAATGGGAACAACATTCATAGGAAGACCAGCCAAGGTAACATCTTTAGCTGGTTGGCTCAGTTTTACAAATAGTGTATCTAGATATTTACGGTCTTTAGCATCTGTTGTGTAAGTCCATCCAACAACATTCGCTTCTTGTCCATTAGTAATTCCAAGCTCTGTTGCCTCATTATGTTTGAGCATCACAGGCATTCCAATGCATAATGGCAGTACTCCTGGAATGTGACCAGTATTCTTTGGTGTAATTGACCATATGAGCTCTTGTGTTTGATCAGAAATTGTAAGATCAACATATTTCTTTTTGTTTGTCTTTTGCTTTCTAGTATTTTTGATAGCAGGATCATCATCAGAAGCCCACAAATCATGTGAATGGAAGTAATGAAGCTCCTGTTTTGCTTCTCTTGCAAAGCGTATATGCCCCATATTATTCAGTTGGTCACGCTGTGCATTACGTCCAGTAATGACAGACACATATCGTAACTCTTCTGAAGACAGATGTGGTTGACTGTTTCCACGGCCAGCAACACGGCTTTTGAGGTATTCTAAATCATCAGGTGTGCAGGCAGCATATCGCATGTTTTCTAACACTGTACGTAGTTGAGAATCTTTGGCAGTCTGCGTACACTGTCTCATATTCTTTCGCAAAATTACAACTGTGGTAACCTGATGCCACATGGCTTTTCCAATCACCTGTTTTTGATTATAAGCAGTCATTCGTGCACGTATCTGGCGGCCTATCTCTTTCTTATACAATGCACCAGGTCCAACAGGTGGTAGCTGAGCAAAATCTCCCGCATAGATCACATTGAATCCGCCCCAAGGATCTGTTTGGACCCCAGTACATTGTGAAAGACGTTCACATATACGATACATATCATAGCATGATATCATGGAGATCTCATCAATGAACACATATTCAACACCAGTCAAGTTCTCTCTTGCAGTTTCAATACCAGACTTCTCACTTTGCCATCCGATCCCAAGAAATGAATGATAAGTTGAGCCATTGAGTTGTGCAGCAGCAGTTCCAGTGGGAGCCAAAATGGCAAATTTAGCACCTTCTTGGCGTTTTTCAAAGAAACATTTTAATGCTTTAATAACTTGGCTCTTGCCTGTTCCTCCCATACCACCAATATACATACTCAATTGTTTTGAGAGTGACTGAGTCTTATGATTGGCTACAATTCGAAAAGCTCTTTCTTGTTCTTCATTATCAACTAGACCGTATGAACTAGCAACATCTTCAATTATGTCCTGCTCATGCTGTATTTGGGCATGGAACCTCCTATCAAGGTAGCTCATATCATCAATCACCACTTCATCCCATTTGGTGTATAGGCCTGTTGTACGTTGTTTCACTTCTACTGGCTTGGAGCTAGCTTTTTTCATGTTTTCAATCTCCTCTAGCCGTGCATCATGAACCAATTGTTTCCATTCTCCTGATTCACGTTCACTGTTACTCTCAAAATTGAGCCAGGCAGAATCCAGCTCATAATGCTCTGGATTAGAGTCATACATGCCTGAACCTCTCGCTATAGATTCCATTTGTTGCATGGCAATTTTATCAAGCCGTGATTGATTACTTTGATCACCAAGGGAATTATCATCATCTTGCTGATATGAAGTACCAGCTTCGTAGTCATCATTATCCAATTCCTCCAGGTCATCTAGAAGTCTTCCATTATCCTCTGCATCTTCCCATGATGCATTTACCTTTGAGTGGCCTTGCTTCTTCCGTTGAGCATTGAAGTCATCTCGAGCATCATTACATTCATAACGTAGGTTGAAATTATCCATCAACTCTAGCTGGCGTGGTGTAAATATGTAGGCAGCAAATGCATCATCCCAAGATTCATCAATCTTTTTGAGATCATCAGGATAGCGCCATGGCTTGAATAATGTTAGCATAGTCAAGCAGTAGAATTCACGGTCCCCTCTATCAGAGCGTGGCAGGATACCTCCTATGAAATTGACAGCATAATTGGGATGGTCACTGTGTAGCTTTGTATAATGTGTCTCATACTGGTTATGGCGCCTATCTAGGAAGGGTATGTGATCACAATCAACAATCCGAGTTGTAGCCTGTGACTTAGATTCTATTTGTGGTTTGGCAGAAGATTTCTGAGTCTTTTTTGGCACATAATCACTTGCTTCTGAATCATCCGACAAGCTTTCAGAAACTACAGTTTCAGAATCAGAATAATCTGAAGCCAAAGTTTCATCTGATTCAATATCATCTTCCGATTTGTAGTCTGAATAAGAAGTGTTTGGTCCAGCTCCAGTAGGCTTCCTGGGGTTTTCCGCAATAAACTTTTGCTTCTGATTGGGAGTTCGTTTGTGTTTTGTTGCTCTTATAACCCAGTCATATAAACTCATATTATTCAATTCAGATCCACGATACATATAGTCATCAACTTTAGATACACCAATAACTTCACCTTGTTCATTGTGTGTTAAAACTACATTTTCCTCGTTGATAGGAATAGCTGTGCGAAGAGTGGCATGCTCTGAAATAGGATGCAGTTTTTCCCAGCATTTCTGGACAGAGCTTGTATATGATTTCCAGTAAACGGTAATGAACTCAAAGTTGGTATAATGATCTGGATTCTTGAGTAGATATAAGCAGGCCATAGGACTTCCAATCTCCATTTGTGCAGTGAGACAGTTTACAATCTTCACAGCCAGTGACCTTGCAAACTTCTTAGGATCATCAGTATCAATAGGTTTGTCTTCAATCTTCTTGAGTGCAGCCAGAATTGCCTCAAATATTACATTAGTTTTGATACCAGTCTTGACAATATAATCAGTGACATATGCAACCACTGCTTTGACTGCTGTCCCTGATAACAAACAAGTAGTATCAGTATTGCAGCGTAAAAGATATGTTGTCAAAGCAGTCCATGTATTCCACCAAGCTTCACCTTTGCGTAGTCTCAATGCTCCTGTTTCAGGGTCATAAGTTGTCTCAGGTACAATATCACGAGGAAACCTTGCCTTACAATTGCCTTTTTCATCTAAGCATACAGCATTTGTAGCTTTCACTTCAGTTTTTTCCTTTTGCTGTTGTTTGGACTTCTTATTACCTTTACATTTATGATGATTGAGCCTATATGCCAGCTGATCACTATCACATTGAAACACTTTGGTCCACCATACACTATCCTTCTCACATGTCTCACAATCAGGGGATTCACAACCACATAGTAGCTCTGGTGGAGTCTCAGGGAGCTTGAGTGACAAATCTACATGGTTGGGTTCACTCAAGGATCGTTGAACAATATCTGCACTGACCTCATCTGCTGTTTTATCACCAAATTCACCAGCATGAACACTCTCCAAATACTCAACTAGATGTTTGAGAAAGTCAGAACTGTTAGCCATGATACGATCTCTGATCTGTTGAGGAGAAAGTGATGATTTAATCCACAAAAGCATATGTAAATGCAGTGTCAGGCGACCTTGCTGTTCAACGCTTGCATAATAACCAGATGTCTCACCATAAATGCCATCATGATCACTATCAACTCCTAGAACATGCTTTATGAATGCTTCAATCATGTAGTGAAAGAAACGTGCTGCAGCAGCAGGATTACCAGCAATTAGAGTTTTCCGAATATGTTCTGAGCGAATCTCAGGCTTGAATTCCAAATCAGAATCTGCAAAATATATACAAATTGGATGCTTCTCATCAGCTGGTGAAAGAGTAATAAACCATGTAGGAGATCCAAGCTGTGAAATCAAAGACCAGACTTCATTTCGCATGTACTTCTTAGATGTTATAGATCCTTTCACATTCCCAGCCACTCCGTCAATGTCATTCAACAGGGCATAACAATCACGTTCGGCCTGAGTCTTGGGCTTTGATCTTTCACCATTTTTAATTTGTTCAACGAGTGTCTTGAGAGTATTTTCATCCAAGTTCATCAAACGCTGGGCAATCTTATCTACATTTTTCTTTTTTGTTAAAAGGTATCCACCATCACTGGCTTCCTTTACTTGTTCCATATTCAGTGCAATCAAAGGGAAGATGCCATCAAGCTGGAAGCGCTTGTCATAATACATGAGAAGCCATCGTTTATGAGTCAAACCAGAGGTCCGTCCTGTGTGCAGATCATTTCCAAGCCCGCCAAAGCCATAGGGAAATGGATGTGGGAACATTTGTGGATAGAGTTGGGGATTATGAAAGGTATTTTGGGGTTCCTTGCCTTGACCAACAAATAATATATTCTTTTCACCCTTTTTCATATGCTCAACAGCAACAGCTTTGATTTGCTTTACTGTCATTTCAGAAAAGGATTCACCTGTGAGTCCATGAACCATGAATGGACATGGTCCGCTATCAGTTCCGTCATCCTCTCCAGTATCATTCACAGCTGAAGATAATGGGCTTTTATTTGTATCCATTTCCTCATAATCATATCCCACTGGGACATCATTATCTTTATATGTACCAAGATTTTCTTCCGAGATTTTGAGATCGGCATAATCAGAATGATTCAACTTTAGCCAATTGAGAGCATTCTTTACTTTAGCCAAACGAACAAGAAGTGGTGTTCGCTTCAGATCTTCAGGAGTCGGACGACAGGGCCCAGTAAACATAAATGCAATCATGCTATCCAACTCCTGTCGGGGTGGTGGTAGTATCTGATGAACTTGATATACTGGATTCGAGAAACAGACAACATTTGCCTTCATCTTGTAACGTTGACTTGAGGCCACCTTGATCACACAATAGCTATGTCTGATGCGGGCAATCAAAAGCTTTTCCATAACAGTCAGACCTTTTAGCTCTTCTGGTATGTCACCAAGCCACAAGCCATTGGCCAGAGACATCACAGGTCGTATACCCTTTCTGAGTGATGACAGACACATTAAGCAGACACCGTCACATCCATTGGCCAAGATTGGGCCAGAAATTTCACCAGTTATATGAGTATGGTCTGCTTTACATTCTGTAGATGTAACACCCTCTTGACAAAGCATACTCAGATCTACTTCGGTGGATTCCAATTCAATAAGTTCAGTCGTACGTGTTAGCTGACCACAGACGGCACATCCTCTCTCAACAAATGCAGATGGCTTCAACTCATCACAGAAATCCGTCACAATTTGATGCATTAGCTCTCTTGACAAAGGTTTTGGTGGGAAACTGGCAGTTTTGGGCAATGGTGGCGGATCACAATTTGTTGCTTTCGGACCTGGCCGTGAGTTAGAATTAGTCCATGCTGATGTGCCTTTGACAACAGGTGTAAATATTATGTTTGGATATTTGCACATATTGCTGCACATATCATGATTGTCTCGCAGTTTCAACAAACCTGCTTTGGACACCCGACTGCTAACAATCTCATTATGAAAGCCAAGAATAATGCCCAAATGTGGAATAGATAGTTTCTCGATTAGCGGGTGAGAAAAAGGAATATTACAGGCAATATCAGAGCTATTCAAGTGGAACATTTCATCTGATGACGCCACAGAATGGACTCGATATTTGGTCCCTACATCCAAGATACCATCAACCACAAAAGATCCCAGCTCAGTATCTTGAAAATACGCCAGGCCGCCTCCTTGCGGAGCAGCATGCACAGAGAACTGTACAGGTGATGATTCTACGCGTTTAGAAAATGACATAAAACAAAACTGTGTGCTGGCCTTGGAAAATAAATGAGAGGCAAACAGATTAGCACCCGATGCGGCGGCCGCAAAGGCCGTATCATGTTTTTGAAACGATGTGATGACACGGAACCATCTCACTATAAACTCTGTACGGCGACAAAAACCTTGTTCAGCCCGTAACCGTGCTAAAAGAGTCTCGTTCATTTTCCCTTGGTAATAGACTAGAAACCAACAAAATGTTGGACATACCACTGCTCTATCTGAACGATTGACGACTTTATCTGAAATAGCGTAACTTTTTCTTTTGGGCTGGTGAGACCCGAAACGATGACTGTATCTTTGCAGTGCATCCACCAAAGCACTGCCGGTGTCGTTCTGGTAGCTTTGAGGCTGGTGAGGCCCGAGGTTGGCATTTCTGCCTCTGTCTAGTGCTTCCACCGTCGCACTGGAGCTGGCGAGGCCAAAGGATGCATACGCCGTAGCATCAAGGATAAATGGGATGTAAATACTGGAACATAAATTGTAAGTTGCGCAAGAGAGAATGTCTAGTTACGCACGAAGGGGAGACGACTGGATTTGTAAAAGCTCGAGCCTGCCAGAAACAGTCGCCAGATATTCCAAATGAAACCGAGCAGACGCAAACAGGTAAGCCAGGTTCTTCAGAAGTCCACAGGATTTTCGCAGCAGCAGCAGCAAAGCACAGAAACGAGGAAAATCGTCGCATGGTGATGGTTTCAGAAAATGAACCGTTGGATGACTAATCCATCACATGAGGAATGACGCCATCAATTCGAACGAATTACAGGCTGCATGGCGTTACATGACAACTTTTTTCGACTCAATGTAACTGGACCAGTCGAATATTGACATCAATAGGTATA
The DNA here is from genome assembly GCA_029320655.1 of Mycena floridula. Taxonomy (NCBI): domain Eukaryota; kingdom Fungi; phylum Basidiomycota; class Agaricomycetes; order Agaricales; family Mycenaceae; genus Mycena; species Mycena floridula. Next base: position 71,416 of record JARIHS010000053.1, read on the forward strand.
CCGACAGTGATCTAATCTGGTTCAAAATGAAATAAATGAACCTAATAGTTTACCATCCGACCCAGATTTCTGGCTGCACACAGGGTTGAACAGATGAAACCTGCAGGATCGATGGTCGTCGAGCATTGCGCCAAGTATGACGCTATCGAGGCCAAAAAAGGGACAACATTTTCGGTTGGGCGACGTCATTTCAATCTACATCGCCATTGGAAAAGGAATAACTGACCTTGGATTTGCAAGCTTACCGGCACTGGTAGCGGAATTCTTCGAGCTTGATATCCTCAACTCTTCTTTATATCTAAAGGTCCTAGAGGTGCTATCAATGCAATGTATACAAAATCTGCCTAATTCTGCAGACAACCCCCAAGCCGACGACGTCATATACAAGGACGGATATCGAGTGAACCAGCTGCGGACTGACGTCGGCAATAGTGCGATCAAATCCGTCGCCATGTACCGGCATATTCGGGGCGCGGAATAACACACAAGGTGTTAGCTCTCGGGGCGTCTCTCATATCCTTGAATGATTAACGTGCTGTTACCAGCTGTAGAATGCTGTAAGGTAGATTTGAGGCAGATTCGATACATTGGTCGAGGTGAAATGTGACAGTCACGCAACGGATCTCAGCGGTTTTGCGCTCGCCATCGAGGCGGTGTCACGAAGCAAGAAGCAAGAAATGCTGGCTGGCAAGCACAGTCAGGTTGGCAAGATGGGATAACAATCATGTCCCGGCGTAAAGAAATACAGCCTGTGATTTCGGAATAAGATAAGATAAGCGTCGGGGAAATGTCGGATAGATCTACAAGAATGCACCTTCCTTTTTGGGCGACTATTTCTCGTACCAAAAAACGAGTAACCTAAATAAATTTAGGACTCGTAAAAGTAAGTATCCTTTGACATGAGAAAGATTTGTGAGCCTTTGCTTTCCCGGGGCTAGCGGACTCAGCTCTGCTATATAAAGGCCAAGTTGTGTCATTCTGAACAACAACTCCAGAAGATGAAAGCCTTCACTTTATTCGTCGCTTTGCCGGTTCAAGTGCAGCCCAAGATTCCGCTCACCCGTTCATTGCTCCAAAGTCTACAGACTTGCGTAGTCCTTGCCCAGCATTGAACACGTATGCCTTCCTCCAAAACGCTACCCAAGCCAGTGCTAAATTTTTTGACAGCCTAGCGAATCATGGTTTCATACCCAGAGATGGTAGAAATCTGACAATTGATATGGTTCTCCAAGCTGGACTAGGTATGTGCCATTAACTCATCCCGATATATGATCCAGCTAACTGGCTATCACAGATGGTCTCAATGTTGGAAATGATGCTCTCTTCCTAGCAGGGAAACTTGGTTTGATGACAAGTACTGAGCGTAACACTTTCACACTGGATGATCTCAAACTGTACGAAGCCTCTTTATCCCCTGAAGTCTCTGTTTATGGATTTAACAGTTACAACAACATCGAGCATGACGCATCTCTTTCTCGTGGTGATTTTGCTCTTGGGGATAATCTCCATTTCAACGAGACCATCTATCAGGCACTGGCGAACTCGAATCCCGGTGTGGACTTTTTCAACGCCACTTCAGCTGGCCAAGTACAAAAACAACGACTTGCAGAGTCTCAAGCCACCAACCCGAAGCTCATCAACACCTCCAAGGAATTCGGAATCAGAACTGGGGTGAGATACAAGACCAGCTATTTCGATTCAGTATGACTAACATTGAGAAGCAATCCGCAATTTATCTGTCCGTCATGGGCAACCCACTGACTGGTGTGGCACCAAAACAGTGAGTGAGGTATCACAAATTCGAAGCATTGCATTCTCACATGCACGCAGGTTCGTTAACATATTCTTCCGGGAGGAGCGTCTGCCGATCGCAGAAGGCTGGAAGCGCCCCAATGTTACCACCACTCTCGCTACTGTCGGCCCCATCAGTGCTATCATTGCACAAGCATCCGACTGGAGTCCCAATCCCACTCAGGTTCCGTCCCTTGCCTTCGTGTCGGATCAGCAGGGTGATGTAACCACATTTTGAGTGATTTTTGTTACTATCTAGTGGGAAGATTGAAGTTTAGCATGTCCCTCTTCCTATTCTGGTTAATAATGGATGCATAAATATTTCCATAAAATATTCGCTTGATTGCGAGAGTCCACGTAGCTCGTAAACCTTGAGATGCTACAACTGCGTCATTGATGCTGATTATTAAGAAAACCGCCGGGCCCCACGCCATGTGATATGGGCGTCCATCCGCACATTTAATCATTTTCCTATCGTTTTCCGGCTCTTGATGGAATCCCCGCGGGATTTTCTAACATATCTTAGATGTATTCAGAACATATGGAAAACAGTCCTATCTGCTCTGTGATGGCCAAAGGAGTAACCATAAAGCAGTGGGATTGAGATTTCAGAACTACGGAAGAGTGAGACAGAGTCCTTCCCTTGTATGCTCCCAGTGTATTATTTGGCGCTGAAGATGCGAACCGAAGCACAAATGACGACGACTTTTGACGCGCCCAATGAGACCTGAAACAAATGTCGGCTAGACGCGTCGTGCACGTGCTGGGAAGATATCACGTCACTAGCTCTCCGAGATTCTCCAGGCGTCTTCCTTCCTACTTCTAAGCATGATTTCAATCCATGGATTGCCTTCCAGATGTTGGTTCACGAATCCGCCCCTTGCAAATTCCCTGGCGCTACTGTCGGCCCTCCAGCAGAAACCTTAATTGTCCACACCATTTGCGCATGTTTGGCGAAAGGCGTGACCTTCGGAAACGGAAAACCCTGCGGGTCGCGAGGCTCTATGCATATGAGTGATAGAATCAAGGAGAGAAGAAGCAGTGATGGTCCAGGTCGTTAGATCCTCTTGGCTTTTAAGTGCTTACGTTTGCCTCGGGGTTCGATCCTCGAGTAGGGAATCCTTTTCGACTCCGGAAAGACTTAACTGAAAAGACCTACTTGGCATCCCCTTCCGGGATCCCTAAAATGTGGGAACGAGTCTTTAGCGTGCTCGCCCGAGACTGCCGCAGCTCGGGGGACGGGACGGGAGCGGGAGCAAGTGGCGGGTACTCTTCCCGCGACCTTGAAACATCATGTCTTGGCAACTAATATCATATTTATCCAAAAAAGAACCCCAGAGTATTACAACATAAAAGTGTTAAATGCAGCATCCACATGGGTACTCCCATGGCTACCGTAGTTCAATATTGTTCATCAGAGGCATTGAGCAGTGGGGGATGCAATTGACTGAATTGACTGATTCATATGTTCTAGATAGACATATGCTAGCCTATGGGGATGATTTGGAGATAGCTTATCAAAGAATATACCATAAAAAGAGGAGAAAGCACCTTTTAATATGAGGAATGATGTAAAGAGCCACGCAGCGCCACAAATTTCGAGGTTTTGGGGACTGTATTCTGTCGCAGGGAGTACCTCTGGAAAAGGTACATCAAGATACCAAGACCAGTTCATCGACGCACGCTGCCAGGCGTGAGATTCTGAGCCAGATACCTCTGACTTCCCTTTTGAGCTTAAACGCACGCGCATTTAAGCCGCCCCGCTTAAATCCCGCTTATTTCGTGCTTATTCGCTTATTCAGTCTAATTAAAGCTCTTATGCGGCATGTCCATGATCATGCGATCTTTGTCTCCCTCCGAGTTACCAGTGGGATAGAGGCCAACCGTTCCGGTGGCAAATACGAGTCCCCATTTTTTTTTTCAGTTTCAATGCAATAGCAGAAAACTTTCAAATATGACATTTTACCTGAAACACAATGAAATAACTATTCTACTGATTGTTCCCCGAGGTTGGCAAACTGACACATACCAGGACCACACACACCATTACTCCTTCACTCATTTGACACCAACCTGACAGGACCCAAAAAATATCATTCAACTGCTAGATTTACAGCTCTGGACCGACTGGAGGTAGTATAACACAAGCCAACCAAGATGGAATACAAATATTCTATCCAATACAAGGAGAATAGCCAAATAAATGGGTTAGCTGAATTCAGCAAAGCAGTATCATTCCTCCAATGAAAGGTCATGCAAACCATAGCAAGTCTTGACACTGGCCATCCTAGCCATACCCTAGTAACATGATCCATCAGATCATCTGAAAGGCTTTTTCTCAACAGAGACAGGGAGAGGAAACATTTGATGCACTTGGTTGGACCATTAAGATGGACTCACAGAGGCGCCTAAACTCATGGTATCAAGATTGAGCAGCAAAGAAAGGTAAAAGGATAGACTGGGCTGAAATATGCAAGCAAGACTGTGAAAACATGGGAAGGGGATCCTGTGGGAAGCTGAGAACCCAACTGACTTTGTATAATTGAGGTTTTGTGCATGAGTTTGAAAAACTGGGACCTGTCAGCAGGTCCAACACATTGAAAGCAAGACCTACAGGGAAAGAAATCCCATGTTACTTAAAGACTGGCAGAGGACAGACTACTGTACAAGGCGGCAGATCAATTACAACTGAATCAGACCATAGATTGATAGCTCACAAGATATCCCAGAAAACATTGCAGTCAATAATGTAGGCTTTTCATATCCATCTGGTGTCAAAGAACCCGCCTTGAAGCAAGCAAGCCACAAGTAAATTGCAACTGGAAATATCAGAAGAAATTTTGAAACTGTGCCGAGACGGTGCAATAGAATGGGCAGAGGAGCAGGGGGGAGAAAAGCTGGAATGAGACATACCTAGGGAATATATAACAGCTATGAAATGCAGAGCCATTGAAGCTGACAAGGCTTGAGCAATCTGCCACAAAAAAAGCGCCAACATAGGCAACTTTGCGCCAACCGAGTGACTAACTGGAGGTACCAGTGGGACCGGAGTAAAGAGTTGCAGTTGCAGAGAAAAGGCTGCAAAGAAACAGCCAACAGAATGTGAGCATGGCAGCCATAATGGTGGGTGAAGGCAAGAGGCGTTGCAGGACCCGGGAAGCTCCTATAGCTGCCCGGCGATTTTTGGGGATTTGAGACCGGCTGGGGGTTTCTTTGGTGGTCTGGAATGGCACGGGGTAATGGAGCTGAGTTTTCGTCCAAAAAGGATTTGACGAAATCATGAGGGGGGTTTGACCGCCGGGCGACTATAGGAGCTTCCTGGGTCCTGGCGTTGCCAACGAATCCAAACACACCTGAATTCCGATCACATGCAGCTCGGCCGAGGCCCCGAAGCCCGAAATGAGTCAAAGATTGTTACTGTACAAGTTCTCACACCACGGGCAAAAGCCGACGCACTCGGGAATCAGTGCCTTAAACCCACATGTGACGCACTCATCATGCACTCATCATGCACTGAGTCACAATGGTGGGCCGCATTTTTTCAAAGTCCGGTCCAGGGTAATAAAATGTGGCGCAATGATCAATGATGTCGGGTACCAAGACCAATGTTCTGGATGGTCTGGGACCTGGTTGGGGCAACATATATAGTCGCTGCCAATGGGAATATGATGTTATGATGCCGATAAACGATCCGAGTACTATATGAGGTGATATTCCTCAAGAGATCAAAACTTCAATAAATAGATAACTTTGAATGAATGGCATCTCTGCAGAATAGAGCTGTTCTAGACGTCGTACTATGTAGCTGATAACTCATGTTGAAGTAATATCCTCAACTTGAGCTCATAACTCCATGTCTATACTCTAATAAATAATCGGTGCATTTCAGAGGAGAACTGACTCGGGCTGTATTAATCTTTTTGCTTCTATCAAACTATGGACCATATACCTCTAGCTTAGTAAGGACTAGTTCTCATCCAATAGCAATTAACTCTCTGCTAATCCCAGCTTGAAGTGAACAGCTGATATACTATAAACTCCGAAATTCAGCAGATAAGCCTTTTGAAAAGGCTCTTCCGACTCCTGTTTGACCTCTCCTGTCTCTGCATTTACTCAGCATAATTCTCCGATGGCTATGCGACACCACATGGTCAGGAACAACAAGATTAAAACATGCTGTAGTCATGTGTTCCACATATGAAGTCTGTGGGACCATCTGTTACTCTGGCTAACCTGCCGGGTCTCCCATGGCTCCAAACGACCCGGAATGACTTCTCACATACAGGAATGACTTCTTTTGATGCGAGAATCTGCCACCGTTGTAGAGGGCTCGAGTGGTGGGATTTCGATGAAATAAGGTATTCTGGAGGAGTGTTTGAGGCATTATTGCTGATCTGTGTGCCGAATGCTGTCCTCAGTGCTCCAAAATCCGAGATACATGTATGATAAGCACATGGTGCGCATCACCGGCCTATGCCTTTGCTTCCAAATACCAGCAGGCCACTGTCCCGGCTTCCTGAACGGAATTAAATTGACATGCTTGAATCGGCCCGCCTCTTTCAGCTATCAATGGCCAAGCGTGCACAGGGAATTTTTCGACGAACCCCATTCATACACCAGCAAACATTTACAGATCATATCACAGCTATTTCTCGAACCAAAATTTCTAGTATTGCGCATAGTGCTAGGGAATGAATTTTTGCATATGACATTTGGAAGCCTTGCACACCGTCCTGAAGAGCCCTCTCCACACTTCCTATGTTCTTTGGAGTCACTGGTGCGTCTATGGACTTGTTTGAACCATAACCATCAGGCCAAACGAGTCGAGTTACGATGAGAACCTTTAGACATGATATTCAGAGAGGTTTGTAATCAATATGCCTCCAATGAGCTCTGAGAATCAACAGGAAAGGCTTTGGATAATTCTTGAACAAATACTGAACTCTGTCTTCAACTTCCTTCTTAATCCTCAGATGTCCTTCACCGTTTGAGGCCGCTTTCGGTGTTCAGATCTCAGAACTGCCGATAGCTCCCTCGGGCAAGGTCTGCTCGTCGGCTCCGAGACCCGTTAGCGCTCATCTCCTTTGAGTCCACAATGCTATACCAACACACAAGACCCTTGTTGCACCACTCAAATGAATGCCGAGCTATGTTGGCCAGCAGATGACATTGGAATTTGGAAAAGTGTTGCACCACGCCAGCTATCGATTAGCATAGATGTTGCAACAAGGACGTATGCTAATCAGCATAAATGGTGCTCCAGAACATGTCGGTCCATTGAGTAGTGAGGAATGTTTACCCCTTTTAATGGCCATCTACCTTCAAGGCATGAATTTGGATGGATTAGCCAGACTACAGTATTTACACAAAATAGATATGGGCCATACCTACGGTTAAAAAGTGTCTGTCTTGCCCAGAACAACAGCTGAAATCCACACATGGTTCTGATGATATCATTCAGAAACCCGGACTCTATTGTATTTGTCTTTTCTCTAGTCTTTTTACCAACAGAATTGTGCCTCATAATGTCCGGGGAACCTGTCACAGGCACCAGGATGGTTACAATTTTTGGCTGGACACTAGGACAGGGGGGGGACCCAGAAGATTGTTCACTTCTGACTTGCTCCCTGGTTATCACCATTCCTGGTTGGAGGATTTACTGAAAGTCCCATTACTGCTCTGTGTATATTAATATGTCATACACTCAACGCAACTCAAGCTAGAGAGCATCCTGCACATCATACACCCTGCCTGTGCTTCTTGCTACAATACACTATTCTATACAAAGAGCTTCACATTGCCCATTTCACAATTTCCTTTTCTGGGCTACCATATTTGCACTTGTTAGCATTGCCAATCCAAATTTTTGCATCTATTTGGATACATGTCCTTATGAGGCTAGCTCACCGGATCATTATGTATATCCACCCACATATAATGATGTCCCTCATACCTGTTAATATCCCTTGTTCCCTTTTCTTTGTTTCATACAAGGCTGCATCATGGTCCTTTGGTTGAAGGTGGGCCCCGGCTCGGATATGCCAGATAGGATGGGTCGGATAGGATATGATAGGATAGGATAAGATTTCATCCTACATCTGCACATTTTTGTGGATAGGATTCATCCAATGATATGCGGTAATTGCAGCTGAAGTGACACAAGAGTCTGACAAGGTCGCGAAGGATATGATCCGACGAGGCGGTGGCGCTATCTTAGCGTATCTCTCGATACCAGATGCGAAAGGCACGCATTTCCCTGTATATGCATGGATAAGCGCCTAAAGCTTCTTCTATTCCAATGTCTATTGATTGACCTTGCTTTATGCCAGCAATTGAACCTCCCTTCAATCCATGTTTGTACTGAGGTACCGCTCTTACCATGGCTATGGTAGAACTTGCCAGTCATGCGGAAAAGGACTTGACGCATCCACGTGGGGTATGAAACTGCCAAAATGATTTGTTTCACATCAAGAGTGAAGAATCATCTATCTCTTCTCCATGTAGTCAGGCATATCCGCGGAGCGTCAGTGATGCTACAGTGAACATCTCTGAGATAATATGAGCTCTCCATTGAGACGACTCTGCCCGACTCTGCCGCATGAAGATTCGAAATCAGACTCAGATGGGACTTACCATCAAATCACCAGCGCAGATCCAAATGACTCGGATATCCCGGTCAAGTAACGGCCTCGGAGTGTCCATCGCAAAAGTATAAAAGTATATATGAAGGTGATTTACTTCAACTCGTTCCTGCTCCTCATTTATGCCAGTACAGCATAGTACAGAGTTGCTCTACCTACAGCTATATTAACAACTTGATATTTATCTAAAAAATATTACTATACTTGTCTAATGATTTCAGGACAGTAGACCTACTCCCTATTTCTTGATTTTAACCTATCCAATGATGCGGTGTTATATTCGCAACGACATCGTGGTTGTGGAGACTAAGCAAAGTCAGTTTTTGGTTACAATAACTTCGGGCTTGATCCTCCCTCATCTTTACCAGCCCCTCAGGCTTTCAGTCTTGGGATATGTCCACTGCTTGTCAGCATCATCAAAGGTCTGTTGCTTTGCGTCCGTTGGGTGACCTTTTGTTGAGCTCTGCTAGCCGTTGTAATTTTTTTTTTGTAGAATGTCGGAATCCGATTTAAGGTTGGACGGCATCTCCATGGTGAACAAGGTCCGCAGAAGCCATTGCTTTCGTCTGAACCTTTTGCTGACGCTTGTCGCAGAATAAACTCTGATATTTTACGAGCAGGGTCTAGCTACCACGCTCATTCCTTTCGCCGACGAGGTCATCCTTCGTCAAGGTCCGTCCATTTGTCCTTTTTCATTGGTTTTGCTCACCCGTTTCGCTAGGTGGCCCGCACGATCCCCGTAACTTTTCTGCCATCGAATCAGAGGCAGATCGGTAAGCGCAGAATCCTCGTCGATACCAAAATCCATGCAATTCGATCTCGTTAATGTCTAGGACGGCCTTGCTTTCTTGCGTCACCGTCGACCGTAATTGCGTTCTCGAGCGTGCTGGATATGGTTGCTGCTTTATGCAGCGAATCGGGATACAATGGTATGCGTTTATTGCTGCTCATGTTGCTGTTGCTCATCGGATTTTAGAGCTTTTCGACCAGCGTCGATTTCAATGCCGTCGCCTCTTCGCCAGAACCCATCTTGTCGAGGCTTCCATCATCCTCATCTGAAGCACTGGATGTCGCCTATGAAACACCAGTCCCTGTATGTTTCTTCAGGTTTCTTGTTTCGTTTGCTTGACGGTCTTCCTAGCTACAATACCCTGCGCGATTGAGCTCGACCGAAACCCTATTTGTCCTTCTGTGCACGTTGGTCCGTTGGAGCATCGATGGAAAACCAGCCGCTTCGTTGAGGGCAAAGCAGCTTCGTCGGTGGAACAAGGTCGTTGTAGTCAAAGGCTTCTGGTTCGTCATCGTGACCTTTTTCTTTGGACCTCGCTGAGAAACTGTGGCAGCTTCGGCGCCCATCTGCCTCCAGTCAACTTTTCCTGGTTCATTGATCGACCTTGCTTGCTATTTCAAGACCTCGACCTTCACCTTTGGCATCAGATGTGGATGCGGAATGATTCGGGTGGATATGGGATGACTCGGGGCGCTCATACGGACTTGAGCGTTTATTGGAAGCGACGCACTTTCGGGCGTTACAGTGTAGCGTACTTTGGTGTTACCTGAAAGATACAACACTTCCCACAGCTGATCTCACAATGGATTAGCCTGTGGTTTGTTTGTCGAGCTAGGTATACTTGTAGGGACCGTTTCGCAGTTAATATTGATCAACGAGCAGTTAATGTACTCACCACTTGTTGTGTTGGAGGAATGAGGGGGAGGTTGTGAGGGTTACTGAACTCTTCTTGCTTGTATCTGAGAGTTTTGATGATCCCAATGACAACGGCGGCAAGGATGATGAAGGTGACGATGAGAGAGATGAACTTGATGATGCCAAACAGATTAAAGAGGGTCCCAATGATCAGAACAACCCTTGATTCGCCTTCGTTTTATCCACTATAGGGTGACCAGGACCCAGTGAACGACAACTGATATTACTCAGTGTCTTGAAGGAAGCACAAGAATTGAAAGACTTCTTAGGTCTCAGAGCTCTACTGACAGTGGTGATGTCGTTGGATAAGATAACCACAAGAATAAACTTGTAATTGCCTTTGCTGATGGTGACCTTGACTGATGCTGGACCTTTACTGATTTACTGAACTGGACAAGGCTTATAACAGGCTTAGGAAGCTTGTAAAAGACTTGTGTACTGAATACTGAAGACTGGACTTGAATTGAAGAAAAATTGTCTGAACAAGGTTGGTCACTGTGAGCAACAATGAGCAGACAGAAAACAGACTTACTGAAAAGCTGCTGACTGGACAATAGAATAAGAGACTAGGCAACCCGGATGGTCCCTAATGCACTCACCTACTGCTGGTGACCTTGGTCTTCCCACTCACTTGGAGGGAACAAAGAAGATATATTTTAGCAGGGGCGCCCTGGCCCTTATATACTATTTCTACCTACCTATTATGTAATCATTCCCAGGCTCTCTATCTGCCTTTCCGCCGATCTGGATCTGAGAGATCTGCTTATAAACTGCTGAGTTGAACCAGCGTGCCTGGCTCACTTTTACAGCTTTCTTGGTAAGCATTTGGGGGTCGTTTAATACTTTCTTGCTTCCTTTTTCCCCCCTATGCCGTACTTCCATATCAAATTACATTGCCCATCAGCGATCTTGACACTTCTGATAGACTTTAGTGGTTTGACATGATCATTCTCTACAACTTTCTCTCTCTTTACGACATGCCGAAAGGTGCTTTACCATGCCCTAGGATTTGGTAGAGAGATCGTGGTAGGTCGGGTTCAGCTCGTGGTTCTATTAGCTGATCATTTGGTCTTGTTGTCACTTTTATAACAAGCCAAACCAGCTTGTCCCCTCATTTGGTCTTGTTGCCGTTTTTATAACAAGCCAAACCAGCTCGTCCCTTCTTGTGAACTTTTTATAACAAGTCAAACTCGCTATAAAAGGGGCGAATTGGTTTGTCCCTAGCTGTGACCCAAACCGCTTACTGAACCAGTGGTGATATACAGCAATACACTTCATGTTACCAGTCCCTGATTACATGTCTGTGTCGTGAACCAGTTCCTGGCCTGAACCATGCCTTGGGGCACCTAGTCAGGTCGTTCTGGGGCTGTAACAGCCATTCAGGGGGGATTCCGCAGCTAAGCGCTTGCTCTCGGATCCTCCTGATGCGCCGAGGCATCATCTCGGGTCCTCGCTAGTCATTACGGTAGCGCCTGCGGTTCCTGCTGCACTGCCTGTCAAATGACAAATGATTTTCCCATGGTTTGACACTTTTTATTAGGCTCCGCAACTGACTCCCTATTTTCACTGTGGCTCAAGCTCCCACCAATAAACACTATTTTCACTGAAACAATGTTTTAGTGAGACAACAGTGCGTTTTTCAGTTCTCCTGTTCGGTTTGTTTGCTAATTCTATTCCAGCTGGAATACCTTGTCTATTTCAAGCTCAAATTTATTCCTTTGCTCTTCGGATTACATATTACTCCCCGTCGATTCCACCCTCAATCCGAATATATATACGCAGTAGCACCTGGAGCATCGTCGTCTTGTGGACCCGTCGCCATGTCATCGTCGGATTTTTGAGGAGAGAGTTATCACTGTCGTGGCAGAAGGCCAGCAAGCTGAGATCGAGCAGAAGAAATTTGGAAACTGCTATCGTCAGGGTTGATTGCAATAAGGAGCCGCTTGCCGAAGAGATTGGACAGCCGGTATCGTTGGGTCACGGTATGTCTCATAGCGCCTTTTCCTTTCGATATCGCTGAATTTCTTTCGCAGTCCGAACACATTTGTCAAGGATTGCTGTCACCACGCTCCGTCGTCGTGCCTAAGGCATACCGCGGGGGCGGGCAAATTACAGGTACCCACAGGTTCATCCGTGGGAATACCTGGCGGGTGCGGATGGCGGATGACCCGCGGACCGTGGGAAGCGGATGCCGCGGATGGCGTCCAGCCCCGGAGAACCAAACACATGGCAGATGAAGGTATCTACTGCTATAAATCATCACATAACCGTTTATTGATGAGTCCCACACATCTGGATGAGTTTGAAACCTCAAAGATATGCAAAAATAATGGTTAATGCATCAAAATACAGCAGAAATGTAACATTTGATCAAATGACATAATATCCGCCGCATGACAGGTACCTGCTGGCAGGTGTCCCATGGTCCGCGTTCTTGGATCAAATATGATGAATACCTATGATGCGGATGGCGGATGACCCGGCGGTCCATCCGCGGTATGCCTTAGCGACTCGTGCCGTCTAGCGAAGAAGGTCTGCTGTCGGTCGGACCACTTTCTCGCTGTCAGAAGGTTTGTCGATGGAATCTCGGAAGCGTTTGGAGCCTCGGAGGTGGCAGATCAGGGAGATGCTTCTTGAAGAGTCAGTTCCTTGGTATGTATCAAGTGTGTTCTGTCTTTTTCTTCGCTAATTGTATTCCACAGCTCACTGATTAGTGTATCCAAGGCTAATAAAAGGATCTCCCTTGTCTTCTCGCGGCTTCGAACTAGCTTTGATGTGAACCACTCGCTTTCGAGATTACTCTCTTCGATCACCGTCGACGATAAGCAATTTGGGGTGAAGTTGACAGGTTGGTTCTTTCTCGTGTTTTCCAGTGCCTTTCTCAATCATTTGCGGATGTTATGCCATCTTCCTTCCTAGGAAATGAGCATCTTCATCGTGCCTCGAAACAGGCAGCATGTGCATCTTTGGCAATATAATACCTTTTAACCGTTTTATAATTCAAAATTATGGCGAAGCCTAGACTGGGGAGGGAGTTCTCTGAGTATATAGACCCAGGAAATCTGGAGAGTGGTGAATGAGTGGTATGAGCCATCAATCGTGAATCAACCACAGTCCCTGGTGAATAGTGTTTATACAGAATCAATCAGCATTCTCAACGGATGCGATGTAGCACTTGCCTCAATAATGGCCCAGATATTTTATCCATCGGTTACTCATTTGACTTCAGACTAGATTCAATTGACTCCAGTCTGTCCATTTTGCGAGCTATTGCCAATCACGTTCTTCCGGGTGTTTTTTTGGTCACATTCAAGTCGAAACGAGTCGATTAGCGCCCGGATACTTTGGGAGTGAGACCGAGTTTTGGCTCGCATAAATGCCAAATTCATAACAGAAAGTAGTAGACGAGTGATTATCGAAATCAAGACATCCATACCTGAACTTAGGGATAAACTCCTCATACTAGCTAGATTGACGAGCCATTGATATCCTTCCCAGACTCCAGGTATGTTTGTATCATAGGCCCGATAGGTCTTCTGTGAGATCGAGGTTCGTGAGATCTGCGGACAATGGCATTTGCTGATGACGTCGCAACCGGGACCCGAGCTCGGGAAGGGGGAAAAGCATTTCCTATCATCCTATCACAAGAGTCGCGTCTGACGAGATTACTTGTGTATCCATCAATCCAACGACACGTCGGTTGAATTCAAAAAGACGCGGCAGGCATCGCTCATGGAAACGAGAACGATGCAACGGTGTTCCATGGGTGACTGAACGGACGCGCTTCTTTGTTCCATAACAGTACTCCGTCTCAACTCTATCCTTAGCACAAAACCGCAACCAATGAGCAGGTTATTTGCATCGATGAGAGGCGGCGAGAAAGCCCGGAACAGCTGCCGTGCTGCCTGGTATACGCTGGCTATTCCTGGGCTTCAAAAAAAGCAGCGGGAAATAGATATTGCCTGAATACTCAGACGAGTGAGAAACGTTGACAGGCCCTGCCATGACTACAGACTTCGGTATGCAACTGATCATGAGTGGATCACACGGCGCACATTGACGAATGCAGCTGTCACCACTACTGTGTGGCGTCCAGTAGTTAGTTGGGAATGCAGGAGTCTCAGGGCTGATGGGGGCCGGATAAACACTGTATAGCTTTCAGAGAGCTGCAGTCCTCGTTACATGGATGGATAATTGTACCGTGATATCCAGAGAGATCAGATTCTTGCTGTCAAGTGCGATCTACTGAGGGTTGATTCCAGTCTCAGGACAGGCGATCAACTATACTATGCACTGCATAGTTCATGAAACCCATTTGATTGCACCAGGTTGTAGCTAGACGGGAATATATGAATCTTCCAAGAATGAGATGCGAACACCCTAGCCACTGAAGCGGAACTCCCTATAATATGGCCCAATGCCACAGAGTGATTTGATCACTCATTCGCATCTCAAATGGTATTGTAACTAGTAGCTAAATCTGGGACTCAAATCCTTGTTAAAATCCGATGTGTACAGTACCCGCTCTCCAAGATCTGAGTCACCAGCGGAGAGTCATTTCAAGGCAGGTCATTCATTTCCAATCTGATTCATCAGTCTTTTTCAGTGAGATGGTTATAATATTGATACCGATATTGGAATCCCCAATAGTACGCCGCACTTCAATCATCCAAAGTCAAGTCCTTTACTCAAGGTGCAGTGTTGCCTTTTCCCTTTTTGTTCGAGCTGTGAGTACGAAAACGAAAATTCTGAAACAGAACAAAGCTGATCAGATACAGTCGCCAGAATTTCCCATTCGCTGCCTAGGGCTAGATAACTCCATGTCTTCCGCTTCTTTACCGATAGCATGACTACATTCAACTTGACAGCCCAGACCATCCTCAGGTAGTAGATGGCGGGTTACGTGATGAATCGGACGTTGGAGGCACGGGATTGCGCGGGGCGGTATAGGAGAGCTGACTACGGAGGCCGGGAGCTGCAGCGCTCAAGTTCCAGTCTGATATGTTGTCTTCCGGATGCAGTTTGTGGGTCCACATATCTGTAAGATACCTGACTAAAACTGAATTCACTGCAAAGAGAGGGACACTTTCGTTCCAAATTAGCTGTAGTCTTCGCCACTTGCTCATTATCTGTATCCTCAGGTTCTTTGCCTCACGCTATCGTATCATCAACAATGACAGATCAAAAAATGTTTTCCATGTTGCAGATTCAGCGCAGAAACGATACAATCCACTGTAAACTCGAGATCAGTTGAACGTCATAAGCGCCCATGCGGGCGTTATACTGTCTCAAAAATTGATTTAAACAATACATCTCAATGTTTTCCGCATCTTTTTCAGATCTTCCCCCATCTTAAGTGATTTCAGGACATTTTTCTGCACCTTGTTAACCTTCCTTGCATCTACACCAATATTTATGGGACATTTCTGCATCCAGCCCGAATTCTGCATCTGAGGAAGATCTATACATCTGCATCATCAAGATCCCTGCATCTTAGTATCCCGCATCTCACATTTCCGCATCTCAATTTCCGCATCTCAACTTCAAATTTCCACATATAATTTTCTACATCTGAAACTGGACTCTATCCATAGTGAGAAGACCGATAGCAGGGACTCTGAGCTGCCTGGAAGTCCCGATTTGCTGGCGGTTGAGAGCAGGTGATACCTCCCACGTTATTGAGAACGTCCTGACTCTTAAGACCAACAAACGGTTAGTAGCTGTTAAAAATTGCTCATGCATATATATAGGGTCTATAGCTGATGTAGAAACTGTGAAAGTACTATGCTGTCACCAAAGAATCATGTTGGAATTCTCCGCCAAGTGCAAGCTGTGACTCAGAGAATCTCACATATATCTTGACCCAAGGGACTGATTGTCAACTAGATACAGCTTGAAGGCCCACTGAGTGTCTCACTCTGCAAGTCAAGTTGACCTCACAGCAAAAAATAATGGCCAAAACCTTTGACAGATATGGGCTTGCTAGACTCCCCTCCCCCGTGCCCGAGTTTCCCGACGGATACCCCTTGACTTCCACTTGTGTATCCTTGATTGTGAGACTCAGAATTCTGTCCCAACCACGATCAAAGGATGTAGGTCACCACCCCGTAGTTATGAGTAAACCAGGACACAACGAAAGGGAGCTCCTAGTATCCAGAAGGCCATTGCATCTTGATATCTCACTGTAGGTCAGCCAGAACAGTGTATAAGGACCCATTTCAGGCACAGAGAGCCCAAGAAACAATCCAAATGGTGTTGCAAGAGATGCCGGAAATTGTTACTTAATGATGTGAAATTAAAGTAGATCCCGGAACTGAGATGCAAAGATTGCAAGAGCAAGTGCAGGAATCGGGGATGGCGAAATCGGCAAGGCGGAAATTCTTCAGTCAGATGCAGAGATTTTGAGCAATATAGATGTGGAAAAATGAGTTGTGATTTTAATTATGACACAAAATGACTGCATAAGCCCATCACGGAGATCCCCGCTCACGATCCGCGATGCCGAGACACGTGGCGGCTTTGACTCGAATGTTCTCGAATATTTTATTTCATCCGCTTCCATGTCGTCACCTTTGTCACCATATTGAACTTGCTGATCATCCTTCACAGCTATATATTCTCCGGTCGCTGCTGCTCACGCTTCCCTTTCATCACCATGGTCTTACTTCATCGTCCTCCTTCGCCGGCATACCTTCTTCCTCTTTACCACTGTTCCCCTCATCCCTGGCACTTGAGCCAATGAACAGTGGTGACAGATGCTGCTCTATCAAAAGCTCTCGCACTACAGCTCGACAATGGTTTCTGGTAGCAGATATATTTAGGCAGTGAGTTTCCTTCAAGTGTCCCGTTTCTTTTCACGTCTCATTGACTCTATTTTGCAGCTCTGATGACCTGTCTTTTTGAGGCCTTGACCTCACTATTCTTCACCCACTGGTCCAGTTTTGCATTTCTCTTCCGTCCTATCAGGTATGTCCCATTATCTTTCGTTGACCGCTTCTGAAAAGAGCATAGATTATGCGGTACGGCTGCCAGACGAGAGGAGAAGGTTCACGTTGCATGGACATGATGACTTTCGGATTGTTGAGACAAGGATCTCTGACGTACGTCGCTCTTCTCTTTCATGCTTTCTCCATTGCTGAAGGTTATTTCCAGCCCGATCTTTCCACATATTCTTGATGATTCATTCTTTTCCTCAAGGTGTGCTTGATCTATCCTTTGTCAGGAATGTTATCGTTGATGATACACAGGTCTTTTGCTTTGGTGACATGGAGGAGAGATGTTGGTTTCTTGGATGTTGCGCGGTGTTCGGAAAGAAGCGGGATCTTTGGTCGACTTGAGTCTCGATATAGGTATGCTTGGATCTTTCCTTCTCGTTCGCAAATTGCTCATCTCGATTGTGGTAGCTCCCCTTTTTGTCTTAGTATATCATGAATACATCATCTTTTTCCTTATTCAGATCGAAATTGGGCCATGGCTTCAGCGAGCCCGAACCTCGAGAGTAACAAGTAGCAGACTCAGAATAGTCGGGTCGTGAGATCATATGTGGCTAGAGACGTCAATATTCCGGGCGATAAGACAGCAATCAGGTGAGAACCTGGGTCATTTCATCGAGCGAAAGAGTAAGTCACTGCCGCGAGCTGGTCGTTTTGGCGAGGACGGTCGCTGTATTTCTCACCGAGTCATGGTTGATCCATCAGTTGAAGGTTAGAGGAGTCCGGTAGGGATATCTGTGTCATCTTGGACAAAGAAGCTGTGACGACATGCCAGGATGACAGTTGAAGCAAGAGAGCATTGCGGTGGAGAGGGACGTCGATCGAGTGGCTGTGCGTAACGTTGATGTTGGATTGCTCCCAGAGTCTCAGTATCGAAACAATTTAGGCACAGTACCACATGATATCCAACATGACTTGAGAATGTCATTGAGGCAAAGTCAAAGTCAGGGTGAATGCAAAATGATCACAGCGGAGTTGAACCAAAAGATCAGTCATACTCTATTTGGCTCGGCGCCTGAATTCCCTGTCTCAAATCGGTACAATTGGCACTGTGTTTTTCTAGACGCCACGGCAAATTCATGAGCCTATCATTGTTGAAGACAGTAAAGGTGCGTCCCTTTTGATTTTGTGCTGTTCAACTTGGGCCATCGGTATCAGCGCCATATCCAGGCTGGTGAGCTTTTCATGGAAGGGTTTCACGGGTGGCTTGACTCCTCATGAAGCTTTGAGTTTCAAAGATAGTCTCGTCGATAACCTGAAACCCAGAGTTTACTGCTCTGATTGAATAAATCAGCAGGACCTGGAAGACAGCAAGAAGTACCTCCGAGCTTGCCCCTCACACAGAGATGATGGGCACCAAAACCCGCTTGCTCGTTCCAAGCCTCTGTCATTTGGGAGATTCCTTATTTTTCCGTCGGACATTACTGCTCTGTCGGATGTGGACGCGATTCCGAGTTGATCCAGAGGTCAATACGGCTACTTTGAGTGTGAAGCTCGTTGATCTCGGCGCTAGACCTATCTCGCATAGGCGGTATCACGAGAATTCATTTGCCGATCGAGGCCACAGTGTGATGAACTGGATCACAATAGTGTCAGGAGGCTTTGATTCCATATCGGACTCCACTCGGCCATCGCCCCACCTTCGCTCAACCAACCCCAAGCAGCTCATGGATGACGGGAGGTGACGGACGGTGGAGAGTGTGGGGTTGAGGGACGCGGATGCACGCGTCCGAGTCGACGGCGTTCGGTTGAATGGATGCACGCAGAATCCGTCGACAAACTTCCACTTTCCAGCGCTTCCGTCCATTGCAAGCGCCGTCGGACTCGATCTCCGACGCAATCACCACCGACAATCCGGAAAGCCGGCATACCGGTCTACTCTGGGTCGGCTTCGAGCTGCCGGATTTTCATCGCTTCTTCCCTCTTGACGCCCATCTTGATGCTCGTCGCCTTTTGCTGCTTTCTTTTCCTTTGCGCTCATTGTTCTTCTCGATGTGGATTCTCCGTCGCTCGTGCCATGGTCGATGGTCAGTCCCCCTGGCTCTGTTGTGTAGCCTTTGCAGACCTTTTTATCGTAGCTTGTTATTGGGAGGAATTCCATTCGGGCATCATTATTGTCCCGAATAAGGTTGGTCAGGGTCGTTGACCCTCCTTGGTCATTGCTGAATCTTCTGGATAGGCAGAGCTCATTGCTCGCCGATATGGGTCAAGCTCATTGCTTTCGATACGGGTTCGTTGGGCCGGCCTTCGTCGTTGGATATTGTTGACCTATTTCGTTAGGCGCCGAGGCTACCAGCACCATTGTGGTTACTCGAGCTTTTTCATCGATAATAATGACCGTGGTGGTCTCGTCTCGATGCATGCTGGTGGTCTCGTCAGCCGCGTCTCCTTTGCCCTTGCACCGTCCTGCATCCTTCGTTGGTAGCCTGGTGCGTTTCTCCTCTCGTTTTCCTTCCTCCTTTCGTTGGTTCATCGGGCGTCCCAGCTGCTTCATTCTTGTCAATTCTCCAGGCTTCTTCAGCATCATCGTCTTTTAGAGCTCGTCGTCGTCGCCTCCTCCTTTGCTTTTGTCATTGTTACCGCCTGTTTTAATCATCACCGCCCTCTTACCCGGTGAAGTGCATCCATATCGCTGCATGGTAGAATCACGGCTCGTGGATTTGTGGGAAGCGCTCACAATGGATAAGGGATTCAGGGAAGCTCTCATCAGGGAAAGGAATGTGAGGAAGCCGTTGAGGTCTGTTTATTTATTTCTGTTCTTCTTTCGTTCGCTCATCAAGCTTACCAGCTGCATTATCCCCTCAAGTTTATACGCCGTTGCCTTCCTCCATGTTGGATCCGTCACCGTCACCTTCGTCGTCGTCGTCGTCGGAGCAATCATCCTCGCTGTTGTCTTGGATGACACTCGGAAGCTGGAGACTGGTCTCCTTTGGCGGTTATGGTAGGTTTCGATGCCTTTCTCGTCGGATATCGCTGACAGAGTTTCACAGCTGTGTCACCATCTTGCATGACCATCCTCGTCGCTGCATGGATAGTTGAATCATGGCGGGATACCGAAACAGCCAAAAGATTTGCAAAGACCTGATTTCGGCGCTCCAGGTCGGTTTCTTTTCTTCATTCTTGTCTTTTCGTGTGCTCAAACCGCCTTGCTAGATGTATCATCCTGGTCAAGGAGCTCATACAACGCTCTACTCATCACCATAGGCTAATGAACATTCTCTCTTACGAGCAAGCTTCTTTCGATAAGACCCATGCTCCGTCATATCCTTCTTTCCTTGCTATTGTCGTAGATTCAGGACTCCAAGAGAGATGGAATAAAACAATGAATTGTGTTTGGACCTGAGAGCTCGTGGGCGGTCAAACGAATGAAGAACAAGTACACGAAGGCTGGTATATAAGAGAAATAACCGAAGGCTGTACGTGATGGCAACTGATAATCAAAGATGAGTACAAATGGGGCTTGATTAGTAATCCAACTCCAATACTCGCAGGCTATAGCTCATCAATCTCGATAGGCGCCAACCCAGAACCTTTTTGCCGGCCTTTTCTTTCCATTGTCATCGCAGAAGGTCTGGCAGCAATACCTTCTAGTCGTTGGAGCCTTGGACATCATCGCAGATGTTTTGTGAATGGGACATGGGCAGATCGCCTTATAACTATACTAAATGAAACTTTTATTCTTGCTTGTTATAGGAAGCATGTACAGCCCTTGTACGGTATTTAGATTCGCGGAATATTGGCGTCCAATCTGTGCCTGAATAAATGTTTGTCACTTCTGTTTCCCTACTTTCCACGTCTGATGAACTGATTCAGCTGTTAGAATGGGAGATATTTATCTTTCTTCGCTTCCAATGGTCAGATAACATTATTTAGGACCTGGATTGTCATATATTATCGGCAATACAGTGTCTATTGTTCTTCATGTACATGTTGTGTTTGAGCTATAGCTGAGAAGCTACGACTGTATTCACAAGGTCTTTCGGCGGACGCATCCATCCATCGAATATTTCTTTCAGCTCAGCCATATCATTGTCTGGAACAAGGCTTTGTACGTGGATCTCTTATCGTGATCATCACCATCGGACGTCAAGACTCAAAACTCGGTAAGCTGTCTTTCTCCAGACAATACCTTGTTCGTCACTGTGGCCTAGCTGGAGGTTCAAATGAATATGATATTATCAAGGAAACTCGCCACAGATCGCTGTCCCTCTGCATCTTTTGCTGCCGCTCTCTTCCCAAGCCTCACTGCTAGGAAAGGAAGATCTCTATGGGAGTGTGAGAGAGAAGATGCGGATGCGAGGGATGTGGGAGACGATCTGGATGTGAGGGTGGGAGGTGATGATGGTACAACATTGCGCAGAGGAGGAAGGGAATATGCCGTTGGCGTGTGGCGTTATCTTTGAATCCAATTTACGTGACTCGTGCTGTCTTGTGGATCAATATGTATGGCACCAACATCGGCTGAGAGAACAAAAGAGTGATATCATGTTTTGCTTTTCTGTTGTACCGACAGTCAAATAAAATACCAAAAGGGGCTTGCTTTTCCCGGATTCCAGCGGTATTCCTGGAACAACTGCACAGACTGTATCCGCAAAATGAGACGGATGACGACAAGAACCGTGGTGCAGAGAGTTAGTTAGACGGTAGGGGATGCGGGTGCGGGTGCGTGGTGATGACGTAGTGACGAGTGCGCTCGTGAAGTGCGTTTGTGATACTTCTGGTGTAGCATTGATTGGTCCGGGCTTTGTATCCGAGCTCACTTCAGTCGATCGCATCTTCTCAGGGTATCCATCTAACTTGTGAGACTATTTTTTGAACTTGAAGGAGTTTGGGGGAAGGCGCACTTTGACGTGGGCATTGTGGCGTTTCACCGTGGATAATGTCTTTTGTCCTTGATTCAAAAATTGCATATGGCTTGGTGATTTTATTGAACAATGGCTTAGTTATGTGGGTGAATGGTGCGACCCAACAGCAAGATACTGTATACGGGATAACATGAATAGAGTCAGCCTCCCATCCAGGCGTTCGGTCTCGTAGTTTGCTGTCTCCGATCGGAGCCTGAAGTGAGATTCAATCTCTTGTACAAAATAAGGGTTGTGTTTGTACGTCGAATCTCAATTAAATATCTGATATGAGAGAGCAGGTTACGAGCCCAAGCGCCTGGATGGGGGGCTGAAATAGAGTCTGAAAACGGTCAGGATTCCATAGCTATAAAAAAAAACATATGCCAAATATCAAGATCTGACGATTCGGAATTTCCAGACAGAGAATAGAATCAAGAGCCTACACCGATACCATCGGGATGATTGAATAGTTCCATGCTACGAGAATGTTTGAGTTTCGTTAAGGTGTCAGGGTGTTTGGCACACCGTGTCACATCGTTCGTTGTACTGGAAACATCCGGGACAGCAATGTTCGTTCATTGCTAGCGGGATACTTTGTTGAAAACGTCTTTCTTTTGATCTGCACGAGATCCACTGTGATATTCGTTCATTGCCAGGTCCAGTAGAATGGATAGCTCTGCAACACCAGTCGCCGACCTTCAAGGAGTTGATGCGCATCAATGGGTAACACACTTTGTGAAGCTATTTCCGGGATCATCTGCGGCTCAAATCTGCATCATCGTGGTGGGTGTCCTGGAGATCCTTGATATACGGCAGACAGAGAGAAAGGATAGGGCCACACGAAGGTACTGGGCAAATTGAGATGGCTGGTTATAGCCCGAGGACATTGTGTCCCGATAAGCAGTCTGTGTTCGCTCACGGCCTGGAGATAAGGCTTCCAACGATAGAATAGGACTCAGAATCCACTGCTTTTGTATTACAATTTGCCAGCGCTTGGCTGGTTTCAATTCGATAGGACCATGCTAGTGTGCGTCTGAATAGGGAGTACCGGCCCACTGTGAGTGTTGGCGGATGGTATTAACTGAACACCGAGCTCCATCACTATCAATTGGATTTTGTTGCTGCAGGGTAATCCCTGACACCACAATATTGGCCCAGTATGGTTACGGTGATGACATTCAACAATAGCGCGAATGAATACTATGACAGACTAGAGCACTGAATCCCAGTGAATCTGAGGATCAATGCACGCCACAAATCCTTCTCCAAACGCAACAATCTTCTTCTACGAGTCCGCACATCCTCCGCACAAACGCGCTACCCATCAACTCTCATCACTGCCGTCAGGCTGATACGTCCTCACCACAAACGCCCCTGTAGCGTATCACCTCCGACGTATGACGCTAGGGTGTCACGTCTCGACATACGTGATCTTCCGGAGGTGACAATCACTCAGTGAAATTTGGATACCTTCTGTTTCAATCAGCTTCAGACGGTGTAATGAATCCGGCACATGCAAAGTTGAAACATCGACCTTGTCGAAGGCACAGCTGACATGGTTGTGTTCCAGTTTCAGTCCTGTAAATAGACCCCGAGGCATTCGGACTCCGGTCTAATTGCACCGGCCGTTCAGAGGACGGCGTTATGTTACCGACATCCCTTGGACTATAAAAGCAACGTTTTCAAAGCTGCAAAAAAATCTCATCACCGATCTGACTCGTCATGAAGTTCTCATTTTCATTCCTCCTTCTCGCCATTACTGCTGCTTCCAGTGCCAGTGCTGGACTGACGAGACGTATCGATAACCGCGAACTTGTCATCATCCCTGAACGGACGACACTCGATGAGCTCTGCTCTAAATGGCAGGGAGCTTGTATTGCGTAAGTTGCTTTTGATCTGTGGCGTTCACCGGCAACTGACTGACGATGTTGAAGAACAATTGATATCCTCGCTCCGGGTTCCAACCAAGGTGTATTCTGCAACCAGGCTCCTACTGCTGGAGTATGTGCTATAATTCCCCCAGTATGCTTGTTGCTGACCATTATGTTAGGAAGCAAATGTATTCTGTGTCACTGATCCGACTACGACGTTCACTGATCATATCATTGGGTTTCTGGGACTTGAAAGGCCATAGATTGAGTTTTCTATAATTCAATTGGGGGTGTCAATTGCTTTTCTGGATAATTTGACTTGCACTGTGGAGGGACAACTATTTGGATCACTCGTCAATGTGTCAATAGACACAAAAAACCGCTCAAAAGACTTCCAAATACAGATGAGGGAGATTGAACTCTTGTATTGGGGTTGGGGTCAAGGGGACGCCAATATTTGGCCAACATACCAAAGCAGATCTAGCTTGAACTGGTGCAGCGCTCACAATTATGGATGAGGCCAGGATAAGTGTGATGATGGCTGACAAATGAATGTTTAGAGCAGAATTTGGGAGAGAGTAAATGACCGGCACTGCTAGGGAAAGGGTTGTGAAAGTGTCGCGTCGAGGATCCAGGTCTGATAGTGCAAGTAATGCACCTACTCGAACATTCAAAGATCGTACTCCGGAGATCTAGCTACAGCGGGAAGTGCCTCTGCCAGATTATTCTTGTGGGCTGTCTTAGGTAGGGAGGCGGCTAGTTGAAAGAACTCCCAAGGTGTCCTCGATCGCTCACGAGTCCCATTGAATTGATTCAGTAAATCTCTGTGTCATTAGTACCCCAAGATCAGTAAGAATCAGTGATTATGCGCCGCTCAGTGGAGCTTGGTTGAATATATATTCCGTCTCTGAACTAATAGCTGGCTTAAGCTCGACATACTCAACATGGCACGACATCACTTTGCTCCAGCTGAACAGGGTGATGGTAGCATCGGATCCAGCTCACCTTGAACTACTTAACTGTCAATCTCTCATCATTGCTTTGCCGCTAAGGACTCAAATACAAGGACACAGGACTGTTACCCTCCATGCAGTATGGTGCATCAACTAAGTCACAGTTAGATAGATAGATAGATAGTATACACAGTAACATTCCTAGTAAAAACACAGGATTTCTGAAATACTTCGAGGTTGCGAGTGCAGAAATATATAAAGCCCCATTGTTCTAGCGCAATAAATGTGCCATTAGTTGATCGTGCCTCACATCGCACAGATACCGAACATCCGAGACCGTCGTTGACCAGTCATTGTTAGCGTGGAGTGTATGTCTTCAAGCCGATTTGGAAAATGAAATGACCAGTTTAATGGGGCCACAGTCCGGATGCGAAAGGCCGCCCAAATCGGCCGGATTTTCAGGGAGAGCCCCATAGAAGCGCCCCCGCAATGGTTTACAATACTTTGAAATCCATTTCCATCCGAAATCTGCAAGAACTAAAAAGCATAGTCCAGTAGAAGAGCATATAAATGCATTGTGACGGGAAAGAATCGGGCTTTCGTCGAGAAAAAGATGAAGAAACCTGATGGCAGCCATCTCGTGTCGAGTCACCATCACACACAAATCTCTCGATCTAAATCCCTACAGACACAACACAAATGGTCATTAGCTTTGTTCAGAGGCCCACTACAGATGGTTATTGGTGAACTTGGCCGCAGTGAATAGCGTGGGAGTACGGCACGCGCGGCAGAGTACCAAAAATGGCACGAATTGATCTCTGTCTCGTGATCATGCTATCGTCATCGTCCTCCACCGTCCGCCCATGGCTTTTTTTCCCCTTCGCCCGCCAAGCCAGGTCAACTCAAGGTAATTACCTCTCTCTTCCTATCCTCCGACCAAAGCTCATTCGCGGAACAAAGGCAGCAACCGAAATACGCTGGCCTTTGCGTCGACAGGCTCGAGACCATCTCCGAGGAAACGTAGCTCAGAATCCTATCAGAGCCACGATTCTGCAGAGGGCATTTCTCCGTAAAAGATGTGTAGCGTGAAGGTGCGTCATTCCTCGTTGACCGAGAATCTTCTTTTTTGACAAAACGGTTTAGGGCGTTGAAGCGTCCCCGACATCCTCTTCGAGTCATTGTGCTTGTGAGAAGCCGTATTTTAACGCGCAAATGCTCTAGCTCGTTCGCTACTGCGACAGAGCAGCCTTACCACCGCAATAACAGAGACCCATTCTGTATTCGGCGCAGCCGACCTGTCTCGCTCATGGCCTCCCGGAGATCCTTTGTTCCCACTCGTCGACACGGATTCGTCGGTGACCGTGAAGGAAAGCGACGACGGTGATGCTGGTCAATTGTCTCCTCATTATCGCCCCAAACCCAACCTACTGGCATCGCTTCGTCACAAGATGCCTCGAGCAAAGGTAAGCTCATTGCTCTGAAATGTTCTTATCGTTGACCTGTTTCAGTGCAGATATCTCTCCTATGATCGCTATTCTCCTGAATTCGCCTCAAGGGTTGATTGAGGAGCCGAGGAGACTGTTCTGTGCCGCCTCGGGTACGTCTGAACGAGGAAAGGTGCTGTGGAGAGCCAGACTGGTGCAGAGATGAAAGCATTCAGACGGAGCGACAAGATCCGGTGCTGGTCCAGTCAACCATCCACCGCTTTTCATTCCAACGATCTCTTCGTTTCTCGACGGCGCCCATCCACCCATTCGCCAATGAAAGATGTCTTTACCCCATCACCGACAAACCTACGACGCTGCATCACCGTGTTCTCATCCAGAGCATTTGCTGACGCTGGAGAAACACCATACGGACTTCTACTGCTATACGGGATGCCAAAGTCACCGGGACTTGTTTCGGAAATGCGCTCCAGACGAGATGAAGCAGACGAAAAGGGGGAAGAGATGATGGACAGGCTGAATCTCCAGCAATGGATGACCTTGTTCCCAAACCTCCTTCTCATCCATTCAGTTGTCAAAGCCAATGTCCGCCAGACGGTCAACTACAAGGCCATCCGGATATATCTCCAAAAGCGTCATTTTGCTCATCGCCTGACGTCCATCATTCCAATTCCGATTCCAATGCTTTATTCAGAGCTCGCGCTTTGCAGACTCAAGATTTCTCTCAATGCTGCTCAGCTTCCATGGTACCTTTGGCTCGAACGATGACTTTTTCTTTCAAACAGCGCTCAAGACGGGAGGTGTCGCTGCCGGGAGGATGCGACAGCACCTTCCTTGCGGCGCGGAGGTGACGGGTGGCGGAGGGTGAAGGGTGAAAGGTGAAGAGTTGGTTGTGGATGCGCGGGAGACGATGCGGATGCGTGGGATGTGGGGGTCGATCGAGGTGTGCAGGTGGGGAGCGACAAGAGCAACAGTGGGAGACAGTAGCATAAAATACAACTATATATTTGCAGAGCAGACCTTTGAATATAAATACTTCAGTCTACATATTGGAATCTGCAGAGACAAAAGTGTCATCAGATGAAGTTGACCCATTCTCTGATTCATTATCAGAGCCAATCTCCGAGTTTTCTGCAGTCGACACTTCTCTGCTTGATGAGTAGTTGTCTGATTCTGAATATCCTTCTTCAAATGTAATCTGGTGAAAGACAAAAGGACTCACTGAGTTCCAAAACTGGTTCAAGCAGCGGATAGCCCATATACTCAGCCATCTCCATGCTGTCTGGATTGAACCCACATGCCTTGTGAATATCCCAGAGGATGGGATATATCTGCTGCGGTATGTGATATTCCCACATATCGATATAGGCATCCAAGCTGATATTGAATGTATTCTCAATGTCAGTTGTTGATATGACGGTTTGACCCTCCGGATCAGTTGACCACCAAGTATCACTAGATGGAGTGCAGTTAAACCAGAGATATAGCAGAGTGCATTGAAGAAGTCCATCTGCTGCATCAGCACACTGTCCACTCGTTCGTGGCACTGCAGTGCACCCAATATCTATATAGTCTGGGATAGCTGCAATTGGTGCTTAAATCCTTGTGCTCATTGTAAAAAAACTTTGGTGACTGACTTGTCTGTACCTCCATATCATTTATATTCATTTGCTTGCTGAGGTGATGCACCTGGCTTGACCATAGATTGAACGTTGTAATGATAGATGCTTGACTGGGTCCAGAGGCAGTGGATTGCACTCCCACAAGAAAATATCGATAAAAGTTCAAGGTATTAAGGTCTGATGTTGGAATGGTGCATCTGAAATTTCATAGAAATCAAGGTAAAATGGTAGAATATGGACCAAGTACTCACCGGATGGACATATCTGGCATAGGTTCACACAGGATATCATCTCCGCCAGGATGCTCTTTAGCAAGCCTGGGAATATATGGCTCAGGCACATACAATGTTGTGGTGCCCTCCTGGTGCTTCATGGAAGCATTGAAGTTGTTTATGGTGTACCAAGAGCCGTAGATGTCACAGATCACTGCAAGTAGATCATAATATTCCTCTAGTGAAGACTTGGATAATGAATTGGGGTTGAATCTGGAAAACAGGTGCTGTATATCTTGACCAGATTGATAAGAGACCAGATTGTATGACATCTGGTCAGGGTTTGGTGAGAAGGTATGGACCACCAACTGGCCAGCATGATCAACATTGTAAGAAGAGGGATATACTTCCTGAAGGAGATTAGATCTCCACCGATGTCTCCAGAAAAACATCACTGACCTGAGGTTCTAGACCATGTGTGCACAAAGCATCAGCTGCTGACTGCATGTTTGTCAGTGGCCACAGTGATGACATGTAAAATGAGAAGTATTCACCTGATACTGATCAAACTGTCATCCTCTGAGTGGTCCATTTGATTCTGAATAATTTAAAACTTACCAGGTCACCAACATAGCTGACAAAGGATGATCCTGACAATGAAAGATGATAGTCTCGGAAGGTGTTTTGGTGCCCACTGTGGAATATGAGAGCAGTGAAATGTCTTGAATCACAGACACCATATAGCTGAAGAATATTTGGATGTCTGTACAGGCATCAGTTCAGGTTTTGCACAGATGCTCATGATATATGAACCTCACTGCAGAGAACACCTCCAGATCCCGCTTCCAGTCCTTTAATGCAAGTCCCTCATATTTGCGAATAAGCATTGGCCAGTTGGAGTGATCATAGATATATCCATCATACACCCGAATCTGACCAAACTCACTGAGAGTCCCATCAGGTTGTAGCTCATGATGAGTGCTACTAGATTGGAGCTCCTTTTTGAGAACAATGTCTCCAAATTTGATTTGAGTATACTGCTCATTCAAAATGAATTAACCCAAATGCGGCAGTTCAACAAATGCTCACATCTTTGTTGTTTGGAGCCTGCGAGTTTTGGTATACAGTGAGCTGGTTATTTGAGAAGACTGGGCCATTGATGTTATCTGCAAATGAAGTTATTGAAACTTTATGCAATCCCCAGATCTACAAACCAAGTCTTGCACCGTGTAGGCTCAGCATCATTGCTCCCATCTGGCTCCCACCATCATTGTCATTGAGTCCTTCTGCAATTGGGCCAGCAAGGTGGCTGGTTTCTGGGAGCTTGTTGCGGCGGCGGAAACGTGTAAACTTGAAAGGCATGGGGGGAAGAAGCAAGATTGAACGAGCCTCATGACCAGTCCTGATGCTGTGTTGTCCCACAGCTTTTTCACAGCGCTTATCCAAATATAGCACGACAGATGTCTGATGGACACAGCACGGCACAACACTGTGAAAATGTGTGTTTCTGGCATAATACAGCATTATCAATACCACTCGTTCATGTTGTCTACTGAATAGATTGATCCTGTGCTCGTTTTAATTCATTTGTTCAGGTGGGCCGCTCCGACTGGTCTGGATAATTATTTGATTCCCCAATTTACTGAAACATGACAAGCACCAGGATATAAATGGACCTTGAAGAATTCTGCATCCACCCGAGTCTGTCTTCGAACAAATTTGATTCAGCAAAAAGCTTGTGGGAACATTAACCGGATCTCGACGTGAGCTTACGGCAAGTCTAATCTTGCGAGCACTCACTAACAAGGACATTCTGAGCTCAGATGTCTTCTAGGCCTCTGTTCGAGCATGATCATGCATCATGCATCATGGTCATGACTTGAGCTCGAGTATGGCAGGTGAGTCCATCCTCTCTCTGAGCCCAGATACGATGCTGACTTAGAAATCAGAGTTTTGGCTTCGGACCCGAACGCCGCATGACTCGTTGGGATTGTGTAAGCCTGACCGGACATCGGGAGAAAGAAGTGCCGCCTTTTTCTCCCTGCCAAATTGTCATCCTGCCAGGTATGGATTATTTTCCTTTTCTGTCTTTTTCTCTCTCTGATTATCTATATGGACTCGCAGTTTATTGCTCTTCTGATCATTACCCACCCTTTTCTTTCTTTCTTTCTCATTCTGTCTATTTATCTCATACAACATCTCAACTACGTACATTTCAATAGTTTCACACCTCTACCGCTCAGATACATGTTTCGAGCAATATACCTTGGTCCAGGGCCTTCAACAGGTGCTGGATTGATTTGGCTAATCCTTCTCTGCAAGTTCGAGCGAAGATTAGAGTGTCACGTCATCCCGACTAGGGTTGCGATGATTGATGGACCGATTGGTATTACTCCTTTTGGATTGCGATAGTTGATCGATGTGAGGCGGGCACCTTGAATTTATTCAACACCTTCAATTAAACAATGCAGAGAGTCAGCTAGCGGTTTCTTGTTATATTATTCTGTAACCAAGTGTGGTCTTTTTGCTGTCGAATTTCGGAATGAGTTGGTGTTTTTCAAACAGTCGGGCCTCTTCTTGCTGATTTATCTCCACCTTGAAACGAACAAGCAGCAGGAGAATAATATACCATCTCATGGCGCTATCCAACAAGCTATTTTCAGGGCAACACGAGCATCAGGCGTTTTCGCCAAATATGTCCTGACAAAAGTGTTGAAAAAGGTGTGTGGCTCATGGGATTTATATACACCAAGTCCGATGCAACGACGAATCGAGCAGATGAGAGCATGCTTCATGAGCCCAGGAAGTCGGGGAAAGTCCAACAGTGCACACCTTTGCGTCTAGCCGTAACAGGGTCGTTATTTGGGATCGTTGATTGTAGTTGAGTGCTCATCGTGATGTTGAATCTGAGAAAACAGTTTGAGTGAAGACAATGAGCAAACCGAATCATGCGGCAAGCCACATCACCGTGCCTGAAATGGCAGCGGCGACGAAGACTGAGAACATTCCAACAAGGAGTTTTGGAGAGAACAAGGTCTGATAAGGATGCATAGAAAATGAGAGAATGATATCGAAGGCTGTACTGGCGTGTTCAATGATCTCAGTTTACAGCCTTCCATGTATGGATCACCATATGCCTTATTCTTGTTCTCTGCACTGCTCTCAACGCCACCGTCCATTTCGGGTGATGTGATATCATGGCGCAACTCCGACGTTGAAGAGTATAAAAGACACAGCCATCTCTTCAGTCTCATCGGATGCTATATCATATTGTCCGAGTGCATTTCTGTCCTACGTCGCTCCAATGGGACGTACGTATATTGGGCGCGGTAGGGTTGGCCAATTTGATGATACATTCACATTTTGTGGCGTGATCTGTCTGTTGTAATCGGGGTTTTATAGACTTCAAGATTGACCAGAGGGTGGCAAATTGCAATGCTTCAGGCCATACCATTACCATTACTGGCAGATACAGTACTGGACTGCTGCCCAGTTTGAACTATCGGTATCTCGATGATCATGGCTCTGTGACACCACAGTGCTGTTTGTCAAGTCGTGCTCGCGATAGCTCTGAGATCCTTTTCACATTCTATTCATATTCTCCTATATATAAAGTATCATGATGTAGTATGCCGCACCATTCACCATATAACTAAGGCATTGTTCAATGAAATCACCAAGCCATATGCAATCTGCGGTGAAATGCCACAACGCCTACGTCCAGGTGTCCCATCCCCCAAACTCCTTCAAGTTCAAAAAAATACTCCCACAAGTTAGATGGATAGCCACTGGAGAGACGCTTTGGAGAATCATCAGGACTGACAAAAGTCGCAGTTCAATCGGAAGATCAATTGACGCTACACTAGAAGCATCACAAACGCGCTCTGTGTCCGCACTCAGCACTACATCATCAATACGCACACGCATCCCCTACCCCCTCACTTCCATTGACCTACATCATCACCGTGAGTAGCGGTGCAGTGACAATGTCACATTCGGGGTATTCGTTCCCCTGTTTTATTTCTCGGGTTGATCATTGATGTTCGTTAGTTCTGACATACCGGCAAAAGTTTGGATGCTGTGAGAAATTGCACCAAGCCACTTGTATATGATCGGAACAAGACATGAGTATGATACCTAGGCATTATCTATCGAAGCACAGCTATTGAGATACTGGAAAGCGTGATATTGTGGCGCATAAATCAAT
Organism: Mycena floridula; assembly: GCA_029320655.1. Taxonomy (NCBI): domain Eukaryota; kingdom Fungi; phylum Basidiomycota; class Agaricomycetes; order Agaricales; family Mycenaceae; genus Mycena; species Mycena floridula. The sequence continues at coordinate 103,699 of JARIHS010000053.1, forward strand.
CACCATTTAGTTCCATAGTCAAGCTAGAGCAGTAGAGTAGGACAGCATTTAGTAGAGTTAAGGACTATTTACTGGAAGGATTGGGAATTTCGGTTAATCCTCCGAGAGCACAGAGACAAATGTGTTATGAGATGAACTTGAACTATCATCTGATTCAGCCTCTGACACGTATCCACTGAGCAAAGGATGATCTGTGTCTTGGGATTGGCCAAATCTGCGTGACACTGACTCTAGTACCAGTGTCAGTGTATGAATTAGTATGATAATAGCTAGAAAAATGAAAGACATCCCTATTGGCTGAAGCAATGGGTATCCCAAGTATTCTGCCATTCCAGTACTTTCTGGGTCAGGGCCACATGCTTTGTGGATGTCCCATAGAATTGGGTGGATCTGCTGGGGTATGCGATATGACCACATTCGCAAATAAAACTCGATGTTGGAAGCACCCTCCACCACTGTAGTTGATATAGGAATTTGACCTTCTGGATCTGTTGACCACCAGTGGTTCTTGCGATCTGGATGTTTGAGATCATGCCAGGGATAAAGGGATTCATATGACAGTGATGTACTTGGCTTGATTGGTTTACAAAAAAAGTGGATAAAGTATGGCATGACTGTAACCAAAAAATCCGTGATAATGCGCAGCTTAGTGGAGCTTGGTTGAATATATAACTCACCTTAGAAATAATGGCTGGCTTGAGCTCGACGATACTCAACAAGGCGCGCGATCAGTTTGCTCTAGCTGGGCGGGTGACGGTGGCATCGGATCCAGCCGGCGAGATAGGCCCGATTTGCGCTACTTATCTGTCAATTCCTTATCATTGCTTCACCGCTAAGGACTCAATCCCAAAGGCAATGACGCAGGACTCTTGCCCTTCATATGGTATGAGAGGGTACCAAGTCAGAGATAGATGAATAGATAGATTACACAGTAACATTCGTAGTAGAATCACAGGATTTCTGAAATTTTCCTGAGGAGGCCAGTGCAGAGAGATAAAGCCCTATTGTTACAGCGCAATAATGTGCCATTAATTGACTATACCTCACATCACACAGATCCCGAAACATCCGAGACCGTCGTTGACCAGTCATTGTTGGCGTCAAGTGTATCTCTTTCTGATTTGGAAACTAAAATGACGAGGTTGAATGTATTTCTTGGGACTAGATTTTTCATGAATGAGGTGCGTAACGTGAGTCATTTACACCTGAACAATCAGGAGAAATATAACCGCCGCAGTCCGGATGTCAAAGCCGCGCAAATCGGCCGGATTTCGAGGGAAAGCCCTAGCGCAATGGTTTACAATACTTTCAAAGCCATTCCGATCCAAAATCAGCAAGCCAGAAAAATCGTAGTCTAGTATGAGAGCGCAGAATGATGAACCACTCGGAACAATTGGCTTTCGTCGAGAAAAGGACCAAGAAACCTGATGGCAGCCCTGTTTCATGTAAATTCACTGCCTAAACAATGTCCCTTGTGTACTGTAGAGGCACGAGAACTGACAAACCGTCCAGAAACGACCGTTAGTGAACTTCGCCGTAATGAATGGCGTGGGATCCCGGCAGGCTCGGTAGACTCGGCAGCGATCCCAAAATCACACGGATTGATCTGTGTCTGTCTCGTGATCACGCCCTCATCATCGTCCTCCGGCCATGGCATTTTCGTGGCTCTTTTTCCCTTCACCTGTCAAGCCAGGTCATCTCGCTAATAAGCAATGACAAGGTAATCACCTCTCTCTTCCTATTTCCTACCGAAGCTCATCCGCGGACAGCAGGACGCAACCGAAATATGCACGACTTTCCGATATGCATCTAGAGGCTCAAGACTATCTTTGAGGAAACGGATCCCTGAATTATATCAGAGCTATGGTTCTGAAGAGGGGATAGAGACACGTAGCCTGAAGGTGCGTAATTCCTCATTGACCAAAATCCTCTTTTTTGACAAATGGTTTAGGACAACAACCGACGGACTTGGAACGTCCAATATTCCCCATCATCCTCATGAGAACATCCTGCTCGTGAGCAGCCGTCCTTCAATGCCAAAATCTGCCAGCCCCTCTGCGGCAGCGAGCAGCGACAGAGCAGTCTCTCCCTCCCACCACCGCACCTCAGTCTTTCTCTGAGACCTATCCGCTATTCTCGCTCATGGCCTCCTGCAGACTGTTTGCTTCCAATGACACGAGATCCTCGCTGACCGTGAAGGAAAGCGACGGCCATGTAGTCCGGTGACCGACCCTCCATGAGGGAGCCTCAATAGAGGGTTAAGCACAAGAAAAAGGTAAGCCATTGCTCTGAAATCGTCTTGTTATTATTGAACTGTTTTCAGCGCTGCTGGTCTCCCGATTCCTCATTCGTACACCAAAGTCTATTCGCATTCACCGTCGCTACGATGATCCAGACCAACCGCGGCGCCTTATCAATCAATCTGTCGCCGCTTGCCTCGAGGGTTCATTGGGGAGCCGAGAAAACTGTTCTGTGTTGCCTCGGGTGGAGTAGGAAGGCGCTGCTGGAGATGTACTAGCGGGGAGAACGAATGGATTTGAGAAGAGGGATGAGATGCTGCTGCTGGACATTGATTGAACCGCCCTTTGGTTCCAACGACATTTGCATTTCTCGACAGCATTTTGCACACGATTTTCATCCATTCAACCACGAAAGCCCTCTGCACCTCCTCGCCGACCAACCTATGATCCTGCATTACCGACTTCTGGTGATTCCAAACATTTTCACCGACACTCGAGATTCATGACGTTGACCTTTACCATCATACAGGATGTTGAAGGCATTGGATACCCTTCAGCCAGGGACATTTGTTTGGGAAATGGGCTCCGAAGATGACGAAAGCAGATGAGAAGAGGGAGAGACGACGAACCTGGATGCTCTCGGCATGAAGCATCCTTCTTCCCATCTATTCGGTTGTCAAAGCCAGCATCCAACAGATGGTGAACGACAAGACCATCCGGATACAGCATGCCTTTCTGCAAAAATCTCGGTTTGCTCTGCTTGCGAGATGTCACGTCCATCATTCGGATTCCGGTTCCAACGCCATTCTTCAGAGTTTGTGCTTTGCAAAGTCACGATTTCTCTCAATGCTGTCAGCTTCCATGGTACGTTGACTTTTTCTTTCAAACAGCGCTCAAGACGGGAGGTGACGCTGCCGAGAGGATGGAGGGAGGTGACGGGTGGCGGAGGGTGAAGGGGTGAAAGGTGAAGGGTTGGTTGCGGATGCGCGGGATGTGGGAGGCGATCGAGGTGTGCGAGTACGGAGTGACCGGAGCGTCGGAGGGAGATGGTAGCATAAAACACAACTATATATTCAGAGCCGACATTTAAGTATAAATACTTCAGTTTACATGTTTGAGTCTGCGGAATGAAAAGTGTCATCGGATGAAGTTGAACCATTCTCTGATTTATTGTCAGAGCCAATCTCTGAGTTCTCTGCAGTCGACACTTCTCTGCTCAATGAGTAGTTGTCTGATTCTGACCATTCTTCCTCAAATAGATCTGAATAGCAGTCAGGTTTCAAGCAAAAAGGGAAGGCCAAAGGACTCACTCATGTCTAAAACTGGTTCAAGCAGCGGATATCCCAGATACTCAGCCATCTCTGTGCTCTCTGGATTAAAGCCACACGCCTTGTGGATATCCCAGAGAATGGGATATATCTGCTGCGGTATGCGATATTCAACCATGTCCATCTCAATATCCAAGCTGATGTTGAATGTATCCTCAATTGCTGCGCTTGGAATGGTGGTTTGACCCTCTGGATCAGTTGACCACCAAGTATTACTAGATGGAGTGCAGTCAAACCAGAGATATAGCAGAGTGCATTGCAGAAGTCCATCTGCTGCATCAGCACACTGTCCACTCGTTCGTGGCACTGCAGTGCACTCAATATATAGCCAGTCTGGGATAGCTACAATTGGTGCTTAAATCCTTGTGCTCATCGTAAAAAAAACTTTGGTGACTGACTTGTCTGTACCTCCATATCATTTATATTCATTTGCTTGCTGAGGTGATGCACCTGGCTTGCCCATACATTGAATGTTGGAATGCTAGATGCTTGACTGGGTCCAGAGGCAGTGGGTTGCACTTCAATAAAAAAATACTGATCGAAGTGCAAGCTATTCAGGTCTGATGTTGGAATTGTGCCTCTGAAATTTCATAAAAATCAAGGTAAAATGGTCGAATATGGAGCAAGTACTCACCGGATGGACATATCTGGCATACATTCACACGTGATATGATCTCCCCCAGAATTCTCTTTGTCAAGCCTGAGGATATATGGCTCAGGCACATACAATGTTGTGGTGCCCTCCTGGTGCTTCATGGAAGCATTGAAGTTGTGTATGGTGTGCCAAGAGCCGTGGAAGTCACAGATCACTGCAAGTAGATCATAGTATTCCTCCAGTAAAGACTTGGACAATGAATTGGGGTTGAATCTGGTAAACAGGTGCTGTATATCTTGACCAGATTGATAAGAGACCAGATTGTATGACATCTGGTCAGGGTTTGGTGAGAAGGTATGGACCACCAACTGGCCAGCATGATCAATATTGTAAGCAGACAGATACAGGTCCTGAAGGAGATTAGATCTCCACTGATGTCTCCAGAACAACATCACTGACCTGGGGTTCTAGACCATGTAGACTTAAAGCTTGGATTGCTGACTGCATGGTTGTCAGTGGCCACAGTGATGACATGTAAAAGGAGAAGTATTCACATTGAATTGATCTGACTGTCACCCTCTCAGTGGTCTAGTCAATTTATGAGTAATTTATCACTTACCAGGTCACCGACCCAGGTGACAAAGGATGGTCCTGACAATGAAAGATGATAGTCTTGGGCAGTCCTTTGGTGCCCACTGTGGAATATGAGAGCAGTGAAATGTCTTGAATCACAGACACCATATAGCTGAAGAATATTTGGATGTCTGTACAGGCATCAGTTCATGTCCAGGTTTTGCACAGATGCTCATGATATATGAACCTCACTGCAGAGAACACCTCCAGATCCCGCTTCCAGTCCTTTAATGCAAGTCCCTCATATTTGTGGATAAGCATTGGCTGGTTGGACTGATCACAGATATATCCGTCGTATACCCGAATCCGACCAGCCTCACTGAGAGTCCCATCAGATTGCAGCTCATGATGGGTGTCACCAGATTTGAGCTCCTTTTTGAGAACAATGTCTCCAACTTTGATTTCAGTATACTGCTCAATCAAAATGAATCAACCCAAATGCGGCGGCTCAACAAATGCTCACATCTTTGTTTTCTGGAGCCTGATGGTGGTTGTATACAGTGAGCTGGTTGTTTGAGAAGACCGAGCCATTGATGTTATCTGCCAATAACATTATTCAGATTTTATGCAATCTCCAAATCCACGAACCAAGTCTTGCATTGTGAAGGCTTGCAATCAATGCTCCCATCTGAGCCCCACCATCATTGTCATTGAGTCCTTCTGCAATTGGGCCAGCGAAGTGGCTGGTTTCAGGGACCTTGTTGCGGCGGCGGAAACGTGTAAGCTTGAAAGGCATGGGGGGAAGAAGCAAGATTGAACGAGCCTCATGAGTCCTGATGCTGTGTTGTCCCACAGCTTTTTCACAGCGCTTATCCAAATATAGCATGACAGCTGTATGCTGGACACAGCACGGCACATGTGCGTTTCTGGTATAATACAGCATTATCAATACCACTCATTCATGTTGTCTACTGAATAGATTGATCCTGTGCTTCTTTTAATCCATTTGTCCAGGTGGGCCGCTCCAACTGGTCTGGATAATTATTGGTTCCCTAATTTACTGAACATGACAAGCGCCAGGATATAAATGGACCTTGAAGAATTCTGCATCCGCGTGAGTCTGTCCTAGAACAAATTTGACTCAGCAAAAGGCCTGTGGGAACATCAACCGGATTAATATTTCGACGGGCGCAAAACAATGATTTGATCCGTGTTCCGTGATCACTCCGACCAGCTCGCTCTTTCGCGCCTCCATTTCTTTCTTTGCTATTACATTGATCCTGATCCTTCCATCTATAAAATTCAAAGCAAGCTATTGAGACTGAAAAATGACTCAGAGTTGATAATATTAACAGTGGCACATCATTCCTGATTAGGGTTGTGATGATTGATTAACTGATTGGTATTACTCCTTTTGGATTGCGATAGTTGATTGATGTGAGGCGGGCATCTTGAATTAATCTAACACCTTCAATTAAACAATGCAGAGAGTCAGCTGCTATTATTTAGAGATTTGATTCTGATTCTAGCAATTACCTACAAGTTAAGTGCTTGGTAATGAGTTGCTCATTGGTATTGAGAATGCGGCGCTCTTTCTGAGATGATGCTTCAAGATTGTTTCAGATTCGTATGCACGAGTGCTTGATTCAAAACAGATAGCCTCCAAGGATGGATCTGACCTCAACTCCATCACAGGTCCTCAAAGATAATCCAAACAGGACCCACTCAGGCGCCTCTATCCTATCAGATTAAGAGCCGGAGTCAGGCCGTGGGGATCTCCCGAACGGAGTCAGAGCGTGTTTCCGGTGATTCGGCTACGTGTCGTTCTGCCCATGTCTCTCACCTCCATGAGCACATATTCTCTCAGTGAGTGAAATCTGTCCCAGCGTTATGATATTGATGTATCTCGTAGAAGGAAGTGCGAGAGCCGCGGTATCGTCAGGTACAAGCCAGCGAGTAGCATCGTCACAGCCAATTGGCATTGCGCCATCGAAACCCCGAGCTGGGGCGAAAGCTCAAGTCCGACCGACCCATTGTAAGTTCATTGTACCGCGGTTCTCTATTGGATATACTGCACTCTGTTCCATTCTGTGATATCATTCTGGTATCTAACACCCTGCTACAACTTTGCTGCCCTCCTTGTGGTCGTCATTCTCGTCTCGTGCTAAATCCCCGTCACCGTTTCGTCATATTAACATTCGCTCCCAGTTCTGTCCCTCTCCCTCTCTTCTCATGTATCGCTGCATCAAAAAATGACTGCATTTCGGGAGGCGCTGTTGGAAAAAGCTCAAGATATTCCTGGTCTCGATGCCAGCATCATCACTGATCCCGTCAGGTTGCACATCACCATTGGTGTCATGAAGCTTGCAAGTCCAAACGTGGCGGTGAAACCTCCAAAACGTCAAGTCGGGACCGCACCCGAGACGGACAGCCCTGCACGATCGGGTGGTAGTATCCCAGCTGGAACCCAGACTCTGCCGCCAGAACCTACCATCAAGACAGCATTATCTCTTCTTGAATCCATAAAATCACAGCTCATCCTGCTGATGGACAGAAACGGTGTTACAATCCCCCTAGAGCAACTGGGATACTTCAAGGGCAGAAATAAGAGTCTTGCTCGGGTTCTATGGGTCGGCCCTGATGATAACAACAATGTTGAACGTAAGAAGCTCGAAGATGTATGCCGTATGTCCATTTCTATTTGCTTCTTGATCTCGATCTCCTGCCTTTGAACTGATCCCCCATTTTGCTCAGAGTTGGTTCTCAAAACTTTCAAGGATGCAGGATATGTGACCGATTCACGGCCTTTGAAGGTTCGTTATCTCAATCATGACATTCCCCTCTGTGGTTTCATATTATTCACTCCTTTCACAGCTTCATTGTACAATAATCAATACTACGACTGACTGATTGATGACCAACTTGAATGCCCCGATTGAGCTCGAATTTTCATAGATTTATGTTCATCATCAGGTCTATCCCTTCTCCAAACTTGTCTGCATGTTGCCCGTAAATGTATCGTCATTTGTTAAAGTGAATGGTGTACATTGTGAAGGACCAGTTCAGAGAGAAGTATCGGATCTTTTTAACTATCATTGCCTGGAATATTGAGTGATTGGTGATGAGAAACAGCTTCCCGGCGTAATTAACTAAGTAATGTGACTCTTGTGTGACTGTTCTGCAACGTGACCTACCATGTCACGCGCATGGATGACTCAGCGGCAACGGTCTTTCTTTCGGCCGCCCTCGGTTCCCTTGAATTGTAAAGAACAGAGAATGAGCGCTCATCTGGTGAGATTTATATTCATTCTGGATTTATCCCTTCCAGTGAACTAATTTGCTACCATTCTAGCTTCACGCTGCGCGAGCTGGCACATTGTCAGCTATAAAGAAACTCGGTATTTTATCGCAGCCCAGCCAGACGCTTTTCCACAAAATGCTCCCGATTCTATTCGCACACATTTCTATCAGCCCCCCCGTGATGCTTCCAGCAGAGACATTGACCGAAGCTGAGCTCCTGGTTCACGTAGTCTAGAGTTTAACGCGGGGTACTGGGCGAGCTGGAACCTTGTTACGTAATTTTACGTAATCTTTCAAGTTCCCATCTGCCATAGCAACACGTCATACCGTCCGGTCATCAGCCAATTTTGGCCCACTCGCTCTCGAGTTTGTCCCATGTTAGTAAAACTCTACTGAATTGAAGGTATCATGATTGAAACTCCTTGTGAGATCAACATTTCAACAGAGGATCCAAATTCCCACTCTCAATAGCAGATCATGCATTAGGGTACTGTCACACACCATTTCCATTTGAAACTGATCTGATGAGTCCAGAATTCAGACCATTCATTTCAGTGGAATCAGTATTGTATCTCCAATTTGTTTGGAACCAAAAACTGTACAGAGCATTCAGAAACGCGTCTCGAGATACAATTTTGGGCCATCACGTGCATCAAGATTTGTCATAAATTCTACCTCGCCTAGGCACCCGCGGTAACCAACAGACTCTATACATCACTTGTGATCGTAACGAGTCTGTCTGGGAGAGACTATGGTTCACGCTCCCAGCCTTCAGCTCATTATTGTCTGCCTTGAGGCCATTTCCCTTGGAATTCACCGTCTTTCAAATGGTGAAGAAGCAAAGCAGGTCCTCTCAAAATATTGGATACCACTCTATCCATGGCTTCAGTTCATCATCGAAACCGTCATAGCGTCCAAGGCATTTCTTCGTGCTGATGACCAACGTCATGCGAATCTATGTGACGTGGTAGCCGAGCTTCTGATCCTTACACGAGACAAGATTCCAGTCAGTGAGCAACTCTCAAACCACAAGAAGCTTTCACTACGACTCTGGCTACATAGTTATGGCACTGGCACTAATCCTATGAAACTCTATGGTACCTTTCTGGATAAGAATGAAACGTCTACGGGAAATCTGGACGTATCAACAGTTATTGCACAATTTCCGGGTGGAGCGGCCGCTTTCCTTGGACAGCTTCAGAGAGCCTCTAACCAATGCAGAAGCCTGGATGGAAGATTACCTCGCCCTGGCAGGCAATCTCATGCTTGTCTCCTACACCTTCCCATCCAACTGCTCAGGAGTGCATCCCATGCCATTGCTGCATCGTCAGTTCTCATCAGCCGGCGTAATCCCGGTGCTGGTTCAGCTCATGTCACGTTTGACCTCGACCCACAATCATGTCGGCGCAAAAACAGTCGACCAGCCCAGTGAGGTGTATCAGGTAGCATCAAGCGTCCTGGTGAATGTCATCGAATACCTTGGACCGGCTTCCGTCCACCAGGCGTTCGCCAGCGGCATATTCAAGGTCATTACTGCCGCAGTGCCTCTCCTTCGCCACACGAACCACACGAAAAGCTACATTAACCTATGCAGTGGAATCTCCACCTCGACTTCTACCATCATACAGGATGTGAAAGTCATTGGTATTTGTTTCGGAAATGGGGTCCGGGGGCGACGAAAGCAAATCGTAAGAGCGAGAGACGACGAACCTGGATGCCCGAAACATCCTCCCTCTCTATTCGGTCGTCCAAGTCAAAGTCCGCCAGACGGTCAACGACATGCCTACCGCATTACAGCATCTACCTCGCCTTTCTTCACAAGCCCTGTTTCGCTCTTCGTGCGAGATGTCGCCGCAATAAGTACATGAGTCCATCATGCCCATTCCTATTTTAATGCCCTTCTTCGAGGCTCGCGCTTTTCAGAGCCACAATTTCTCTCAATACCGTTGACAAATTCATCCCTTCGCTCACCAAACCGGAAGCCGGTGTCGTCTCTGAGTCCCAGATCATGGCAGCGTCTGCTTGAGCCTAGAATCACCACCATGAATACATCGGCCCGTTGCCGATGCTTACCTCTGTTGGCTCAAGCAATGCGAGCCGGAGACACTGTTTGGTTTTTTGTTTGGTTCCAGCACAACCACAAGATATTTCCGTCGTCGACAGATCTTCCTCAAAAGCTCATTCCGAACGACGAATGCGAGTTATTTCAGACGGTGATACTACCTTTCCTTGCTTCCATCAGCATTCTCTCTCATCGGCGCTAATTGGCTTTTTTACATCGAGCTACTTAACTAAATTAGCGCCGCAGCGCATTTGAGGATTGCACAATGGATTTTGCGGAAGAGAGGAGCAAGAGAGAAGAAGCGGGACCCATGCAACGTGACCTCGTATGCCTTAGATCCTGGTTCATTGCTGGAGACAAGACAATGCCATAAAACCGCAGGAACATCTTCACAATTCAGGAAGTGGTACTCGCTGTGACAAAAAGTAACCGGATTTGCTTCTTGGTGTGATAGCTCAGGAACCACTCCATATTTTTCTATGATGTAAGTTGTGAATATCTAGTGTTATCAGGGTACTTTTAGACTACATACTTGGAATTTTATGAAAACTCTGAAAGCCGGAGCAAGAAGGCTTTATATGCCAAAAATAGAAATATGCAAAATCTCGGTCTGGTGCTAACAGCTATGGGCCAAAATCTGACCATACCATGTAAAACTACTGCTTTTCCTGACCAGAACAGCACTTTGGTTTGAGTCAATTGGATAAGAATTGAGCAAGAAATTGACCTTGGAAAGTGCAAGATTTAGGTAAAATGTCCTAAAATAGCTGGATTCCACCAAAAAGGCCATTTCCCTAAGTCAATTTCTTGCTCAATTTTTACCCAATTGACTCAAACTAAAGTGCTGTTCTGGTCAGGAAAGGCAGTAGTTTTACATGGTATGGTCAGATTTTGGCCCACAGATGTTGGCACCAGACTGAGATTTTGCACATTCCTATTTTTGGCATATAAAGCCTTCTTGCTCCAGCTTTCAAAGTTTTCATAAAATTCCAAGTATGTAGTCTAAAAGTACCCTGATAACACTAGATATTCACACCTTACATCATGGAAAAATATGGAGTGGTTCCTGAGTTATCACACCAATAAGTAAATCCAGTTACTTTTTGTCACAACGAGTATGCTATTGTCACCATGCGAAAGATTACCTCTCTCTCAATATTCCAAACAGGCTTCATCACCGACGCTTTCCATCTCGACAGATGCTGGCCGATTTCACCAAAAGTCGAAACAAGCGAACATTGCTATTCCCAAGTACCAACGGTTTCTCTCGCCCACTCTATTCGGTATTCTGGCTATCCAGGTCCAGCACCATGAATTGTCACCAACATCAGACCTTCGTTTGTTCGATGGTTTTGGACCTTCTAGAGGGACAAACCCGCTCCCTAGCGGCCTCATATTACCCTTCCAATCTCGTTCTGTTGTCCTTTTTCCTATCATCTTTCTCAACACCGATTTCTCGCCTACTTTGGCGCTATGTGCCAGGTTGCCAAAGCCTACCAAGTACAGGCTATCGAGCTCCCAAAGAATCATTGACATTCCATCTCCATTATTCATGCTCTGCGCCGCGCACACCTCCTGTGAACTTAGCACAGTGACCCCGACGGTGAACCACTATCTTATTGGGCTGGTTTTTGTCAGAGGCTATCATAGTTCCTTGTACCATTTCATCGGCCTTTCTGTACTTTATTATCATAGTTTCAAGGACAATGATGCGGTTTATTGTTCCAATGTAACTCGGTCAGTGATCAGAAGTCAGAAAAATCAGTTCTAGACCAGTAGTAATATTCCTTCATCAGCCTTAACACCCAGAGTACATTGCAAGTTTTGCAGGCGACGGCACGGTAGGCAATCATGTCAGATCACTTGGCGGAAGCGTAAGGCCACCAAACCAATACGTACTGCTTCCGATCTGGATGACAGTGATTTCTCGTCTGACTCTGAGCCTGCCTCTACTTCGGATGTTGGCCCGATCACCAATGAAGAGGTGATCATTTCCAATTCAATTCGCTCTTTGACAACTCTAACTTGATGCACAGCTAGCAGATATGCTTCCTTCAAAGACAGTGCCTGTAAAGGTTCGCCGGAGGGACAAGGGCAAATCCAACGCCACTGGGAAACAGCCAGTGAAGAAGAAATAACGACTTGTAACAGTGATCGACACAGATGATGAGCTTGAGGAAGCTGGTGTGAATGTGGGCTCAGCGTCGTTCTCCTCTATTCGCTCAAAGATGGTATGTTTTTTTTCTTGATACAAGGGTAAAATTGGCTGATTAGAGTCGTCTAACATGGCAGTGTGAAACGCAACCCGATATATTTCTTCTACGAGTCTGTCGACTTGGGCGCTGACTGAACCCCAGGACGAGAGGGTGATCGGCGCTACAAATGTTATCATGGAACCCGAAAGACCTTCACGATCACTCGGGCAATGAACTCGAACTTGAATGGTTCGTACAAGTCTTTCTTCTCTCATACTGGTCCTAACTTGACCCGTAGGTCTTATCGGTCATCTGCGAGCACATTTTGAAGCGCTTTACCAGCTCTACTTGGTCCTCAAATATTGTGATACACGAGACTCCATTCGATGCTGTAGCCAAAGCATCGGGAATCAGAGAGTCATTCGCAAGGCGAGAGTGTCATTTCTTCCACCTTTTACATTGATAATCATGCTAACTATATATTCTAGGACATTTAGCCAAGATAAATTCGAGCACATCTTGATTCAGTGGCTCGTTGCCTGTGACCAGCCATTTAAAGAAGTCGAGCGTCCCAAATTTGTCGATATGCTGCAGTACGTCCATCACCACGGCCCAGAGCTGCATATTCCCAACGCGAGGGCGTCAAACTTTGTGATATGAAGCTCGGCAATGAGACAATTGCCGGGGCGGGCGGGAAAGAATATTCTGGGTCGTCTTTGACGTCTTTGGCCTCGTCGCCGTCGATGCTGAGGTGAAATGATGGATGATCACATGACGAATCCCACGGCGTGACCTTGACGTCTACGCGTATTGGCACATACCGTACATTGAACTCCCATCCGTGGACGCGTCTCCTGCATAAATCCGACATCTGCGAAAACTCGTGACTCTTCTCGGAGCTCGTGAACAAAAGATACACCCCACATGGGCAGTATCTCTTTGGGAATGCAACGATAACCCTAATTTTCATCAAATCATCCTGGTATCCCTTGTCTCTGAATCAATAATGACCCATGTGTGTCCTAGCTGTCTCTTTTGGCCGGTTCTTCAGGCACTGGTGATGCCACTATCAAGGTGAGATCTACTTTCTTCTTTGCCGCCGGCTAATATGAATCATTGTGCCTTACGCTACGTTGACGCCTTGGCTTGCATGGGATGCTTGAGAAGATGTGGGTCGAAGAAGCAGAAGCTGGACCAGGAAGCAAGGTGAGATTGTTGCTCTGCTTTGTACCCGGGGACGGCTACTCCATCATATAGCGCTGTCGTAGAATGCTCAATACCTCAGAGGCGCTTCTAAATAACATTTTCGTGTGATGGTTCTTCAATTCTTTCAATCCAAGTAGCCTCAAATCGTCGTTTAGCGACTCTTCTCTTCATATTGATTACCCAATATCTCACAGTTCTGAGACCCATAGAAGGCGGCCGACGAGAGGTCGTTGATGTGGGATCGGAGGAGCCCTGCTTGTATGATGGAGTGAGCACTGAGGAGGGAGAAGATCTCGTGTTGTCATCGCGCTTTCAGACCGGCGGTATTATCATGTAGAAGAGTGGTATTTTGCTAACCTGATAAGGACAAAGAGGTCGTATGAGTGATTTTGAGGAGACATGTTTCTGTATGATACATTGGGTTTGTGCAGCTAAAATAGAGCTAGATGTCACCATACTGGTGAATGTGGGACTTGTCCGAATACGCACTGCACAAACGCGCTCTCCTTTCATCTGCGCATCATCCTTCCATATCTCGGCTAAACCCGAACAACCCCGAGCAGCTCCCTCCGATACTCTGGCTTGGGAGGACCTCTCCTCAGACGATGGGGGAGGTGACGCTGCCGAGAGGATGCGAGTGGCGGGAGGTGACGCGTGGCGGGGGGTGGCTAGAATGGGCGGGAGGTGGGAGGTGAGGGGTTCGAGGAGCTAGGGTGAAGGGCTGGGTGGGATGATTCGGAGGATGTGGATGCACGGGATGTGGTGGGTTAATGGAGAGAACCTTATCAGGAGGTATTTGCCCTGGCTTATTGCTCGGCTTCATCGCTGATATCCTGGAGTTCTGGTAAGCTGAGCACAGATTTATAAGCTTTCCTATGATATCTAGGCATCGTCCTTTGGAGCCCTTGAAATTGGAATACTGGAAAGTGTGATAATGCACAAGTGTATGGCAGAATCATAACTACCTCAAAATGCAGCCAGATAATACTGGGGACAACTTGGCCAGTGAATTCAAGACCGGGTATAAACTACATAAATATTCTATTTACAAGAGTTTAGGTTAATCTTCTGAGAATGCAGAGACGAACGTCTCATGAGATGAACTTGAACCATCATCTGATTCAACCTCTGACTCATATCCACTCTGATCTGCTTCCTGGGATGGGCCAAATCCATGCGACACTGACTCTGAATCAGCTAGTACCAGTGTCAGTATATCATAATGTCTAAAAAATAGAAGACACACCTATTGGCTGAAGCAATGGGTATCCCAGATATTCTGCCATCTCAGTGCTTTCCGGATCAAAGCCACAGGCTTTGTGAATGTCCCACAGGATTGTGTAGATTTGCTGGGGTATGTGATATGAGATTGGGAATACATGAAACCTGATGTCGGAAGCACCCTCCACCACTGTAGTCGATACAGAAATTTGACCTTCCGGATCAGTTGACCACCAATGATTCTTGCGATCTGGATGGTTGAGATCATGCCACAGATAGAGGCAGTCATATGGCAGTGGTGTACTTGGCTTGATTGCTCCACATTGAAAATCAATGAAGTATGGCATGACTATAACATAGAATTTAGTAAGTGAAATTTCATAAGTATCACGCACCTGTCAGCACTTCTGAAGGATCCATCTTCATTTTCTGGATGATATGATGTATCTGGCTTGCCCATACACGGAACAATGGGGATGATCCGTGGCCAGATGATTTCTGGGTTTGAACTTCAATGAGCATGTCATCCGAGAAGTCCTGAACCTGGGATATTGGAAAGGTCCACCTAACCTTCAATCAACACCAATGATCAAGATTATGATTATATATTCCACTCGCCGTAGCATATCAGATATAAATTCAAGCTTGAGTGGGATTTGCTGGCTATCCCAGCGTAACCTGACAAGATATGGCAACAGAGGACACAATTTTGTTGTGATTCCCTTGTGTGTTATAGAAACATTCTTGATGGCTGAGAGTGAGCGACCATGAACTGAACAGCCTAGTCCCAGCAGGTCATAGTATTCCACCAAAGAAGATCTGGTTAATAACTGGTCCTTGAATATAGAAGCGAGGGCTTTTAGATCAGAGGCAAATGCCATTGGAGCAAAATATGGTGTAAACGGTCCCCGTGCTGGTTCAAAGGTATCAACCACCGGCTGGCCAGCATAATCAACATTGTGATGGAGTATATGTGAAGTCTGCAGTAAATTAGCACCCTGTTGATGCAGAGCAATGTCACTAACATATGGTTTCAAACTATGCCCAAGCAAGGCATTTGCTGCTGACTGTATCCTTGTCAGTTTGAGACAGCATGGAGGTACAAGGATATTTGCCTGCAACTGATCTATCTGTCATTATTTATTGGTCTCCTGTACTTAACCATAGAGTCATTTACCACTCACCACATCAGCAAGATAGGTGACAAATGAAGGCCCAGATAATGAAAGATGGTATTCAAAAACCCCATTTCGCTGTGCATTGTGGAATGCCAAAGCGGTGAAATTGCTTGAACGACAAAGACCATATAGCTGGATGATGTTGGGATGCCTGGGCATAAATCAGTGTCCGCACAATAACTTGCAAGTGGAAGGATTGACCTTACTGCAGATAATACATCAAAATGACGCTTCCAGTCCTGCAATACAATCTAAGACTATGATATAGAAGATCAACATATATAGACTCACTGTGGTTGCTAGTCCCTCATATTTGTGAATGAGCATGCTTCCATGGGGATGTTGGAATAGTCGGCCAATGTATTTCCGAATCCGTCCAACCTCGACTAGAGTGCCATCAGATTGTAGGTCATGATGGATGTCACCAGATCTGAGTTCGGTTTCAAGAATGATCTCTCGGACTTTGATTTCAGCATACTGAGAATTGAGGATCAACCCAATCAGAAGAATACTGGAGAAAAAAACTCTCACGTCCGCATCATCATCGGCCTGTGGATGGTGGTGGTGATGATGATGAATCTGGTTATGTGAAAACAGTGAGCCATGTATGGTCCCTAGAGGACTCGACTTGAGCTGCATCAACCAGGCAACAGTGCATAAAGCACACCAATATTTGCACCATTCAGGCTTGGCGTGAATGCTCCCGGCTGAGCATCATTGCTATCAGAATTGGATGTGCCTGCCAGCTCTGAGATATTGCTGGTTGCAGCGTTGGCTGCGCGATGATTCTTACGCCGAAAGAGACGTACAAGCTGGAGGGGCATGATGGGAGGAAGCAAGAGGGCAGCTGAGCCAACGACGCGCTTTCAAAAATATAAATGCTGTCCACTTGACAGCTTCTCCAGCGCTAATGAAAAGCAAAAATAGGCGCTTACTGCACAGCTTTGAACTGCTGTGAAATCCCCATGACATTTTCGCACTGCATGTTCAGGCTGTGTAATTGGGTTGAAGGATGCGCACAGATGTATAGACCAAAAGGACAAAAAAAGCGTGGGAACACCGCAGTTTCCGACCAAAAAGCTCCGCATTGATCCGGGCCCTCGTGATCACCCGATCTTGTCCTTCACCACCGACAATTCGTTTTTCTGTTGCCTGGTAAGTACCTCTGTCCGCTGAGCCAACCATATCGAATTCCACGAAACTAACATTCGGAGTACTTGTAGTTACAAACAGCTGCAAATCAACTTTGACATCCGAGTCTACCAACATTTTACGATGCATATTCCACGACAGCTTGCTCTGCATGGTGGGGTTTCCTTTTTCTGCTCTGCTAAGATGGCAGCATGCTGGCTCTTGAGCAGAGCGAGCTGGTTCCAGTCGCTCTCAAGCTTGCAGTGATTCGACACCACGTCCGGTGCCTTTCTGGTGCCACCTTGCCGACGCATGAAAGGAGTTGCAGTTTCCATTCAACAGCCCACAGGCTTGCCAAATGACAGGTCCCCATCGCGTGGCTGGATCTATTGTGCTGAATTAGAGAGAATACCATGAGCAGGATGAAGACAGACATTCAAAGATCACACTTCGGAGCTCTGGCTACAGCGAGCAGTGCCTCTGCCAGATTATTCTGACGGGCTGTCCTAGGTGGGAAGGCGATCAGTTGAAAGAACTCCAAGAGCCCCTTCGGTCAGTCACGAGTCCCGTTGAGATGCCTCAGTAAATCTCTGTCTTGGCACTGCATGATGAGCCATGCGACCATCCCATTTGCACTGATGGTGGGCTTAATGGTCAGAACGGCATGATCATAGACATCACGGAAGGAACCTCCTCGAATCAGATCCAACTACCAAATTCGGGATCAGGGTCTTGTACCGATGGGACTGAAACAGATGTACCCCAAGATCAGTAGGAATCAATGATTATGCGCTGCTCAGTGGAGCTTGGTTGAATATATATTCCATCTCTGAACTAATAGCTGGCTTGAGCTCTACAATACTCAACAAGGGCGCCATCACTTTGCTCTAGCTGGGCGGATGAGGATGATATCAGATCCAGCGCACCTTGAGCCACTTGACTGTTAATTCCTCATCATTGCTTCACGGCTAAGGACTCTTACCCTCCATACGGGCGTGGGTTTTTTTACAGCATTGCGTAAAAAAGCTGACGCAAAGTGACGAAATGCTGAAGCATGGCTTACGCAAGAGTTTACCCAAGGTGAAGCAAGGGTGAAGCAAGGGTGAAGCAAGGGTGCAGCAAGGTCAAACAGTAAAAAACCATTCTCGAGAAGCATTCATAGATCATAGAGTATGCTTTTTTGAGTGCTATAGACCAGCTGAGACAGCTCATATGTGTCCCAGAAATGCAGCATTCAGTTCTTGGGTGATATGACCAAGGGTGACAATGTGACAAGGTCAAATCTGTCCTTAACCTTCATGCTGTGTCGCTGTAGGCTCTTTAAATTGATGCCATTCCCATGCTAAAATATACCCATCTATATCAACAGCGGGGGTTTTTTTTTTCTACCACAGCCGCCACTGCAGCGCTGCTCGCCTAACAATGCCGCCATCACAGACTTCGGCGGCTGAAAATTTTAGCTCTTGCCTCCATAGCGCATTATTCTATGGTTCTGGCACGACTTCCATTTGCTCAAAATTGATGAAATATTCTTCATCACGCTTTCAGGGACTTTTTCGCCATGTTATGGCCTACTACTGGCCTGAGCCAGCAAAAAAAGTCGACATCATCAGTGGCTCCAATAATCCCCAGAGTTTCAGGCGCTTCCATGACCCAGCTGGCTCCGTTGTACAACAAGCACAGTACACTTCAGTTCATGGTCTACAAAACCTTACCACCATTTTCCGAGCTCTCTCAGTCTTTTTAACTGCAAAAACAGGTTGGCCCAGCCTACAAGACCACAATGGGACTGGGAAAACCCAAAACCAAGGTCCAATCACCGCCACCAAGGCCACGAGCACAGCCGAAAATTGCCAGGAACCGAAAATAGTATTATTTACGTCATATTGTAGCGAATAATATCTCAATTACATCAAAAGGACAGTGTTTCTCTCAATTTCAACCCCCGGACAGCAAGCAGAACTTATGGAGATTGAAGCAGACATCACGCAGACTCAAGCAAGAGTCACGCAGACCCAAGTAACACTTACGCAAACCCCGGGTAAAAGTGAAGCAAACCTGAAGCAAGGTGACGCACAGGTGAAGCATATCTAACGCAGAGCGAAGAAGGGGTTGAAAATGAAGATTAAGATATTACAAGGTCTATAATACCTTGTTTAACAGCTGCTGACCCTGATATTCATGTTAGATGTCCTCATCGAGCTGAACAATCAGTCCTAACAAATTTGCTGATAGGTAGCAGTCTCTGTCAGCCATGAAATGCTACTTTCAAGATACTGATGGTATCTATCAGTCATCTTGGAACATCTACAATGTTGATTTACATCCACAGCAGCCAGAAGATAGCTTGTATTGAGAGGAAGCTGACGATGACTATGCTGACAAATATGTCCCAAAGGGGAAGTTGAAGCATCAAACCATCACTGAAGCAAGCTGAAGCAAAGCTTACGCAAACTGACGCATTTGCGTTTGCGTCAGTGATTTGCGTGAAAATACCATGTCCCCCCTCCATACGGTATGGAAGATCAACCAGGTCAGAGATAGATAGATTACAGGGTAGAAACACAGGATATCTGACATTCTCCAGAGGAGGCGAGTGCGGACATATAAAGCCCTATTGTTACAGCGCAATAATGTGCCGGTAGTTGACTAGGGACAGATCTCAGAATATATGAGACCGTCGGTGACCAGTCATTGTTGGCATCGAGCGTATCTCTTGTCGACTTGGAAACTAAAGTGATGAGGTTGAGTGTATTTCTTGGGACAAGATTTTGTATGATTGAGGTGTGTAACGTGAGTCATTTAGGCTCGTAACCAGCCTCTCTGACGGGGCAAGAGGCAAACCTCTCGTCAGAGAGGCTGGGATCACGGCAACTGCCGTGGCAGGTTGCCTTTGGCGTGATCGATATGACTCATGGCTGGCCCATGGGAATTTTCTGATGACACGATGATTCTGACACGACAACATTTCAGCTTGTAACGCAAGCCCAGCGAGTGGGTTCAGGGCAAATATAAAGCACCAATAAGCTCATAAATGATGTGTAGACTATTCTAAATTGATTTGGTTACCGCCATGGCCTTGGATTGCCATGGCATACAGGTTGCAGAACAATATGGGTTGTTTTGTCTCAAATGGGCCCATATTTTATATTTGAGCTCACTATCACATTCTATAAGTCTTTAACCTTGAATGTTGTTGATATTGGCACCCTTCTGTACTGAATGACACTGCATCTTGTCGATGTAATGACGACTGTGTCATCATCAAAATTCTCATGCGCCAAAGGTGACTCACCATTATTACGCAAAAGCCAACCCGCCACGGCAGTTGCCGTGACACCGGACTCTCTATCGAGAGGCTTGCCGCTCATGGAGAGTCGGTCACCGGACTATGAGTCATTTACACCTGAGGAACTATAACAGACAGGTGCACTATAAGCGCCACAGTCCGGAGGCGAAAGGCCGCTCAAATCGGCTGGATTTTGAGGGAGAGAGCTCTAGAAAAGCGTCCCGAAATGATTTATAATACTTTGAGAGCGATTTCTCTGGGAGATCCGCAAGCAATATAAGCATAGCCTGGTACATATTCGAGCGCGGAATGACACTGGGATGGCGAATCTCAGAACGGTCAGGCTTTTATCGAGAAAAAGATGAAGAAACCTGATGGCAGCTGTCTCATGTCAAGTCACCGTCTCACACAAATCTCTCAGTGTAAGTCTCCACAGATGTAACACAAATGGTTGTTGGCTTTGTCCAGAGGTCCACTACAGATGGTTGTCGATCAACTTCGCCGCAATGAATGGCGTTGGACCACGGCAGGTTCGGCAGAGCGGCCAAAATGGATTGATCTGTGTCTCGTGATCACGCCATCATCGTCTCCACCCTCCGAGTCCAACGCATTTTCGTGGCTCTTTTCCCCTTGACCTGTCAAGCCAGGTCAGCCCTTCAAGAAGCAATGATGAGGTAATTATCCCTCTCTTTCTATCCCCCAACGAAGCTCATCCGTGGACCGAAGGAAGTAACCGAAATACACAAAGGTTCTGCCTCCAGCTCGGGACCATCTCCAGGAAAACGGAGCTCAGAATCCGATCAGAAACACGATTCTGCAAAGGGATTGCTCTGTAAAAGGTGCGTAGCCCGAAGGTGTATGAATGCTTGTTGACCAAAATCCTTTTTTTGACAAAACGGTTCAGGGCGTTGAAGCGTCAGATATTCCCTGTCATCGTCTTCAGACCATTATACACATCGGAAGCTGTCATTAACGTGCAAACACTGCAGCCCGTTCGCTATCGCAGCATCCAGCGACAGAGCAGCGCCTCTCTCCCACCTCCGCAATCTCAGAGACCCATTCGTTATTCAGCTCGGCAGACCTCTCTCGCTCATGGCCTCCCGGAGATGCTTTGTTCCCAATCGTCGGCACGGATTCGCAGGTGGCCGTGAAGGAAAACGACGACGGTGATGCTGGTCAATTGTCTCCTCATTATTGCCCCAAACCCAACCTACTGGCCTCGCTTCGTCACAAGATGCGTCAAGCAAAGGTAAGCACATTGCTCTTAAATGTTCTTATCATTGACCTGTTTCAGTGCAGATATCTCTCCTATGATCGCTATTCTCCCGAATTCTTGTCCGTGATCTGTCGCCGCTTGCCTCAAGGGTTGATTGAGGAGCCGAGCAGACTGTTCTGTGCCGCCTCGGGCACGTCTGGACGAGGAAAGGTGCTGCGGAGAGCCAGACTGGTGCAGAGATGGAAGCATTCAGACGGAGCGACAAGATCTGGTGCTGGTCTAGTCCTGAGTCAATCATCCACCGCTTTTCGTTCCAACGACCTCTTCGTTTCTCGACGGCACCCATCCACCCATTCGCCAATAGGGTCGTTCACGGTAGCCGATTATTGCCCGATTATTGGTCTGATTAATGGTCAATTATTGTTGTTTGGCAGTAAAGTGCATGATTAATTAAAAAATAATCAGCCTAATAATTGCTACTGTGAAACCCCCCTACTAGAAATTTGCCAATAATCGGTCAATAATCGGGCACTTGTAGATGAAAACAGTTGTGATTATTTGCTCGGCTAGCCTGCCGCTTTCAAGCTCCGCGCCATTTGCCTCAGGGTTATGCGATGGCTCTTTGAGAGTCTGTACAGTGGCACAGAACGTCAAGGATGATATAACAGTGGCTGATACAATTGATTGGATGTGCCTTGAGATGATGTTGACTACAACTAATTAGATTTATCCACGATAGACTAATGATTGTGGTGGCAAGTCAAAGTTAATATATTAAACTGTTGAAGAATGACAAACATGAAATAAATCCACGTCCGAAACCAGACATACGGCCAGAAACAGACATTACCTTCTATCTGAGACAGTCCTGCACCCATTCCATTATCCCCGCCCATCGCAAAGTTTCTGCCACCAAAGCCAGGATCCGGACCAACACCAAGACTATCCGTGGCGATGCCGCTAAAAAGAGATATCTTGCTCAACCTGCTCTGTTGTTAATTTAAGAAGATAAGGACATGAAGACTTCACGATGACTTACAGATAAATGTTTCAAATATTGCTGCTTTCCGTGACCTGAAAATATTCCAGCCCAGCTTCAGTGCATTTGCTTGAAGATATTGCTTACGGAGCCTGGGAGAAAGGTCAAGAGAATCCATGGAGCGAACAATAGACATACTGGATGAAGAAATCTTTTTGACCTAGCCCTCCTCCTTTGCAGCCTCCGTTGAATCGGAAAATGGCATGTGACATTGGTCTGGGTGCTCGTCAAGCCAATGCAGGACCTGTTCACCTCACAACAGGTCCTTTTTCCAATTGACACGAGGCGCAGCCTTGCCGTTGGTGGAAGAAGGTTAATTGTTGCTGAATACAATATCAGCATTATCTTGTGTGGGCACCTCACGTTGACCTTGCGAGACCGACGACTGAGATGGGAAGAAGTGGTATCGGCAGAGCGACGGTTTTTGGGTGGGTCACTGGTGGTATCGGTTGTCGTTTCGCGGGCCATGATTGGTAAAAAGAGAGGGAAGAATTCAAATGAGGATTCAAGAAGGCAACGCTTAAGGGCAGCAGGAAAGGGCAAGGCTGGTGCTGGTCATGATGGTGGTGAAACAAAAGGATTCGATGACCAGCGGAGTTTGAAAAGTCGGAACAAACAGCAACCGATTAATCAAGCGCAATAATTGATTATTTTCAGATAATCAGCCCATGTGTCAATTATTCAAAAATAATCAATTATTGACCTGATTATCTCTTAATCAGAAAATAATCAGATCAATAATTGACCAATAATCGGTACTGTGGACGACCCTAATGAAAGACGTCTTTACCCCATCACCAATGAACCTACGACGCTGGTTCTCATCTAGAGCATTTGCTGATGCTGGAGAAACACCATACGTAGGCTCGTAACCAGCCTCTCTGACGCGGCAAGAGGCAAACCTCTCGTCAGAGAGGCTGGGATCACGGCTAATGCCGTGAGTGATGGAGCTTGGCATCATCATCGTGAGTCATAGCTGGCCCATGGGAATTTGATGATGACGTTGAGCTCATGACTCAGTCATGATGCGGTACGAGCATTTCAGCTCCTAGACAAGAATGTGAGGACTTTTGGCTCCATTCCCTCCAAAGGAGCCTCAGAACACCTTTTGGAATACACTAGGTAGCTGCAATTACCGTATACTATTCACAATATGGCAGAATCACAACCGTGGATAATGCGGCC
This sequence comes from Mycena floridula, assembly GCA_029320655.1. Lineage (NCBI taxonomy): Eukaryota > Fungi > Basidiomycota > Agaricomycetes > Agaricales > Mycenaceae > Mycena > Mycena floridula. Next base: position 127,457 of record JARIHS010000053.1, read on the forward strand.
GGTTTTCACCTCAATTTGATGCCGATTCCTTATTGCTCTCGGAATTGATCTCGTCTCTGTACCTTGTTCCTATTTGTCATAGAAGAATCGCAATCCATGAGCTGTATTTACAGTGAATACAGATAGTTGACCTGATGTCATACAATTCAGGTCATGACGAAATTCCCATAAGCCAGCGATGACTCACGATCATTACGCCAAGCTCGACCACCCACGGTAGTTGCCGTGACACCGGACCCTCTATCGAGGCTCCCTCATAGAGGGTCGGTCACCGGACTACACCATACGGACTTGTACCGTTATATGGGATCTCAAAGTCATTGGGATTTGTTTCGGAAATGGGCTCTGGGAGACGAAAGCAGACGAGGAGGGGGAAGAGATGACGAAGAACCTGGATGCTGTTCCAAACCTCCTTCCTCTCATCCATTCGGTTGTCAAAGCCAATGTCCGCCAGACGGTCAACTACAAGACCATCCGGATACAGCATGCCTTTCTCCAAAAGCGTCATTTTGCTCGTCGCCTGACGTTCATCATTCCAACAATGCTGCTCAGCTTCCATGGTACCTTTGGCTCAAACATTGACTTTTTCTTTCAAACAGTGCTCAAGACGGGAGGTTATGCTGCCGGGAGCGATAGCACCTTCCCTGCGGCGCGGGGGTGACGGCTGGCGGATGGTGAAGGGGTGAAAGGAGAAGAGTTGGGTTGTGGATGCGAGGGAAACAATGCGGATGCGTGGGATGTGGGAGTTGATCGAGGTGTGCGGGTGGGGAGCGACAAGAGCCACAGGGGGAGATGGTGGCATAAAACACAACTATATATTCAGAGAGCAGACATTTGAATATAAATACTTCAGTCTACATGTTTGAATCTGCGGAATGAAAAGTGTCATTGGATGAAGTTGAACCATTCTCTGATTCATTGTCAGAGCCAATCTCCGAGTTCTCTGCAGTCGACACTTCTCTGCCCGATGAATAGTTATCTGACTCTGACAATTTTGCCTCAAATAAGTCTGAATAACAGTCAGGTTTCAATCAAAAATGAAAAAGAAATGGAGTCACCGGCTTCCAAAACTGGTTCAAGCAGCGGATATCCTAGATACTTGGCTATCTCTGTGCTTTCTGGATCGAAGCCACATGTTTTGTGGATATCCCAGAGGATGGGATATAGCTGCTGGGGTATGTGATATTCCCACATATCGATATCGGCATCCAAGCTGATGTTGAATGCATCCTCAATTTCTGCTGTTGGTATGACAGTTTGACCTTCCAGATCAGTTGACCACCACCAGGTCTCACTGGAGGAAGTGCAGTCAAACCAGAGATATAGCAGAGTGAGTTGCAGAAGTCTGTCTGCTGCATTGGCAGACCCTCCACTCAATCGGGGAGCTGCAGTGCAGGAGATATAGATTTCCCATGGAATCTCTGCAATTGGTGCTTAAATCATTCCAGTCCTTATAGAAACAGTTTGACGACTGACTTGTCTGTGCCTCCATATCATTTATATTCATTTGCTTGCTGAGGTGATGCACCTGGCTTGCCCATAGATTGAATGTTGGAATGGTAGATGCTTGACTGGGTTCAGAGGCAGTGGATTGCACTCCAATAACAAAACACTGATAAAAGTCCAAGGTATTAAGGTCTGATGTTGGAATTATGCATCTGAAATTTCATAGAAATCAAGGTAAAATGGTAGAATATGGATCAAGTACTCACCGGATGGACATATCTGGCATACATTCACACAGGATATGATCTCTGTCAGAATTCCCTTCGCCAAGCCTGAAAATATATGGCTCAGGCACATACAATGTTGTGGTGCCCTCCTGGTGCTTCATGGAAGCATTGAAGTTGTTTATGGTCTGCCAAGAGCCGTGGAAGTGACAGATCACTGCAAGTAGATCATAATATTCCTCTAGCGAAGACTTGGATAATGAATTAGGGTTGAATCTGGAAAACAGGTGCCGTATATCTTGACTGGATTGATAAGAGACCAGATTGTATGACATCTGGTCAGGGTTTGGTGAGAAGGTATGGACCACCAACTGACCAGCATGATCAATATTGTAAGCAGGCAGATAAAAGTCCTGAAGGAGATTAGATCTCCACTGATGTCTCCAGAACAACATCACTGACCTGGGGTTTTAGACCATGTAGCCTTAAAGCTTGGAGTGCTGACTGCATGTTTGTCAGTGGCCACAGTGATGACATGTAAAAGGAGAAGTATTCACATCGAATTGATCCGACTGTCATCCTCTCAGTGGTCTAGTCAATTGATGAGTAATTTATCACTTACCAGGTCTCCGATCCAGGTGACAAAGGATGGTCCTGACAATGAAAGATGATAGTCTTGGGCAATGTTTTGGTGTCCATTGTGGAATATGAGAGCAGTGAAATGTCTTGAATCACAGACGCCATATAGTTGCAGAATATTTGGATGTCTGTGTAAGTCAGTCAGTGTCCAGATGGTACACTAATTGCCATAGTATATCAACCTCACTGCAGAGAATACATCCAGGTCCCGTTTCCACTCCTTTGATGCAAGTCCCTCATATTTGCGAATAAGCATTGGCTGGCTGGACTGATCATAGATATATCCATCATACACCCGAATCTGACCAACCTCACTGAGAGTCCCATCAGATTGCAGCTCATGATGGATGTCACCAGATTTGAGCTCTTTTTTGAGAACAATGTCCCCAACTTTGATTTCAGTATACTGCTCAATCAAGATCAATCAACCCAAATGCATGGAGCTGAGAAATGCTCACATCTTTGCTGTTTGGAGCCTGAGAGTTTTGGTAGACAGTGAGCTGGTTATTTGATAAGATTGGGGCATTGATATTATCTGCCAATAGCATTATTCAGATTTTACGCAATCCCCAGATTTACGAACCAAGTCTTGCACCGTGTAGGTTCAGCATCAATGCTCCCATCTGGGCCCCACCATCATTGTCATTGAGTCCTTCTGCAATTGGGCCAGCAAGGTCACTGGTTTCAGGGAGCTTGTTGCCGCGACAGAAACGTGTAAGCTTGAAAGGCATGGGGGAAGAAGCAAGATTGAATGAGCCTTATGACCAGTCCTGATGCTGTGTTGTTCAACAGCTTTTTCACAGCGCTTATCCAAATATAGCATGACAGATGGCTGATGAACACAGCATGTCACATTGCTGTGAAAATGTGTGTTTCTGGCATAATACAGCATTATCAATACCATTCGTTCATGTCTACTGAATAGATTGATCCTGTGCTTGTTTTAATCTATTTATCTAGGTGGGCCACTCTGACTGGTCTGGATAATTGTTTGATGCCCCAATCTGCTTGAAACTGACTATGAAACGCAGATAATATAAATGAACCATGCGGAATTCTGCAGACACGTGAGTCTGTCTTTGAGCGAATCTGGTTCAGCGAAAAGCCTCTGGGAACATTAACCGGATCTCGACGGGTGCAAAATAACGATTTGATCCGTGTCTCGTGATCACTCCGACCAGCTCGCTCTTTCGCGCCTCCATTTCTTTCTTTGCTATTACATTGATGCTGATCCTTCCATCTCTAAAATTCAAAGCCAGCTATTGACACTGAAAAATGACTCAGAGTTGATAACAGTGGCATTCCCGATTAGGGTTGTGATGATTGATCAACCGATTGTAATTTCAGCAAGGAGAAATGGAGGAGAGGAAGAGAAACACCGATAGGTCTGAGGAGGAATCCAATCCCACTCCCACTCCTGCCCCGGCGCCCGCCTCCTGTGCTGAACTGGGCATCCCCGCTGATCCCGCCCCCGGCGCCGATGTCGGCGTATACTGTAGTTTTCCGACCGGAAGTTCATCATGCGTCACACTGGGCTCTGAACTGAACTGAAAATAGCGTGACATCACGCTGGATTTTGAGCTCTGAACTGGGAGGTGTGACATTCCCGCGGGTCCAAAAAGGGAATTTTCCGCCGCAACGGCTCAAAAAAGCCTTAAAAGTAGCTAGAATCACTGTTTTTCAGCCTCTTTTTGTGTGCTAAAACAATAAAAACATTCTCTTGCAAATTCAACTGCTCAATGGGCAATCCAAAAAGTATTGGACATTTTCTTGAACTGGACTGTCACGCTCAATCCGGAGGTCTGAACTGAAAAAATAGCGTGACATATCATGTGATGAGCATGGGAATGAACTTCCGGTCGGAAAACTACAGTACCCTCCTCCCGAACTGAACAACGTGCTCGGCGTATGTGATCCCGGATTCGTCGAGGTAAGACTCCTCCTCATAACTCGGCGGGTTCGTGGACGATATTGCGTATATGACGCGCTTGGGTTGATGGCGAGCTTGGTGATTCTGGTGTCATAAACATGACGCGACTGGCGACGATATCGAAGGTGATTTATTGATGACGGTAACGCTGCCATCGTGTCTCTGAAACCTGCGTTAGCAAAGGCAAGAGAATGCAATGGAGAAATTCGATGCACCGATATAAGTATTGCCCTCTTTCATCAGGACTCGCAACATATACAGGGTACTATTCAGCACCAGGGGCACAAAACTCGAGCAAAACTCAGCAAAACCCCATTGATATCTATCCCTCTGTACCATACTAATAAATCCTTTGCAAACGGGCTTCAAAACGACAGGCGCCCATTTGGATCACGGAGGTTGACCGGGACTTCACGATCTGAGCTGCCGAATGCACGTGGTGAGTCTAGACCTCGGCCCGAAACACATCTTTTTCTCACACCTAATTTTTTTCCCTTGCCTCCGTCGCACATGTTGTGCTGGATTCTACTCGATTCGCAGCTGGAAATTCATTCGTGCCTGGACTGGCCTTCCATTCACGCCTGGACTGGCCTTCTATTCACGCCTGGAATAATGTGATCTGGAGCTGCCAGGTCCGTCGAGCTCCTCTTCATGTCGGTTTGGTTCTGACCTTTCCATCCAGGTCTTCTATCGTCTCATAATTCTACGAATTCTGCTGGATTTGTGGTTTATTTTCTTCTGGAACATGGTCAGTAATGATATTTGTCATCATTACCCCTCCTGGCCCTTCCTCCAGCGTCTGCTGCTGTAAGGCCATCGATATCGATAACAGCGACATTAATCGCCAAGGCCACCGTTGTCGTCGAGGCAATAGCGAGCACCAAAGGCCTCGGTGAATCTTGGGCAAGCTGCTGTCTCTGGCATTTTCTTCCATGTCAGCCATGGGGCTTGCTGGTCCACCAAGATTCCTTGGAAGGGGGAGCGCTGTATCGTTGGTCATGCTCATTGATGAAGATCGGCTCGGAAGCAAGGAGAGCTGCGTCGCTCGCTCCGATGAGGTATAGTCTTCGTCCCTTTTTTTCGTCAAGCTGCTGATGCATTTTGCAGATCAATCCTTTTATCCTGCTGTTCCCTTGTCCTTCGTCGTCGGTCTTGACCCTGGAATCATGGAGAGAGAGCCTTTGACGAAACAGGCTATTCAACGAGGATGGATCTACCATCGAAAGGGAATGGATCGAGCATGGTGTTTCTGTTGGCTGGTACGGTTTGCTTCTATTTTTCATTGACGATGCTCATTGTATCCCCTAGCTTCGTTGTCCTGTCGCTTCGCCGCTATCCTGTTCCTTTCTCATTGCCTCTCGCTCTGCTCGTCGCCGTCCATCTTCCCCTTCAACGAAACAAAGAGGATGTTCAATGATGAAGCATCGGTCACAGTCTATAACTGGCATTATCCAGCATGTTTCGTTGTCCTTCTTCCTTGGCTAGGACCATCTGTGGTTATCGTTTGGCGCCCTCGTTGGCTGCGATTCCTTGTTCAACCGAGAAGAATCATTTCTCATCATCGCTTTTTTTAATCTCTTTGTTTACGAGACACTGAATTCAAGGTATCGTCAACGAATCAAGCAGTCAATTCATTGTCCACAGATCAACCAGGACGAACAATTGACCAGTCGGCTGAGGCATCAATGGCAAGCTTCTCGATGGCAGGAGACACATTGTACCTCGAAGAGGAAGAGACATGTATGTTGGTCCTCTTACTCCTGTTTCTTGTCCCATTATTGATAGTCATTGTCAGGCCATTTTTTCATAGCGATCCCTCATACATTGCGAATCTCTGTTTCCATTCGTGGTGCTGTACACACCTTCTTTGTTGATATATAAACTATAGGCCCTCTTTTGCCCGTCATGGTTGCATCCCGATCGCAGGTAGATTGCTATGAACACCAGATTTTTGTGTTTCACTTCACAATTGAAATCTAGTTATAAGAACGAATTCCTGAGGACAGCGGTTCTCCATTACGACACAATGGCCTCTTTCAACAGAACAGATATTGTGCTCTCAATGCAGGTCTACGACTGACCTCCTCTGATTTGGCAGGTGATGCTGCCGGGAGGATGCGAGTCCGGTAGGGAGGTTATGAGCAGGTGGTATTGAATGATTTTAAGGAGGTGGAGGAGTGGCGATGAGACCTGAGATCGGCGGCATGTGGGAGGTCATGCGTGCGGTTTGATGTGGGCTTGTACCGTTATACGGGATGTCAAAGTCATCGGGATTTGTTTCGGAAATGGGTTATCGGCGAGATGAAAGCAGAAGAGAAGAGGAAGAGATGACGGACAGCTTGGATGCTGTTCCAAACCTCCTTCCTCTCATCTATTCGATCGTTAAAGCCAACGTTCGGCAGACCGGTCAACGACAACGCCGTCTGGATACAGCATACCTTTCTCCAAAAGCATCATTTTGCTCGTCGCCTGACGTCCATCATTCCAATTCCAATTCCAATTCCAATGCTTTCTTCAGAGCTCGTGCTTTGCAGAGCCATGATTTCTCTCAATGCTGCTCAGCTTCCATGGTACGTTGACTGTTTCTTTCAAACAGCACTCAAGACGGGAGGTGATGCTGCTGAGAGGATTCGACATCACCTTCTCTGCGGCGCGGGCGGCGGAGGATGAAGGGGTGAAAGGTGAAGGGTTGGGTTGTGGATGCGAGGGAGATGATGCAGATGCGCGGGATGGGGGAGGCGATCAAGGTGTGCGAGTAGGGAGTGACCGGACCATCGGAGGGAGATAGTAGCATAAAACACAACTATATTTTCAGACAGCAGACATTTGAATATAGATACTTGAATTTAAATGTTGGAATGGGCTGAGACAAAAGTGTCATCAGATGAAGTTGAGCCATTCTCTGATTCATTATCAGAGCCAATCTCCGAGTTTTCTGCGGTCGACACTTCTCTGCCTGATGAGTAGTTGTGTGATTCTGAATATCCTTCTTCAAATGTAATCTGATGAAAGATAAAAGGACTCACTGGGTTCCAAAACTGGTTCAAGCAACGGATATGCTAGATACTCGGCTATCTCTGTGCTCTCTGGATCAAATCCACATGCCTTGTGGATATCCCAGAGGATGCGATATATCTGTCGAGGTATGTGATATCCATACATACCGATCCTGGTATACAAGCTGATGTTGAATGTATTCTCAATGTCAGTTGTTGGTATGATGGTTTGGCCTTCCAGATCAGTTGACCACCACCAAGTATTACTAGACAGAGTGCAGTCAAACCAGAGATATAGCAATGCACATTGCAGCAGTCCATCTGCTGCATCAGCACACTGTCCACTCGTTCGTGGCACTGCAGTGCACCCAATATATATCCTGTCTGGGATAACTACAATTGGTGCTTAAATCCTTGTGCTCATTGTAAAAAAAACTTTGGTGACTGACTTGTCTGTACCTCCATATCATTTATAGTCATTTGCTTGCTGAGGTGATGCACCTGGCTTGCCCATACATTGAATGTTGGAATGGTAGATGCTTGACTGGGTCCAGAGGCAGTGGATTGCACTCCAGTAGCAAAATACTGATAAAATCTCAAGTTATTGAGGTCTGATGTTGGAATGGTGCATCTGAAACTTCATAGAAATCAAGGTAAAATGGTAGAATATGGACCAAGTACTCACCGGATGGACATATCTGGGATACATTCACACAGGATATGATCTCTGTTAGAATGCCCATCGTCGAACCTGAAAATATATGGTCGAGGCAGATGCAGTGTTGTGGTGCCCTCCTGGTGCTGCATGGAAGCATTGAAGTTGTTTATGGTGTGCCAAGAGTCATAGAACTCACAGATCACTACAAGTAGATCATAGTATTCCTCTAGTGAAGACTTGGATAATGAATTGGGGTTGAATCTGGAAAACAGGTGCTGTATATCTTGACTAGATTGATAAGAGATCAGATTGTGTGACATCTGGTCAGGGTTTGGTGAGAAGGTATGGACCACCAACTGGCCAGCATGATCAATATTGTAAGAAGGCAGATACAGGTCCTGAAGGAGATTAGATCTCCACTGATGTCTCCAGAGCATTATTACTGACCTGGGGTCTTAGACCATGTGTACGCAAAGCATCAGCTGCTGACTGCATGTTTGTCAGTGGCCACAGTGATGACATGTAAAAGGAGAAGTATTCACATTGAATTGATCTGACTGTCATCCTCTCAGTGGTCTAGTCAATTTATGAGTAATTTATCACTTACCAGGTCACCAACCCAGGTGACAAAGGATGGTCCTGACAATGAAAGATGATAGTCTCAGGCAGTCCTTTGGTGCCCACTGTGGAATATGAGAGCAGTGAAATGTCTTGAATCACATAGAGCATATAGCTGGATAATATTTGGATGTCTATGTGAAATCAGTCAGTGTCCAGGCTTTGCACAGGTTCTCATGGTCTACGAACCTCACTGCAGAGAACACATCCAGATCTTGTTTCCAGTCCTTCAATGTAAGTCCCTCATATTTGTGGATAAGCATTGGCCGGTTGGAGTGATCATAGATATATCCATCATACACCCGAATCTGACCAACCTCACTGAGAGTCCCATCAGATTGCAGCTCATGATGGGTGTAACCAGATCGGAGTTCCTTTTTGAGAACAATGTCTCCAACTTTGATTTCAGTATACTGCTCAATCAAAATGAATCAACCGAAATGTAGGGGTTCAACAAATACTCACATCTCTGTTGTTTGGAGCCTGCAAGTTTTGGTATACAGTGAGCTGGTTATTTGAAAAGACTGAGCCAGTGATATTATCTGCCAACAAAATTATTGAGACTTGATACAATCTGTAGACTCACGCACCAATTCTTGCACCCTGTAGGCTTTGAATCAATGCTCCTATCTGAGCCCCACCATCATTGGCATTCAGTCTTTCTGCAATTGGGCCAGTGAGGTGGCTGGTTTCAGGGACCTTGTTGCGGCGACGGAAACGTGTAAGCTTGAAGGGCATGGGGGAAAGAAGCAAGATTGAACGAGCCTCATGACCAGTCCTGATGCTGTGTTGTTCAACAGCTTTTTCACAGCGCTTATCCAAATATAGCATGACAGCTGTATGATGGACACAGCACGGCACAATGCTGTGAAAATGTGCTTTCTGGCATAATACAGCATTATCAATACCACTCGTTCATGTTGTCTACTGAATAGATTGATCCTTTGCTTGTTTCAGAATATAATCATTTTTCCAGGTGGGCCATTCCGACTGGTCTGGATAATTATTTGATTCCCCAATTTACTGAAACATGACAAGCGCCAGGATATAAATGGACCTTGAAGAATTCTGCATCAAAGTGAGTCTGTCTTCGAACAAATTTGATTCAGCAAAAAGCCTGTGGGAACATTAACCAGATTTCGACGGGCGCGCAAAACAATGATTTGATCCGTGTCCCGTCCGTGTCCCGTGATCACTCCGCCCTTGTCCTCGACCAGGTCGCCTTCACCACGTTTCAGGTCGAATTATTCTCAGGGATGGACTAGATTAGGGTAACTCGGTGTAGGTTTGCGGAGGTAGTTACTCTAAGCACCGAGTACGGCATCTACTCTGAAATTCACGTAGATTTGCTAGAAATTGTGTAGGTTCGAGTAGGTCCTGTCTTCTAGTCATTGAAATAGGTCCCCCTCATCCATTTATTTTGTAAACTCAGGTTTCCCTCTGTTGTGGCCATTTTGAGCCCGTTTTGGTTCAATTTGATTTGCCACGTGCATGCGGATCAACATAATGACTGCTTCGTTCAATATGGCTCGGGTAAGGCGGCCTTACTTTCCGGGTTCGAGATACGTCACGCGTGACTTCCGTGATCAGCCCGTGATATTATGTTCGACCTCAAACGTGGCCGATAAGTAATCAAGCTGGTTGCAGATCAAAAATGCGTTATATATATATTTATTGACTTGGTGTAGATGCTCCCTCAGGTGCATCTACACCAAGCTAGCCCGACCTTGGAGTAGACCATCTACTCCAACCTCCTCCAAGTCTAGTCCCACCCTGCGAACAGCCTTCGCGTAACTTTCCCCTTGGAGAATATAGCAGTGAAACGTGGTGCTTCCGCGCCTTTATTTCTTTCTTCACTATTACAGCGATGAGAATCCTTCCGTCCATAAAATTGAAAGCCAGCTATCGACACTGAAAAATGAATCAGAGTTGATAACAGTGACCTATCATTCCCGGTTAGGGTTGTGATGATTGATGGACTGATTGTTATTACTCCTTTTGGATTGCAATAGTTGATTGATGCGAGGCGGGTGTCTTGAATTAATCTAACACCTTCAATTAAACAATGCGGAGAGTCAGCTAGTGCTCTCCTGTTATATTATTCTGTAACCAGGTGCGGTCTTTCTGCTGTTGAATTCCGACTACTCAATTCACACTACATTCAACAGCTTTCATTGGAACTGACTTCTTTTCTGCGGAGCCCTAGCATGGGACGGAAGTCTTCACTCAATATAGACGATGGCCGCTATACGTCTCGAGAGCACGAAGTCAGCATGTATGACATACCTGCCGAACGCCGATGATTGGTCGTGTTTGCTCTCAAAATTTCTTGCTCCGCTCCGTCATCTCTGACTATGGAGACGGTAGGCCCAGTCAATCCAGTCGAGACATATCACTGACTGGTCACTCCAGCTTCTTCGCCAGGCCAAACAAGGCTCAGTCACCGCTCTGCAAAGGCTTGCTGCCCTTGGGATGACAAATCCTGCAATACAGGATCAAGTCCTTTCCATTGCCGCACAGAATCTTCGCCAAGCAGGGCCAGCGACGAATGAAGTCCCTACGTCCCAGACGACGATATCGTGCCCGATTTGTCACTGATTCTTGCATCCTTATCTGTCTTCGGTGGTGGAACGCCTGTTGAGAACGAGAATCATCAGGTCTTGACCGATGCCTTTGCCAAAAATCGGCGCTGTATTGAGATTTGGATGATCTTTATCCTAAGCAGGGTCATCGAGCCCCAGCTGTATCTCATGATGGGTCAATCCGATCTTCATTCCAGGATCTACGAGACCCTGGTGCGCACGGTAACTCGGCTCATCTGCACCACATATATGGCACAAGTACGTATTGGTATCTACCAAAGTACCCTTCCTCACCAGAGAGATTTAATTCTTTTGCTGACTAGACTAGTCATCCATGGCACAAAGCTTGACCTCACTGCTGTAAACATGCTGGGTTATCCTGTCATCACCATGACACAGTCTTTCCAGAATGGGATTCCTTCTGTATTCATTGCGCTGATGCTGGAGCCTGATGCTGTGGATGTCTTGATGGAGGCCGTAGTTCATGCCACCAGGACTCGCAAGGTATCAGGTCATGTCAGGACTTGTCTCACCCTTCTCCAAGCCATCCATGTCGCTGAAACCAACTCGGTCGATATGGTCGCTCTGCAGAGCATTCGACAGAAGGTTCTATCGCATAGCACCATCAGGATCATCTGCCGCTTCCTTGCCGTTTGCAGTTTCACTGCTGGAATGGCGGGAATGGAGTCGGTCCTGAGCCAAGCGATGACGTTTGACGTCAGTATTCGCTTCTTGTTTTCTCTTCTCAAACCGAGAGGCGAGGAGAATATCACAGAAGCTGTCGCAGCGGGCCTGGTCAAGACCATTCCCAAAATTATGGCCTGGTTTCCTGCTTACCAAGCGGGAAGCAGGAATGGGGACGTCATGGGCAACCTCATGACCGTTCTTGAACTGATCCTTACATCAATTGATGAGCATCTCGTGCATCCTAGTGTCCTCAAAGAGCTGCGAAAGTGGCATCACTCTGTTGATCGGGATAATTTGCCAAATTCACTCCCATGGTTCAAGCTTAATCAGAATGTATCTGTTAGGCTGGACGACAGATGTTCTTTCAAGGAGAGCACCGAGAGTCATCATTGTGCCAATCCTACTGTGAGTTAATCCCGGATCTCTGTGATGGCATTCAAAAGCTCATCCCTTGCAGTGTCCATTACAGAACGTCAAATTTGTCTCGCTCAAACGATGCGCAAGTTGTCTCTATACTTTTTATTGTAATCAAAGTTGTCAGCAGCAGGACTGGGCAAGTCATCGGGGTCAATGTGGACAGGTAGCATTACCTGGTACGTCCTGGAATTCCCAAAAACACTAGTTACTGATCATTTCTATATTCCAGACACCAGATACTTCCACAGCCTTATGCAGTGGTTTATAAAGAGAGATTACCAACGTCAACGTGACAGTCTCCAGGACCTCATTCAGCACGTTCGACGAGCTTTACCAGTGGTGGTCACCATGGATCATGCATGTTATCCACCTGTTCCCACTCGTGTGCTATCGGGCGAGCATTTCCTGGTCCAGCCTGATGATTATGCTGGCCATTCTCAGGCTAAAGCCGTGCTCAGGGCAATACCGGTGACCACGAATGGCGTCTTTCTATATGCATTGTTTCCTGGGAAGGAGATGGTATGTGTTGTGGCATTTCTTGACACAGTCTGAGCGTCAGGGAAGACACCGATAGCCACAAAGTACCTACGACACAGTATTACATATTCGTTGGCAGAATCCAAGTTCAAGTTGATTCAATCCTTTACTGCCGCTTGGTAATTGACCGAAATTCCTGATAAACAGCTTGGACATCATTCCATTGAAGCCGACTCTGACTGTCTACTCCGAGAGTAGCTTGAAATCACGGTCAATACCCTTGATTTCGACTCGTTCGTGATTTGGCACTCAACCTCGCGGAGTTCCAGTAGAGGACCAAATAGTAACAGTAATAAAATCCCATTTAGTTCAATGCCAACAAATTTTTTGGTGACCATTTGAGCTGTACAGTTATACTTCCGAACTCACGAGCAGTTTGGGACTTCTAGAAAATAAAATTGACATGGATCGTGCCTTGGACAGACAGATGTGAACAGAGCAACTCATTTTGGAACGCAAACAGTTTAAATGACACCAAATACATCAACCGATCGATGTTAGCAAGCCCGATTAGTGAATTCCATCAGACATCGAAGGCCCAATTCAGAAAGGATCAATCCGAGCTTCAAGAATTCAGTGTGTTTCTCGGTGACAGGGTGAAGCAGGTAACTGGCTCACCGTAAGACCTAAGTATATTGGATGCGCTCGAGCAGCGATTCAAACACTTATGATGAGCACTGAATCCAAGAGGCAATCCAGCTACAGGCCATACCGAGTATGTCGCCATTTTCCCAAAGGTTTCCTTTTCTGAGGACTGTATTTGACGATACTTCTGCCACCTGATTAGACTGGCATCGGACTCAATCATTTTTTAAACTCGCGAGAAACGTGGAAAGCCGTAGAATCCATGGCGCGGTTAATGCAGGTGCCAAGTACCGCTTCCTCAGAAGCCATGACATAGTCAATTTGCTTCGCATTACAATGATGATTGCAGATCCTCTTGTTGGTTTGTCCAGATCTCGATGAAATTGGCAATTGGGGCGAGAAAGATCAAGAAATACAGGAATGATACTAAGAGAATATATACCAGCACCAAGGAACAGATGCACGCAGAATCCGTCGACAAACTTCCATTTTCCAGCGCTCCCGTCCATTGCAAGCGCCGTCGGACTCGATCTCCGACGCAATCACCGACAATCCGGAAAGCCGGCATACCGGTCTACTCTGGGCCGGCTTTAATTCGGCTGCCGAATTTCATCGCTTCTTCCTTCTTGACGCTCATCTCGTCGTCTCCTCTTGACGACGATCTCATTGCCTTTTGCTGCTTTATTTTCCTTTGCGCTCATTGGTCCTCTCGATGTGGATTCCCCGTCGCTCGTGCCATGGTCAATGGTCAGTCCCCCTGGATCTGTTGTGTAGCCTTTGCAGACGTTTTTATCGTAGCTTCTTATTGGGAGGAATTCCATTCGGACATCATTATTCTGCCGAATAATGGTCATTGACCCTCCTTGGTCATTGCTGAATCTTCTGGTTAGGCTCATTACTCGCCGATATGAGTCAAGCTCATTGCTTTCGATACGGGTTCGTTGGGCTGGCCTTCGTCGTTGGATATTGTTGACCTGTTTCGTTAGGCGCCGAAGCTACCAGCACCATTGTGGTTACTCCAGCTTTTTCATCGATAACAATGACCGTGCTGGTCTCGTCTCGACGCATGCTGGTGGTCTTGTCAAGACCGTCTCCTTTGCCCTTGCACCGTCCTGCATCCTTCGTCGTCGGTAACCTGGTGCGTTTCTTTCCTCGTTTTCTTTCGTTGGCTCATCGGGCGTCGCAGCTGCTTTATTCTTGTCAAATCCCCAGGCTTCTTCACCATCATCGTCTTTGGGAGCTCGTCATCGTCGCCTCTCCCTTCGTAGAATCACGGCTCGTGGATTTGTGGGAAGCGCTCACAATGGATAAGGGATTCAGGGAAGCTCTCACCAGGGAAAGGAATGTGAGGAAGCCGTTAAGGTCTGTTTATTTATTTCTGTTCTTCTTTCTTTCGTTTGCTCATCGAGCTTACCAGCTGCATTATCCCCTCAAGTTTATATACCATTGGCTTCCTCAATGTTGGACCCGTCACCCTCACCGGCGTCGTCGTCGTTGGAGCAATCATCGTTGCTGTCGTCTTAGACGACATTCGGGAGCTGGAGACTGGTCTCCTTTTGCGGTTACGGTAGGTCTCAATGCCTTTCTCGTCGGATATTGCTGACAGAGTTTCACAGCTGTGTCACCACCTTGCATGACCATCCTCGTCGCTGCATGGATAGTCGAATCATGGCGGGATACCAAAGCAGCCAAAGGAATTGGACAAACCTGATTTCATGGGCGCTCCAGGTCGGTTTCTTTTCTTCATTCTTGTCTTTTCGTGTGCTCAAACGCCTTGCTAGATGTATCATTCTGGTCGAGCTCCTCCAACGCTCCACTCATCACTATAGGCTAATGAACATTCTCTCTTACGAGCAAGCTTCTTTCGACGAGGCCCTTGCTCTCAATACAGGTCCGTCGTATCCTTCTTTCTTCGCAGGCTATAGCTCAACAATCTCGTTAAGCGCCGACCCAGAACCTTTTTGCCGGCCTTTTCTTTCCATCGTCATTGCAGAAGTCTGGCAGCAATACCTCCTGGTCAGGACATCATCGCAGGTGTTTCGTGAATGGGATATGGAGACATAGGGAATCAGCTCGTTGCAAAGTGCAAATGAATAGAAGGGAGATTTATGCCTCGGGTACGTCTCGTGCTTTTCATTACGACGTCACTGAATGTTTTCTTTCTCAGCTCTGCATATCATTGTCCGAGCTTGTCCGCCTTGAATGAATCTGCTTCGAATTCAAGGCCTGCGCCTTACTGTCGCCTTATGCCATCGAGTTGAACGACTGAATGCTCGTGGGTATAGTATTTCAATTATCACCAAAGAATTTCCTGCCCCGTGCATTCTATCGGTTTGGACAAGAAATCTGGTATTAGAGGTTCGAAGAGAGAAAGGATACCTCTGGGTTGGCGTCGATCTCTATACAAGTACATCAATATCTCTCGTCGTCGGCAACTTCTTCCCACAGCTCCCATAGCACCTTCAGGGTCCCTGACATCCTCTCCTTGGAGGAGTCAGGAAGGTGATGTTCTCGAGGTCAAAGCAAAGTGATGATGAGCAGGACTCCTGCTTACGAGAATGGCATCCTTTCCCCGACAATAGCTCAAAGATGGACTGTTTCGTAGCTTAGGGTACCGTCACCATCGCCCCTTCTTAGCAGATTGCTTTATAACTATACTAAATGAAACTTTTATTCTTGCTTGTTATAGGAAGCATTTACAGCCCTTGTACGGTATTTAGATTCGCGGAATATTGACATCCAATCTGTGCTGAATAAATGTTTGTCGCTTCACTTTCCACATCTGATGAACCGATTCAGCTGTTAGAATGTGGGATATTTATCTTTCTTTGCTTCGAATGGTCAGATATCATTATTTAGGACCTGGATTGTCATATATTATTGGCAATACAGTGTCTATTGTTCTTCATGTACGTGTTGTGTTTGAGCTATAGCTGAGAAGCTACGACTGTATTCACAAGGTCTTTCGGCGGACGCATCCATCCATCGAATATTTCTTTCAGCTCAGCCATATCATTGTCTGGAACAAGGCTTTGTACGTGGATCTCTTATCGTGATCATCACCATCGGACGTCAAGACTCAAAACTCGGTAAGCTGTCTTTCTCCAGACAATACCTTGTTCGTCACTGTGGCCTAGCTGGAGGTTCAAATGAATATGATATTATCAAGGAAACTCGCCACAGATCGCTGTCCCTCTGCATCTTTTGCCGCCGCTCTCTTCCCAAGCCTCACTGCTAGGAAAGGAAGATCTCTATGGGAGTGTGAGAGAGAAGATGCGGATGCGAGGGATGTGGGAGACGATCTGGATGTGAGGGTGGGAGGTGATGATGGTACAACATTGCGCAGAGGAGGAAGGGAATATGCCGTTGGCGTGTGGCGTTATCTTTGAATCCAATTTACGTGACTCGTGCTGTCTTGTGGATCAATATGTATGGCACCAACATCGGCTGAGAGAACAAAAGAGTGATATCATGTTTTGCTTTTCTGTTGTACCGACAGTCAAATAAAATACCAAAAGGGGCTTGCTTTTCCCGGATTCCAGCGGTATTCCTGGAACAACTGCACAGACTGTATCCGCAAAATGAGACGGATGACGACAAGAACCGTGGTGCAGAGAGTTAGTTAGACGGTAGGGGATGCGGGTGCGGGTGCGTGGTGATGACGTAGTGACGAGTGCGCTCGTGAAGTGCGTTTGTGATACTTCTGGTGTAGCATTGATTGGTCCGGGCTTTGTATCCGAGCTCACTTCAGTCGATCGCATCTTCTCAGGGTATCCATCTAACTTGTGAGACTATTTTTTGAACTTGAAGGAGTTTGGGGGAAGGCGCACTTTGACGTGGGCATTGTGGCGTTTCACCGTGGATAATGTCTTTTGTCCTTGATTCAAAAATTGCATATGGCTTGGTGATTTTATTGAACAATGGCTTAGTTATGTGGGTGAATGGTGCGACCCAACAGCAAGATACTGTATACGGGATAACATGAATAGAGTCAGCCTCCCATCCAGGCGTTCGGTCTCGTAGTTTGCTGTCTCCGATCGGAGCCTGAAGTGAGATTCAATCTCTTGTACAAAATAAGGGTTGTGTTTGTACGTCGAATCTCAATTAAATATCTGATATGAGAGAGCAGGTTACGAGCCCAAGCGCCTGGATGGGGGGCTGAAATAGAGTCTGAAAACGGTCAGGATTCCATAGCTATAAAAAAAAACATATGCCAAATATCAAGATCTGACGATTCGGAATTTCCAGACAGAGAATAGAATCAAGAGCCTACACCGATACCATCGGGATGATTGAATAGTTCCATGCTACGAGAATGTTTGAGTTTCGTTAAGGTGTCAGGGTGTTTGGCACACCGTGTCACATCGTTCGTTGTACTGGAAACATCCGGGACAGCAATGTTCGTTCATTGCTAGCGGGATACTTTGTTGAAAACGTCTTTCTTTTGATCTGCACGAGATCCACTGTGATATTCGTTCATTGCCAGGTCCAGTAGAATGGATAGCTCTGCAACACCAGTCGCCGACCTTCAAGGAGTTGATGCGCATCAATGGGTAACACACTTTGTGAAGCTATTTCCGGGATCATCTGCGGCTCAAATCTGCATCATCGTGGTGGGTGTCCTGGAGATCCTTGATATACGGCAGACAGAGAGAAAGGATAGGGCCACACGAAGGTACTGGGCAAATTGAGATGGCTGGTTATAGCCCGAGGACATTGTGTCCCGATAAGCAGTCTGTGTTCGCTCACGGCCTGGAGATAAGGCTTCCAACGATAGAATAGGACTCAGAATCCACTGCTTTTGTATTACAATTTGCCAGCGCTTGGCTGGTTTCAATTCGATAGGACCATGCTAGTGTGCGTCTGAATAGGGAGTACCGGCCCACTGTGAGTGTTGGCGGATGGTATTAACTGAACACCGAGCTCCATCACTATCAATTGGATTTTGTTGCTGCAGGGTAATCCCTGACACCACAATATTGGCCCAGTATGGTTACGGTGATGACATTCAACAATAGCGCGAATGAATACTATGACAGACTAGAGCACTGAATCCCAGTGAATCTGAGGATCAATGCACGCCACAAATCCTTCTCCAAACGCAACAATCTTCTTCTACGAGTCCGCACATCCTCCGCACAAACGCAACTACCCCTCAACTCTCATCACTATTGTCATGTTGATACGTCCTCACCACAAACGCCCCTGTAGCGTATCACCTCCGAGCTATGACGCTAGGGTGTCACGTCTCGACTCCCAGTTGTGACTCGACATACGTGATCTTCCGGAGGTGACAATCGCTCAGTGAAATTTGGATGACTCGTGATGAAGTTCTCATTTTCATTCCTCCTTCTCGCCATTACTGCTGCTTCCAGTGCTAGTGCTGGACTGACGAGACGTATCGATAACCGCGAACTTGTCATCATCCCTGAACGGATGACACTCAATGAGCTCTGCTCTAAATGGCAGGGAGCTTGTATTGCGTAAGTTGCTTTTGATCATTTTTGTTCAGAGGCCCACTACAGATGGTTATTGGTGAACTTGGCCGCAGTGAATAGCGTGGGAGTACGGCACGTGCGGCAGAGTACCGAAAATGGCACAAATTGATCTGTGTCTCGTGATCATGCTATCGTCATCGTCCTCCACCGTCCGCCCATGGCGTTCGCCCGCCAAGCCAGGTCAATTTGCCAATAGGCAATGACAAGGTAATTCCCTCTCTCTTCCTAACCTCCGACCAAAGCTCATTCGCGGAACGAAGGCAGCAACCGAAATACGTCCGACTTTGCGTTGACAGGCTCGAGACCATCTCTGAGGAAACATAGCTCAGAATCATATCAGAGCCACGATTCTGCAGAGGGAATTTCTCCGTAGTGTAATTACTCGTTGACCGAAAATCCTCTTTTTTGACAAAACGGTTTAGGGCGTTGAAGCGTCCCATATACTCCGACATCCTCTTCGAGTCATTGTGCTCGTGAGAAGCCGTCTGCCCGTTCGCTATCGCTACGACCAGCGATAGAGCAGCTTCACCACCGCAATAACAGAGATGCATTCTGTATTCGGCGCAGCCGACCTGTCTCGCTCATGGCCTCCCGGAGATCCTTCGTCAACACGGATTCGTCGGTGACCGTGAAGGAAAGCGACGACGGTGATGCTGGTCAATTGTCTCCTCATTATCGCCCCAAACCCAACCTACTGGCATCGCTTCGTCACAAGATGCCTCAAGGGTCGATTGAGGAGCCGAGGAGACTGTTCTGTGCCGCCTGGGGCACGTCTGGACGAGGAGAGGTGCTGTGGAGAGCCAGACTGGTGCAGAGATGAAAGGATTCAGATGGAGCGACGAGATCCGGTGCTGGTCCAGAGTCAACCATCCACCGCTTTTCGTTCCAACGATCTCTTCGTTTCTCGACGGGGCCCATCCACCCATTCACCAATGAAAAACATCTTTACACCATCACCGACGAACCTACGACGCTGCATCACCGTGTTCTCATCCAGAGCATTTGCTGACGCTGGAGAAACACCATACGGACCTCTACCGCTATACGGGATGCCAAAGTCACCGGGATTTGTTTCGGAAATGCGCTCCAGATGAGATGAAAGCAGACGAAAATGGGGAAGAGACGATGGACAGGCTGGATCTCCAGCAATGGATGACCTTGTTCCCAAACCTCCTTCTCATCCATTCAGTTGTCAAAGCCAATGTCCGCCAGACGGTCGACTACAAGACCATCCGAATACAGCATACCTTTCTCCAAAAGCGTCATTTTGCTCATCGCCTGACGTCCATCATTCCAATTCCGATTCCGATGCTTTCTTCAGAGCTCATGCTTTCGCTGCTAAGCTTCCATGGTACGTTGACTTTTTCTTTCAAACAGCGCTCAAGACGGGAGGTGACGCTGCCGGGAGTGACAGCACCTTCCCTGCGGCGCGGGGGTGACGGGCGGCGGAGGGTGAAGGCGTGAAAGGTGAAGAGTTGGTTGCGGATGCGCGGGATGTGGGAGGCGATCGAGGTGCGCGGGTGAGAGGGACCGGAGCATCGGAGGGAGATGGTAGCATAAAACACAACTATATATTCAGAGAGCAGACATTTGAATATAGATACTTGAATTTAAATGTTGGAATGGGCTGAGAGAAAAGTGTCATCGGATGAAGTTGAGCCATTCTCTGATTCATTATCAGAGCCAATCTCCGAGTTTTCTGCAGTCGACGCTTCTCTGCCTGAAGAGTAGTTGTCTGATTCTGAAGATCCTTCTTCAAATGTAATCTGATGAAAGACAAATGGACTCACCGGCTTCCAAAACTGGTTCAAGCAGCGGATATCCCAGATACTCGGCCATCTCTGTGCTCTCTGGATTGAACCCACATGCCTTGTGGATATCCCAGAGGATGGGATATATCTGCTGGGGTATGCGGTATTCAAGCATGTTGATTGAGGTATACAAGCTGCTGTTGAATGTATCCTCAATGTGTGTGGTTGGTATGATAATTTGACCTTCTGGATCAGTTGACCACCAAGTATCACTAGATGGAGTGCAGTTAAACCAGAGATATAGCAGAGTGCATTGCAGAAGTCCATCTGCTGCATCAGCACACTGTCCACTCGTTCGTGGCACTGCAGTGCACTCAATATATAGCCAGTCTGGGATAGCTACAATTGGTGCTTAAATCCTTGTGCTCATCGTAAAAAAAACTTTGGTGACTGACTTGTCTGTACCTCCATATCATTTATATTCATTTGCTTGCTGAGGTGATGCACCTGGCTTGCCCATACATTGAATGTTGGAATGCTAGATGCTTGACTGGGTCCAGAGGCAGTGGGTTGCACTTCAATAAAAAAATACTGATCGAAGTGCAAGCTATTCAGGTCTGATGTTGGAATTGTGCCTCTGAAATTTCATAAAAATCAAGGTAAAATGGTCGAATATGGACCAAGTACTCACCGGATGGACATATCTGGCATACATTCCCACAGGATATGATCTCCGTCATGATTCCCTTTGCCAAGCCTGAGAATATATGGCTCAGGCACATTCAATGTTGTGGTGCCCTCCTGGTGCTTCATGGAAGCATTGAAGGTATTTATGGTGTGCCAAGAGCTGTGGAATTCACAGATCACTGCAAGTAGATCATAATATTCCTCCAGCAAAGACTTGGACAATGAATTGGGGTTGAATCTGGAAAACAGGTGCCGTATATTTTGACCTGATTGATAAGAGACCAGATTGTATGACACCTGGTTAGGGTTTGGTGAGAAGGTATGGACCACCAACTGGCCAGCATGATCAACATTGTAAGAAGGCAGAATTAATGTCCTGAAAGAGATTAGATCTCCACTGATGTCTCCAGAACAACATCACTGATCATGACCTGGGGTTTTAGACCATGTAGACTTAAAGCCTGGGATGCTGACTGCATGGTTGTCAGTGGCCACAGTGATGACATGTACAATGAGAAGTATTCACATGGAACTGATCAAACTGTTATCCTCTGAGTGGTCCATTTGATCCTGAGTAATCTACAACTTACCAAGTCACCAACATAGCTGACAAAGGATAGTCCTGACAATGAAAGATGATAGTCTCGGACAGTCCTTTGCTGCCCACTGTGGAATATGAGAGCAGTGAAATGTCTTGAATCACAGACACCATATAGCTGAAGAATATTTGGATGTCTGTACAGGTATCAGTTCATGTCCAGGTTTTGCATGGATGCTCATGATATATGAACCTCACTGCAGAGAACACCTCCAGATCCCACTTCCAGTCCTTTAATGCAAGTCCCTCATATTTGCGAATAAGCATTGGCCGGTTGGAGTGATCAAAGATATATCCATCATACACCCGAATCTGACCAGCCTCACTGAGAGTCCCATCAGGTTGTAGCTCATGATGAGTGCTACCAGATTTGAGCTCTTTTTTGAGAACAATGTCTCCAAATTTGATTTGAGTATACTGATCCATGAAAATGAATCAACCCAAATGCATGTAGCTGAGAAATGCTCACATCTTTGTTGTCTGAAGCCTGATGGTGGTGGTGTACTGTGGTGAGCTGGAGCTGGTTATTTGAAAGCACTGGGCCATTGATATTATCTGCCAATAGCATTATTCAGATTTTACGCAATCCCCAGATTTACGAACCAAGTCTTGCACCGTGTAGGCTCAGCATCAATGCTCCCATCTGGGCCCCACCATCATTGTCATTGAGTCCTTCTGCAATCGGGCCAGCAATGTGGTCGGTTTCTGGGAGCTTGTTGCCACGACGGAAACGTGTAAGCTTGAAAGGCATGGGGGGAAGAAGCAAGATTGAACGAGCCTCATGACCAGTCCTGATGCTGTGTTGTCCCACAGCTTTTTCACAGCGCTTATCCAAATATAGCATGACAGCTGTATGATGGACACAGCACGGCACAACGCTGTGAAAATGTGCTTTTCTGGTATAATACAGCATTATCAGTACCACTCGTTCATGTTGTCTACTGACTAGATTGATCCTGTGCTTGTTTTAATTCATTTGTTTAGGTGGGCCGCTCCGACTGGTCTGAATAATTATTTGATTCCCCAATTTACTGAAACATGACAAGCGCCAGGATATAAATGGACCTTGAAGAATTCTGCATCGACCGTGAGTCTGTCTTTGAACAAATTTGATTCTGCAAAAGGCCTGTGGGAACATTAACCGGATCTCGACGGGCGCAAAATAACGATCTGATCCGTGTCTCGTGATCACTCCGACCAGGTCGCTCTTTCGCGCCTCCATTTGTCTTCTTTGCTATCACGGGAGGCAAAGATCAATGCACTCAGAAATGAGTGCGTTAATGGAATGATCTGCTATCTCTGAAAAATGCACTCAACTATTGTCCGACACTGCTACGAAATCAGGTAGCTCTTGAGGCGATCGGCGCAGACCATCAGCGGCCTGCATATTGCCGGCAGTTCAACGAGCTGAGCATTGTTCCTGGAATGGAAATGAGAACAGAGTGCGGTGATACTTTCTATGAAGGCCCCAAGGATTCTGATGGCTCTCTAGCTCTCCACATGGAAATTTGAGTCAATCCATCTGCGAATATCATTGGAACCGAAAAGATGAAAAATACAATTCCTGCCGCTTCATGAAACACAGTGCATGATCAAATAAACCATGATACTAAAGTCCTGAGGCTGAGCTTATATGTATCAGTCAGGGGGCGAAAGATTGAATGAGGGATACTTTTACTGTGTTGTGTGACAAAATAAGTAGAATAGGGCGACGGAAGGAATGAACAAGTCGAGAATGAAACAAGGACAAATCTCACATCTCCGCCAGTCTTCGCACGTCCAGCGGTTCATCGATCGTTCTGCTGGGTTCCCACGGCCAGATAACTCCTTCACGATCACTCGGGTAATGAACTCGAACTTGAATGGTTTGTACAAGTCTTTCTTCTCTCATACTGGTACTAACTTGACCCGTAGGTCTTATCGGTCATCTGCGTACACATTTTGAAGCGCTTTACCAGCTCTACTTGGTCCTCAAAGATTGTGATACACGAGACTCCATTCGATGCTGTAGCCAAAGCATCGGGAATCAGAGGATCATTCGTAAGGCAAGAGGCTCATTTCTTCCACCTTTTACATTGATAATCATGCTAACTATATATTCTAGGAGGCATTTAGCCAAGACAAATTCGAGCACCTCTTGATTCAGTGGCTTGCTGCCTGTGACCAGCCATTTGAAGAAGTCGAGCGTCCCAAATTTGTCAATGTGCTGCAGTACGTCCATCACCACGGCCCAGAGCTGCATATTCCCAACGCGAGGGCGTCAAACTTTGTGATATGAAGCTCGGCAATGAGACAATTGCCGGGGCGGGCGGGAAAGAATATTCTGGGTCGTCTTTCACGTCTTTGGCCTCGTCGCCGTCGACGCTGAGGTGAAATGATGGATGATCACATGACGAATCCCACGGCGTGACCTTGACGTCTACGCGTATTGGCACATACGTACATTGAAATCCCATCCTTGGACGCGTCTCTTGCACAAATCCGACATCTGCTAACAGAAGATACACCCCACATGGGCAATATCTCTTTGGGAATGCAACGATAACCCTAATTTTCATCAAATCATCCCGGTAGCCCTTGTCTCTGAATTCGTGACGACCCATGTGTGCTCTAGTCGTATCTTTTGGCCGGTTCTTGAGGCGCTGGTGATGCCACTATCAAGGTGAGATCTACTTTCTTCTTTGCTGCCCTCCTTGCTCCACCATCCTGCACATCTTCTGCGGTGGAAAGCTGTCTCTATTCAGCATGGCAGTGTACCCTTATTCTTTGCTAACATGAATCATCACACGTCTTGGTTTGACTGCGATGCTTGAGAAGATGTGGGCCGAGGATGCAGAGGCTGGACCAGGAAGCCAGGTGAGATTGTTGCTCTGCCTTGCACTTGGGGACGGCTACTCCATCATATAGCGCTGTTGTAGAATGCTCAATACCTCAGAGGCGCTTCTACGTGACATTTTCGTGCGATGCTCCTTCAAGTCTTTCAATCCAAGCAGCCTCAAATCATCGTTTAGCGACTCTACTCTTCATATTTATTACATTTCTCCAATATTTCGCAGCCCTGAGACTCATAGAAGGCGCCAGATGTTCAAGACGTTGCTGACAAGAGGTCGTTGATGTGGGATCAGAGGAGACGCGCCTGTATGAGGAGGGAGCAGATCTCGTGTCATTAGGAAGTGCCGCGCTTTCAGACCGGCGGTGTTGTCATGTAGAAGAGTGATATTTCACTACAGATAAGGGCAAAGAGCTCGCATGAGTGATTCTGAGGAGCGACATAACTCTGTGTGCCGCATTGGATTTGTCCAGATAAAATAGAGCTAGATGTCACCATACTGTGGGTCATGTGAATGTGGAACTTGTCCGAATACGCACTGCACAAACACGCTCTCCTTTTATCTGCGCATCATCCTTTCATATCTCGGCTAAACCCGAACAACCCCGAGCAGCTCCCTCCGATGGAGGACCTCAAACGATGGGGGAGGTGACGTTGCCGAGAGGATGCGAGTGGCGGGAGGTGACGCGTGGCAGCTAGGATGGGCGGGAGGTGGGAGGTGAGGGGGTCAGGTTGGCGAGGAGCTAGGGTGAAGGGCTGGGTGGGATGATTCGGAGGATTTGAGGAGAGGATGTGGTGGGTTAATGGAGAGAACCTTATCAAATGGTGCTAATCCTGAAGTATTTGCCCTGGCTTATTGCTCGGCTTCATCGCTGATGTCCTGGAGTTCTGGTAAACTGAGCACAGATTTATAAGCTTTCCTATGATATCTAGGCATCGTCCTTTGGAGCCCTTGAAATTGGAGTACTGGAAAGTGTGATAATGCACAAGTGTATGGCAGAATCATAACTACCTCAAAATGCAACCAGATAATACTGGGGTCAACTTAGCCAGTGAATTCAAGACCGGGTATAAACTACATAAATATTCTATTTACAAGAGTTTAGGTTAATCTTCTGAGAATGCAGAGACGAACGTCTCATGAGATGAACTTGAACCATCATCTGATTCAACCTCTGACTCATATCCACTCTGATCTGCCTCCTGGGATGGGCCAAATCCATGCGACACTGACTCTGAATCAGCTAGTACCAGTGTCAGTATATCATAATGTCTAAAAAATAGAAGACACACCTATTGGCTGAAGCAATGGGTATCCCAGATATTCTGCCATCTCAGTGCTTTCCGGATCAAAGCCACAGGCTTTGTGAATGTCCCACAGGATTGTGTAGATTTGCTGGGGTATGTGATATGAGATTGGGAATACATGAAACCTGATGTCGGAAGCACCCTCCACCACTGTAGTCGATACAGAAATTTGACCTTCCGGATCAGTTGACCACCAATGATTCTTGCGATCTGGATGGTTGAGATCATGCCACAGATAGAGGCAGTCATATGGCAGTGGTGTACTTGGCTTGATTGCTCCACATTGAAAATCAATGAAGTATGGCATGACTATAACATAGAATTTAGTAAGTGAAATTTCATAAGTATCACGCACCTGTCAGCACTTCTGAAGGATCCATCTTCATTTTCTGGATGATATGATGTATCTGGCTTGCCCATACACGGAACAATGGGGATGATCCGTGGCCAGATGATTTCTGGGTTTGAACTTCAATGAGCATGTCATCTGAGAAGTCCTGAACCTGGGATATTGGAAAGGTCCACCTAACCTTCAATCAACACCAATGATCAAGATTATGATTATATATTCCACTCGCCGTAGCATATCAGATATAAATTCTAGCTTGAGTGGGATTTGCTGGCTATCCCAGCGTGACCTGACAAGATATGGCAACAGAGGACACAATTTTGTTGTGATTCCCTTGTGTGTTATAGAAACATCCTTGATGGCTGAGAGTGAGCGACCATGAACTGAACAGCCTAGTCCCAGCAGGTCATAGTATTCCACCAAAGAAGATCTGGTCATTAACTGGTCCTTGAATATAGAAGCAAGGGCTTTTAGATCAGAGGCAAATGCCATTGGGGCAAAATATGGTGTAAACGGTCCCCGTCCTGGTTCAAAGGTATCAACCACCGGCTGGCCAGCATAATTAACATTGTGATGGAGTATATGTGAAGTCTGCAGTAAATTAGCACCCTGTTGATGCAGAGCAATGTCACTAACATATGGTTTCAAACTATGCCCAAGCAAGGCATTTGCTGCTGACTGTATCCTTGTCAGTTTGAGACAGCATGGAGATACAAGGATATTTGCCTGCAACTGATCTATCTGTCATTATTTATTGGTCTCGTGTACTTAACCATAGAGTCATTTACCACTCACCACATCAGCAAGATAGGTGACAAATGAAGGTGCAGATAATGAAAGATGGTATTCAAAAACCCCATTTCGCTGTGCATTGTGGAATGCCAAAGCGGTGAAATTGCTTGAACGACAAAGACCATATAGCTGGATGATGTTGGGATGCCTGGTATGAATCAGTGCCCATCCAATCACTTGCCGTGCTAAGGATTGACCTCACTGCAGATAACACATTGAAATGAGTCTTCCAGTCCTGAAGGACAATCTAAGATTATAATAGATAGAAGATCAACATATATAGACTCACTGTGGTTGCTAGTCCCTCATATTTGTGAATGAGCATGCTTCCATGGGGATGTTGGAATAATCGGCCAATGTATTTCCGAATCCGTCCAACCTCGACTAGAGTGCCATCAGATTGTAGGTCATGATGGATGTCACCAGATCTGAGCTCAGTTTCAAGAATGATGTCTCGGAATTTGATTTCAGCATACTGAAAATTGAGGATCAACCCAATCAGAAGAATACTGGAGAAAAAAACTCTCACATCCGCATCATCGTCGGCCTGTGGATGGTGGTGGTGGTGGTGATGAACCTGGTTATTTGAAAACACTGAGCCATGTATGGTCCCTGGAAAACTCAACTTGAGCTGCATCAACCGGACAACAGCACATGACATATACCAATATTTGAATGAATCAGGCTCTGTACGAATGCTCCTGCCTGAGCATCGTTGCTATTAGAATTGGACATCCCTGCCAGCTCTGAGATATTGCTGGCTGCATGCGCGATGATTCTTGCGCCGGAAGAGACGTACAAGCTGGAGGGGCATGATGGGAGGAAGCAAGAGGGCAGCTGAGCCAACGACGCGCTTTCAAAAATATAAATGCTGTCCACTTGACAGCTTCTCCAGCGCTAATGAAAAGCAACAATAGGCGCTTACTGCACAGCCTTGAACTGCTGTGAAATCCCCATGGCATTTTCGCACTGCATGTTCAGGCTGTGTAATTGGGTTGAAGGATGCGCACGGATGTATAGACCAAAAGGACAAAAAAAGCGCGGGAACACCGCAGTTTCCGACCAAAAAGCTCCGCATTGATCCGGGCCCTCGTGATCACTCGATCTTGTCCTTCACCACCGACAATTTACCTCTGTCCACTGAGCCAACCATATCGAATTCCACAAAAGATGACACGGTCATTGTGTTTCCCATTTTGTTCTCCGACTTGCGGCTTATCCTGTTCCAGACGAGCAGGTAAAATCTGGTAGAAAGCCATGTCTATTCCCAGATTGAGGATGTGTCAAAGTCCACAGTAACCCGGAATCTTGCAAGGAACTATGCTTCCAAAGACTCTGATCACTAATAATGTTCGTAATGCTTTTTTTGAGCCGACCAGTCCCTTCATTAACAAACTGGTTTACCGTCTATGGCGGGCGACATTCCACCGACTGGGAGCGCTTTACATTCCTCGCCATCTTGGAGAGCTCATTCCCCTCATGAGCCATCGGCTGAAGTCCTTAATTCCGATGGCTACGGCCCTTACTTTTCTATTCGTGTACATCTTTTGTATTCCCAAATATCATTGTTGCCACTCGAATTTTCAGATCGGCCGTAAAATTTACCTCGATAATAACTGGTATTTGAGCATTGATAAACTTGTAATACTAACATTCGGAGTATTTGTAGTTACAAACAGCTGCAAATCAACTTTGACGTCTGAGTCTACCAACATTTTACGATGCATATTCCACGACAGCTTGCTCTGCATGGTGGGGTTGCCTTTTTCTGCTCTGCTAAAATGGCAGCATGCTGGCTCTTGAGCAGAGCAAGATTGTTCCAGTCGCTCTCAAGTTTGCAGTGATTCGACACCACGTCCGGTGCCTTTCTGGTGCCACCTTGCCGACGCATGAAGGAGCTGCAGTTTCCATTCAACAGCCCAGAGGCTTGCCAAATGACAGGTTCCCATCGCGTGGCTGGATCTATTGTGCTGAATTAGCGAGAATACCATGATCAGGATGAAGAAAAAAACCGAAAGAGATCTAGCTGTCACAACTGTGAATGAGATCAGGATAAGCGTGATGAGGGTTCACAAAGTATGTTTAGCATGGGATTTGGGCGGGAACAATGACCGGCAATGCTGGGAAAAACGTCGTGTTTAAAAATATCGCGCTTTTATCATTTCCGCAGGACCCAGGTCCAGGATCATCTGAATTGCCATTGATTCGCAAGGAGTTACTAGGATACCATTTATCTCATGGGACTTGATAATAAAAGTAATACACCTACTCAGACATTCAAAGATCACACCTCGGAGATCTGGCTACAGCGAGCAGTGCCTCTGCCAGATTATTCAGACGGGCTGTCCTAGGTGGGAAGGCGGTCAGTTGAAAGAACTCCAAGAGCCCCTTCGGTCAGTCACGAGTCCCGTTGAGATGCCTCAGTAGATCTCTGTCTTGGCACTGCATGATGAGCCATGCGACCATCCCATTTGCACTGATGGTGGGCTTAATGATCAGAGCGGCATGATCATAGACATCACAGAAGGAACCTCTTCGAACCAGATCCAACTATCAAATTCGGGATCAGGGTCTTGTACCGATGGGACTGAAACAGATGTACCCCAAGATCAGTAAGAATCAGTGATTATGCGCCGCTCAGTGGAGCTTGGTTGAATATGTATCCCGTCTCTGAACTAATAGCTGGCTTGAGCTCTACAATAATCAACAAGGGCGCCATCGCTTTGCTCTAGCTGGGCAGATGAGGATGATATCAGATCCAGCGCACCTTGAGCCACTTGGCTGTTAATTCCTCATCATTGCTTCACGGCTAAGGACTCTTTACCCTCCATACGGTATGGAAGATCAACCAAGTCAGAGATAGATAGACAGATAGATAGATAGATTACAGGGTAGAAATACAGGATATCTGACATTCTCCAGAGGAGGCGAGTGCGGACATATAAAGCCCTATTGTTACAGCGCAATAATGTGCCGGTAGTTGACTATGGACAGATCTCAGAATATCTGAGACCGTCGGTGACCAGTCATTGTTGGCATCGAGCGTATCTCTTGTCGACTTGGAAACTAAAGTGATGAGGTTGAGTGTATTTCTTGGGACAAGATTTTGTATGATTGAGGTGTGTAACGTGAGTCATTTACACCTGAGGAACTATAACAGACAGGTCCACTATAAGCGCCACAGTCCGGAGGCGAAAGGCCGCTCAAATCGGCCGGATTTTGAGGGAAAGAGCTCTAGTAGAAAAGCGTCCCGAAATGATTCATAATACTTTGAGAGCTATTTCTCTGCGAGATCCGCAAGCAATAGAAGCATAGCCTGGTACATATGAGAGCGCGGAATGACACTGGGATGGCGAATCTCAGAACGGTCAGGCTTTTGTCGAGAAAAAGATGAAGAAACCTGATGGCAGCTGTCTCGTGTCAAGTCACCATCTCACACAAATCTCTCAATGTAAGTCTCCAGGCCGTTGGCTTTGTCCAGAGGCCCACTACAGATGGTTGTCGGTGAACTTCGCCGCAATGAATGGCGTGGGACCACGGCAGGTTCGGCAGAGCGGCCAAAATGGATTGATCTGTGTCTCGTGATCACGCCATCATCATCGTCTCCACCCTCCGAGTCCAACGCATTTTCGTGGCTCTTTTCCCCTTGACCCGTCAAGCCAGGTCAGCCCTTCAAGAAGCAATGCTGAGGTAATTATCCCTTTCTTTCTATCCCCCAACGAAGCTCATCCGTGGACCAAAGGAAGTAACCGAAATATACAAAGGCTCTGCCTCCAGCTCGGGACCATCTCCAAGAAAACGGAGCTCAGAATCCGATCAGAAACACGATTCTGCAGAGGGATTGCTCCGTAAAAGGCGCGTAGCCCGAAGGTGTATGAATGCTTGTTGACCAAAATCCTTTTTTTGACGAAACGGTTCAGGGCATTGAAGCGTCATATTCCCTGTCATCGTCTTCAGACCATTATACCCGTCGGCAGCCGTCATTAATGTGCAAACGCTGCAGCCTGTTCGCTATCGCAGCATCCAGCGACAGAGCAGCGCCTCTCTCCCACCTCCGCAATCTCAGAGACCCATTCGTTATTCAGCTCGGCAGACCTCTCTCGCTCATGACCTCCTGGAGATGCTTTGTTCCCAATCGTCAACACGGATTCGTCGGTGACTGTGAAGGAAAGCGACGACGGTGATGCTGGTCAATTGTCTCCTCATTATCGCCCCAAACCCAACCTACTGGCATTGCTTCATCACAAGATGTGTCAAGCAAAGGTAAGCTCATTGCTCTGAAATGGTCTTCTTGTCATTGACCTATTTCAGCGCTGATATATCTCATATGAGAGCTGCTCTCCCGAATCCTCATTCATACACCAAATTCTATTGGCATTCACCGGCGCCACGACGTCCCGACCAGCTGCAGCACCTGTCAATTGATCTGTTGCCGCTTGCCTCGAGGGTTCATTGGGGAGCCGAGACAGCTATTCTGTGCCGCCTGAGGCGGGTCTGGACGAGGAAAGGTGCCGCTGGGAGCTAGACTGGTGGAGAGATGAAAGCATTCAGAAGGATGCAAACAACCGCCTTGGCTCTAACAACCTCTCCGTTTCTCGACGGCCCCATCCACCCATTCACCAATGAAAGACATCTTCATCTCATTACCGACGAGCCTACGACCCTGCCCTGCATTGCTGTGTTCTCATGCAGAACATTCTCCAATGCAATAGAATCACCACCTTGACTTTACTGTCATACTGGATGTCGAAGAGATTCGAGACCCCTTGGAACAAGGGAGATTTCTGACGAAAGACGACCTCAGCCTTGAAACTCTTTTCTTCAGTCTATTGGTTCGCTAGCTCCAACATCCGCCGGGCAATAAATGACAAGACCATCTGTTGACTTTTTCTTTCAAACAGCGCTCAAGACGGGAGGTGTCGCTGCCGAGGGGATCCGACATCACCTTCCCTGCGGCACGGAGGTGACGGGTGGTGGAGGGTGAAGGAGTGGAAGGTGAAGGGTTGGTTGCAGATGCGCGGGATGTGGGAGGCGATCAAGGTGTGCGGGTGGGAGCGACTGGAACAACAAGTGGAGATAGTAGCATAAAACAGAGCTATATATTCAGAGAGCAGACATTTGAATATAGATACTTGAATTAAATGTTTGAATTAGCAGAGAGAAATGTATCATTGGATGAAGTTGAGCCATTCTCTGATTCATTATCAGAGCCAATCTCCAAGTTTTCTGCAGTCGACGCTTCTCCGCCTGATGAGTAGTTGTCTGATTCTGACCATTCTTCTTCATATAAATCTAGATAATGGTCAGGCTTTAACAAAGAATGAATGACAAAAGGACTCACCAGGTTCTAAAACTGGTTCAAGCAGCGGGTATTCCAGATACTCGGCCATATCCATGCTCTCTGGATTGAACCCACATGCCTTGTGGATATCCCAGAGGATGGGATATATCTGCTGGGGTATGTGGTATTCATGGGTAAAGATCTTGGTATCCAAGCTGATATTGAATGTATTCTCAATGTCAGTTGTTGGTATGACGGTTTGACCCTCTGGATCAGTGGACCACCAAGTATTACTAGATGGAGTGCAGTAAAACCAGAGATATAGCAGAGTGAGTTGCAGAAGTCTGTCTGCTGCATTGGCAGACCGTCCACTCATTCGGGGAGCTGCAGTGCAGGAGATCCCGATGGCTGATGGAATCTCTGAAATTCATGCTTAAACCCTTGTGCTTATTGTAAAAAAACTTTGGTGACTGACTTGTTTGCACCTCCATATCATTTATATCCATTTGCTTGCTGAGGTGATGCACCTGGCTTGCCCATAAATTGAATGTTGGAATGCTAGATGCTTGACTGGGTCCAGAGGCAGTGGATTGCACTTCAATAAAAAAATACTGATCAAAGTTCAAGTTATTGAGGTCTGATGTTGGAATGGTGCATCTGAAATTTCATAAAAATCAAGGTAAGATGATAGAATATGGACCAAGTACTCACCGGATGGACATATCTGGCATACATTCACACAGGATATCATCTCCCTCAGAATGCCCTTCATCAAGCCTGAGAATATATGGCTCAGGCACATACAATGTTGTGGTGCCCTCCTGGTGCTTCATGGAAGCATTGAAGTTGTTTATGGTGTGCCAAGAGCCGTGGAAGTCACAGATCACTGCAAGTAGATCATAGTATTCCTCCAGCAAAGACTTGGACAATGAATTGGGGTTGAATCTGGAAAACAGGTGCTGTATATCTTGACCAGATTGAGGAGGGACCCAACTGTACGACATGTGGCCCGGGTTTGGTGAGAAGGTATGGACCACCAACTGGCCAGCATGATCAACATTGTAACGAGACACATTTAGGTCCTGAAGGAGATTAGATCTCCACCAATGTCTCCAGAACAAAATCACTGACCTGGGGTTTTAGACTTTTTGTGCGTAAAGCATCGGCTGCTGACTGCATGTTTGTCAGTGGCCACAGTGATGACATGTAAAATGAGAAGTATTCACCTGGTACTGATCAAACTGTCATCCTCTGAGTGGTCCATTTGATTATGAGTAATTTACAACTTACAAAGTCACTGACATAGCTGACAAAGGATAGTCCTGACAATGAGAGTTGAAAGTCTCTAAAAGTGCTGTGGTGAGCACTGTGAAAGATGAGAGCAGTGAAATGTCTTGAATCACAGACACCATATAGCTGAAGAATATTTGGATGTCTGTACAGGCATCAGTTCATGTCCAGGTTTTGCACAGATGCTCATGATATATGAACCTCACTGCAGAGAACACATCCAGATCTTGTTTCCAATCCTTCAATGCAAGTCCCTCATATTTGCGAATAAGCATTGGCCGGTTGGAGTGATCATAGATATATCCATCATACACCTGAATCTGACCAACCTCACTGAGAGTCCCATCAGATTGCAGCTCATGATGGATGTCACCAGATTTGAGCTCCTTTTTGAGAACAATGTCTCCAAATTTGATTTGAGTATACTGCTCAATCAAAATGAATTAACCCAAATGCGGCGGCTCAACAAATGCTCACATCTTTGTTGTCTGGAGCCTTGCATGTTGTGGTGTACTGTGGTGAGCTGGTTATTTGAAAGGACATGAGCCAGTGATGTTATCTGCCAGCAAAATTATTCAGACTTTACTGCAATCCTCTGAATCTACGAACCAAGTCTTGCACTGTGTAGGCTTAGCAATCAATGCTCCCATCTGAGCCCCACCATCATTGTCATTGAGTCCTTCTGCAATCGGGCCAGCGAGGTGGCTGGATTTCAGGGACCTTGTTGCGGCGGCGGAAATGTGCAAGCTTGAAAGGCATGGGGGGAAGAAGGAAGATTGAACCTTATGACCAGTCCTGATGCTGTGTTGTTCCACAGCTTTTTCACAGCGCTTATCCAAATATAGCATGACAGCTGTATGATGGACACAGCACGGCACAACACTGTGAAAATGTGCGTTTCTGGTATAATACAGCATTATCAATACCACTCGTTCATGCTGTCTACTGAATAGATTGATCCTTTGCTTGTTTCAGAATACAATCATTTGTCCAGGTGGGCCGCTCCGACTGGTCTGGATAATTATTTGATGCCCCAATCTGCTGAAACATGACAAGCACCAGGATATAAATGGACCTTGAAGAATTCTGCATCCGCGTCAGTCTGTCTTCGAACAAATTTGATTCAGCAAAAAGTCTGTGGGAACATCGACCGGATTTCGACGGGCGCAAAACAATGATTTGATCCGTGTCCTGTGATCACTCCGCCCTTGTCCTCGACCAGGTCACTCTTTTGCGCCTCCAGTTCTTTCTTTGCTATTACATTGATGCTGATCCTTCTATCTATAAATTCAAAGCCAGCTATTGACACTGAAAAATGACTCAGACTTGATAACAGTGGCACGTCATTCCCAATTAGGGTTGTGATGATTGATTAACCGATTGGTGTTACTCCTTTTGGATTGCGATAGTTGATTGATGTAAGGCGGCCATCTTGAATTAATCTAACACCTTCAATTAAACGATGCGGAGAGTCAGCTACTATCATTTAGAGATTTGATTCTGATTCTACCAATTACCTACAAGTCAAATACTTTCTTGGAGTTGTTGATCTTTGATGGTCTAAACATAAGAAGGTGCCAGGCTGAGGCAACCTAATATAATGAATCATTGAAGTTGGTAATGAGTTGCTCATTGGTATTGAGAATGCGGCGCTCTTTCTGAGATGATGCTTCAAGATTGTTTCAGATTCGTATGCACGAGTGCTTGATTCGAAACACATAGCCTCCAAGGATGGATCTGACCTCAACTCCATGACAGGTCCTCAAAGATAATCCTCCGCCGCCGATCGATGTGATTGGGGCAAACCGGACCCACTCAGGCGCCTCTATCCTATCAGATTAAGAGCCGGAGTCAGGCCATGGGGATCTCCCGAACGGAGTCGGAGCGTGTTTCCGGTGATTCGGCTACGTGTCGCTCTGCCCATGTCTCTCACCTCCATGAGCACGTCTTCTCTCAGTGAGTGAAATCTGTCCCAGCGTTATGATATTGATGTATCTCGTAGAAGGAAGTGCGAGAGCCGCGGTATCGTCAGGTACAAGCCAGCGAGTAGCATCGTCGCAGACAAGTGGCATTGCGCCATCAAAACCCCGAGCTGGGGCGAAAGCTCAAGTCCGACCGACCCATTGTAAGTTCATTGTACCGCGGTTCTCCATTGGATATACTGCACTTTGTTCCATTCCGTGATATCATTCTGGTATCTAACACCCTGCTACAACTCTGCTGCCCGCCGTGTGGTCGTCATCCTCGTCTCGTGCTAAATCCCCATCACCGTTTCGTCATATTAACATTCCTTCCCAGTTCTGTCCCTCTCCCTCTCTTCACATGTATCGCTACATCAAAAAATGACTGCATTTCGGGAGGCGCTGTTGGAGAAAGCTCAAGATATTCCTGGTCTCGATGCCAGCATCATCGCTGATCCCGTCAGGTTGCACATCACCATTGGTGTCATGAAGCTTGCAAGTCCAAACGTGGCGGTGAAACCTCCAAAACGTCAATTCGGGACCGCACCCGAGACGGACAGCCCTGCACGATCGGGTGGTAGTATCCCAGCTGGAACCCAGACTCTGCCGCCAGAACCTACCATCGGAACAGCATTATCTCTTCTTGAATCCATAAAATCACAGCTCATCCTGCTGACGGACGGAAACGGTGTTACAGTCCCCCTAGAGCGACTGGGATACTTCAAGGGCAGAAATAAGAGTCTTGCTCGGGTTCTATGGGTCGGCCCTGATGATAACAACAATGTTGAACGTAAGAAGCTCGAAGATGTATGCTATATGTCCATTTCTATTTGCTTCTTGATCTCGATCTCCTCCCTTTGAACTGATCCCCCATTTTGCTCAGAGTTGGTTCTCAAAACTTTCAAGGATGCACCTGAAGGTATATAGATTCCTGACACAGAGCTTGCTCAGCGATATGACTTGACGATGGTGTTGTAAGTGAAGCGGCTCCAGTTTGGATCAGGGACCGGATCAAAGGGTACTTGAGATAAGATTCCGGGACACGATAACGAGGCATATCAGAAAACAGAATAAAATTTAAAGATAGTGATGCCCATACGGGAAGTTAATTAGTCACAAATCTAAAGTATTCTGGCTCTCCAAGGATTCAAGCTCTCACTGACGCCCATCATAATTGATGTACAGACCGGCATCGAAATACCCAGGAGTGTTTCGTGCGGGGGTCGGGGCACCGCGACGAAAGGTATCCTGATGAACAACGGGTTGAGAATTATGGCCTGAGCAGATCGCTGCCCGAGATGGATGATGAAATCGTCTCAAGTCAGGAGATTCGCGCTGAATACTATCATCGGGAACACAATAAGGAGTACGTGGCGATGTCTCCCTTGTCAGAGTTTTCCAGGAACAACTGCACAGACTGCATCCGCAAAATGAGACGGATGACGACAAGAACCGCGGTGCATGGAGTTAGTGAGAGGGTAGGGTTGCGGGTGCGTGGTGATCGTGAAGTGCGTTTGTGATACTTCTGGTGTAGCATTGATTGGTCCGGGCTTTGTATCCGAGCTCACTTCAGTCGATCGCATCTTCTCAGGGTATCCATCTAACTTGTGAGAGTATTTTTTGAACTTGAAGGACTTTGGGGCAAGGCGCACTTGGACGTGGGCATTGTGGCGTTTCACCGTGGATGATGTCTTTCGTCCTTGATTCAAAAATTGCATATAGCTTGGTGATTTTATTGAACAATAGCTTAGTTAAGTGGGACCCAACAGCACGATAATGTATACAGGATAACATGAATAGAGTCAGCCTCCCATCCAGGCGTTCGGTCTCGTAGGTTGCTGTCTCCCATCGGAGCCTGAACTGAGATTCAATGTCTTGTACAAAATAAGGCTCAGTATGTATGTTTTATTGAACCTCGATTAAATCTCTGATATGAGAGAGCAAGTTATGAGCCCAAGCGCCTGGATGGGGGGCTGGAATAGAGTCTGAAAACGGTCAGGATCCCATAGCTGCAAAAAGAAACATATGCCAAATATCAAGATCTGACGATTCGGAATTTCCAGATGGAGAATAGAATCAAGAGCCTGCATCGATACCATCGGGATGATTGAATAGTTCCATGCTACGAGAATGTTTGAGTTTCGTTAAGGTGTCAGGGTGTTTGGCACACTGTGTCACATTGTTCGTTGTACCGGAAACATCCGGGACAGCAATGTTCGTTCATTGCTAGCGGGATACCTTGGTGGAAATATCTTTCTTTTGATTTGCATGAGATCCACTGTGATATTCGTTCATTGCCAGGTGAATGCCAGTACAGTAGAATGGATAGCTCTGCAACACCAATCGCCGACCTTCAAGGAGTGATGCAAGTCAATGGGTAACACACATTGTGAAGCTATTTCCGGGATGATCTGCGGCTCAAATCTGCATCATCGTGGTGGGTGTCCTGGAGATCCTTGATGTACGGCAGACAGGTACTGCGCAAATTGAGATGAGTGGTTATTACAATTTGCCAGCGCTTGGCTGGTTTCAATTCTATAGGAACATGCTAGTGTGTGTCTGAATAGAAAGTACCGGCCCACTGTGAGTGTTGGCGGATGGTGACAGACTGAAGCACTAAATGCCAGTGAATCTGAGCATCAATGCACGCCACAAATCCTTCTCCAACTGCAACAATATTCTTCTACGAGTCCGCACATTCTCCGCACAAACGCAACTACCCCTCAACTCTCATCACTATTGTCATGTTGATACGTCCTCACCACAAACGCCCCTGTAGCGTATCATCTCCGAGCTATGACGCTAGGGCGTCACGTCTCGACTCCCAGTTGTGACTCGACATACGTGATCTTCCGGAGGTGACAATCGCTCAGTGAAATTTGGATGGTCGATGTTTATGCTGCCAGACCCGGCTCCAAGACACTTGTGAGTTGCTTAATGTTGAATGGCATAGCGCTGACGATGATTTTAATAGGCATTATGTATTAAAGCACAGGGATTGGAGTCGTGGAAAGTCTGAGATGATGCACATTTAGAGCTGGACTAGACATCAATATCTTCTGCTTCAATCGGCTTCAGACGGTGTAATGAATCCGGCACATGCAAAGTTGAAACATCGACCTTGTCGAAGGCACAGCCGACACGGTTGTGTTCCAGTTTCAGTCCTGTAAATAGACCCCGAGGCATTCGGACTCCGGTCTAATAGCACCGGCCGTTCAGAGGACGGCGTTATTCTACCGACATCCCTTGGACTATAAAAGCAACGTTTCCAAAGCTGCAAAATCTCATCACCGATCCGACTCGTCATGAAGTTCTCAGTTTCATTCCTCCTTCTCGCCATTACTGCTGCTTCCAGTGTCAGTGCTGGACTGACAAAACGTATCGATAACCGCGAACTTGTCATCATCCCGGAACGGACGACACTCGATGAGCTCTGCTCTAAATGGCAGGGAGCTTGTATTGCGTAAGTTGCTTTTGATCTGTGGCGCTCACCGGCAACGGACTGAAAATGTTGAAGAACAATTGATATCCTCGCTCCGGGTTCCAACCAAGGTGTATTCTGCAACCAGGCGCCTACTGCTGGAGTATGTGCTATAATTTCCCCAGTATGCTTGTTGCTGACCATTATGTTAGGAAGCGAATGTATTCTGTGTCACTGATCCGACTACAATGTTCACTGATCAGATCATTGGGTTTCTGGGACTCGAAAGGCCGTAGATTGAGTCTTCTATAATTCAATTGGAGGTGTCAATTGCTTTTCTGGATAATTTGACTTGCACTGTGGAGTGATAACTATTTGGATCACTCGTCAATGCGTCAATAGACACAAACAACCGCTCAAACGACCTCCAAATACAGATGAGGGGGATTGAACTCTTGTATCGGGGTTGGGGCCAAGGGGACGTCAATATTTGGCCAACATACCGAAGCAGGTCTAGCTTGAACTGGTGCAGCGCTCACAATTATGGATGGGGCCAGGATAGATGTGATGATGGCTGACAAATGAATGCTTAGAGCAGGATTTGGGAGAGAGTAAATGACCGGCACTGCTAGGGAAACAGTTGTGAAAGTGTCGCGTCTTTTATCATTTTTAGAGGATCCAGGTCTGATAGTGCAAGTAATGCACCTACTCGAACATTCAAAGGTCGTACTCCAGAGATCTAGTTACAGCGAGAAGTACCTCTGCCAGATTATTCTTGCGGGCTGTCTTAGGTAGGGAGGCGGCTAGTTGAAAGAACTCCCAAGGCGTCCTTGATCACTCACGAGTCCCATTGAATTGATTCAGTAAATCTCTGTGTCATTACTATATGATGAGCCACGAGATCATCGGACGGGTATGATCATAGACATCACGGAAGGAAAGATGGAACCTCCTCGAACTAGAGGTCAGGGTCTTGTACTGATGGGACTGAAACACATGTACCCCAAGATCAGTAAGAATCAGTGATTATGCGCCGCTCAGTGGAGCTTGGTTGAATATATATCCTGTCTCGGAACTAATAGCTGGCTTAAGCTCGACATACTCAACATGGCACGACATCGCTTTGCTCCAGTTGGACAGGGTGATGGTAGCATCGGATCCAGCTCACCTTGAACTACTTAACTGTCAATCTCTCATCATTGCTTCACTGCTAAGGACTCAATGCCAAAGGCAAAGACACAGGACTGTTACCCTCCATGCAGTATGGTGCATCAACTAAGTCAGAGTTAGATAGATAGATAGATAGTATACATGGTAACATTCCTAGTAAAAACACAGGATTTCTGGAATACTTCGAGGTTGCGAGTGCGGATATATAAACCCCCATTGTACTAGTGCAATAAATGTGCCATTAGTTGATTGTGCCTCACATCGCACAGATGCCGAAACATCCGAGACCGTCGTTGACCAGTCATTGTTGGCGTCTAATGTAGCCACAGTCCGGATGCGAAAGGCCACGCAAATCGGCCGGATTTTCAGGGAGAGCCGTTTCTCGACGGGGCCCATCCACCCATTCGCCAATGAAAGACATCTTTACGCCATCACCGACAAACCTACGACGCTGCATCACCGTGTTCTCATCACACCATACGGACTTCTACCGCTATACGGGATGCCAAAGTCACCGGGATTTGTTTCGGAAATGCGCTCCAGACGAGATGAAAGCAGACAAAAATGGGGAAGAGACGATGGACAGGCTGGATCTCCAGCAATGGATGACCTTGTTCCCAAACCTCCTTCTTATCCATTCAGTTGTCAAAGCCAATGTCCGCCAGACGGTCAAAGACAAGGCCGGCGTCCGGATACAGCATACCTTCTCCAAAAGCGTCATTTTGCTCATCACCTGACGTCCATCATTCCAATTCCGATTCCAATGCTTTCTTCAGAGCTCACGCTTTGCAGACTCATGATTTCTCTCAATGCTGCTCAGCTTCCATGGTACCTTTGGCTCAAACGATGACGTTTTCTTTCAAACAGCGCTCAAGACGGGAGCTCACGCTGCCGGGAGGATGCGACAGCACCTTCCCGGCGGCGCGGGCGGCGGAGGGTGAAGGGGTGAATGGTGAGTGGTTGTTTGCGGATACGCGGGAAGTGGGAGGCGATCGAGGTGCGCGGGTGAGAGGGACCGGAGCATCGGGGGGAGACGGTAGCATAAAACACAACTATATATTCAGAGAGGACATTTGAATATAGATACCTGATTTTAAATGTTGGAATTGGCTGAGAGAAAAGTGTCATCGGATGAAGCTGAGCCATTCTCTGATCCATTATCAGAGTCAATCTCCAAGTTCTCTGCAGTCGACACTTCTCTGCCTGATGAGTCCCAGTAGAAATTCCCAAGGGCGTCCAAGGGTGGTAAGCTTGGACGCCCTCTGTTTTTGCCGTTTTTCAGTTCTGACAAGGCCGTCCAAGGGTGTCCGCGGCTCACAACGGGCGAAAGTCACTGAACTTTTCTCGCCCTTCGACGGCCCTTTGGTACCCTTACGGAGCATTTGTTTCGAGATATCCATATATTTCACTGTAATAATACACTGCAAAATACCGAATAACTGGAAAACGACGCTCCAAGGGCGACACAGGGCGCCACTGACATTCGAAGGGCTCACAAGGGCCATCCCATAGGAATCCCAATCTGCCCCTGCTCGCTGTCCTTGTTCTGCTCCCTCGGATGAGGCAAAGAAATCTGCTGAAAATGCTAAGTCCAATGGCTAGA
Organism: Mycena floridula; assembly: GCA_029320655.1. Lineage (NCBI taxonomy): Eukaryota > Fungi > Basidiomycota > Agaricomycetes > Agaricales > Mycenaceae > Mycena > Mycena floridula. The sequence goes on from JARIHS010000053.1 coordinate 169,315, forward strand.
TAGACTAAGGAGAGCCTGACCTGGATTATCGTCTAACGTTGAATTGGACAAGAGGGATTATGGAGGTGATCTACAAGAGCAAGATTAGAAGGATAAAAAGCAAGACAAGCATAGCACCTACCGTACGCGAATCTCGATTCTCTGCGAGAAGGAATCTCGGTTTACATGGACGGTCTTGGGAAGCTGGAGACGACCTTAGACGGTACATGAAAGAAAAATGAGCTACGCACCAGAGAGACCTTCCAGCTCCAGATGCTTTCAGCTGCAAAACCATTTCAGGGTGACGTTCAATGCGAAAAAGGACATGCTGACCAGAAATATCCTCCAGGATCATTCAGAAAATGGAATGGAAGCTGAAATGGATGAGGATGCGCAGGTTTCTACGCGCCAACAGCTAACATACCAAAAATCGCCATAATCAAGTTTGCTGATTCAAAACGGGCGCAATTCTCTGGGGAAAACAGCCGGTGGGACTAGAGGAAAGGCAGGGTTTGGTTTGGTTAGTTTTGAGGCCATTGGAGGACTGGCACTGAAGATGCTGCTCGACGGTGGTCGTGGGCAAAGGGCAAAATGTGTGACCGGCGTGACGCCAACAATTTTGAAATTTTTCACAAGTCCGCTGCTTGCGATGTCAAAAATCTAATCCCAATTTCATCTCAACGTCAACCCAACCCATCCAAAACACTTTTCCCTTGGGCACCCCTCACCACCCTTGTCTCCCTTTCTCTCCCTACTGCCACCCTATTTGTCCCTTCTGCGCCCTTCGCCGCCCTATTCAGCCCTTCGGAATTTCCACTGGGGATGAGTAGTTGTCTGATTCTGAATATTCTGCTTCAAATGTAATCTGATGAAAGACAAATGGACTCACCGGCTTCCAAAACCGGTTCAAGTAGTGGATATCCCATATACTCGGCCATCTCTGTGCTCTCTGGGTTGAACCCACATCCCTTGTGGATATCCCAGAAGATGGGATATATCTGTGGGGGTATGTCATATACATACATTTCGATCCTGGTATGCAAGCTGATGTTGAATGCATCCTCAATTTCTATTGTTGGTATGACGGTTTGACCCTCTGGATCAGTTGACCACCACCAAGTATTACTAGATGGAGTGCAGTCAAACCAGAGGTATAGCAGTGTACATTGCAGAAGTCTGTCTGCTGCATTGGCAGACTGTCCACTCATTTGTGGAGCTGCAGTGAAGGAGATTTTAATGCCCCATGGAATCTCTGCAATTGGTGCCTAAATCATTACGGTCCTTATAAAAACACTTCGATGACTGACTTGTTTGCACCTCCATATCATTTGTGTTCATTAGCTTGCTGAGGTGATGCACCTGGCTTGCCCATATATTGAATGTTGGAATGCTAGATGCTTGACTGGGTCCCGAGACAGTGGATTGCACTCCAATAATAAAATTCTGATGAAAGTTCAAGTTATTGAGGTCTGATGTTGGAATGGTGCATCTGAAATTTCATACAAATCAAGGTAAAATGGTAGAATATGGATCAAGGACTCACCGTATGGACATATCTGGCATACATTCACACAGGATATGATCTCTGTTAGAATGCCCTTTGCTAAGCCTGAGAATATATGGCTCAGGCACATACAATGTTGTGGTGCCCTCCTGGTGCTTCACGGAAGCGTTGAAGTTGTTTATGGTGTGCCAAGAGTCATGGAATCTGCAGATCACTGCAAGTAGATCATAATATTCCTCTAGCAAAGACTTGGATAATGAATTGGGGTTGAATCTGGAAAACAGGTGCTGTATATCTTGACCAGATTGATAAGAGACCAGATTGTATGACATCTGGTCAGGGTTTGGTGAGAAGGTATGGACCACCACCTGGCCAGCATGATCAATATTGTAAGAGGGCAGATACCGGTTCTGAAGGAGATTAGATCTCCACTGATGTCTCCGGAACAACATCACTGGCCTGGGGTTTTAGACCATGTAGACTTAAAGCTTGGATTGCTGACTGCATGGTTGTCAATGGCCACAGTGATGACATGTAAAATGAGAAGTATTCACATTGAATTGATCCGACTGTCATCCTCTCAGTGGTCTAGTCAATTTATTTGTAATTTATCACTTACCAGGTCACCCACCCTGGTGACAAAGGATGGTCCTGACAATGAAAGATGATAGTCTCGGACAGTCCTTTGCTGCCCACTGTGGAATATGAGAGCAGTGAAATGTCTTGAATCACAGACACCATATAGCTGAAGAATATTTGGATGTCTGTACAGGCATCAGTTCATGTCCAGGTTTTGCACAGATGCTCATGATATACGAACCTCACTGCAGAGAACACATTCAGATCTTGTTTCCAGTCCTTCAATGCAAGTCCCTCATATTTGTGAACCAGTGGGGTAGAGGCCACCAAGTGGCAAATACGAGACCCCAGTCTGCCAGATACAATTGTACCTGTACCCTGTCCTTTTCACTTCTCTGCTAGACTGATTTTAGCAGGGAAAGTTGGATAACATTAGCCCAAGGCCACTGACATGCTATACTACATACAGAACCAATTCAAGGTGGGAAACAAGTGAGACTCAGGATGGCTCAAGTATTAGGCTCAATAGCAACTTGCGAGCTTAATTAATAATAAATAAAATATAAATATAAAAGACCTACAAGCACATACCCGGAAACCGGACAGACCATAGATACCGGACACCATGAAATAAGACCCTATTTACCCTCAGTGAGATATCATGTGGAATGGATGGGTTGATAAACACCTGATAGACGCTCTGGTGACATTTGGTTGTATAGGATTGAGTCCGAAAGCTCGCACAGGCCTTTCCTCAGCCTCGGGCCAAGTTGGCAGACAAGGTCAGTGACAATGGTTTCGGTGTCCTCGAGTGTCTAACTGTTCACTAAGCATAGGCAAGAGGCTAATGACTGAATTTTGATGGAAAGAAACCAGATTGAATCAGCAAAAATCGACCTTCGAGGATGTCTGGTATCTGTGTCAAATTGGGATTTTCACCTGAGTTCTTTGCTCGCAGCAGGCTCATTTCTTCATTATTTCACACCATTATTCTTGTGGAAACAAAGTTCAGCATCTGTTAAAATCATTCCATGGGGTACCGAGGCTATGAGATAGTGCTAATGCCTCGTGAGTGTGTGAATCATTATCCTGCCAGTGTCTGGTTTCCCGGTACATTTCTGTATGGGAAAAGAAATCCTATTTACAGCTCTTTTCGGAAACCTTGTCCGGCAGCCTTTTGTCTGATAGAAAATCACTTTGAGGTCCTTGCTGATCTTGCGAAAGACGTCGTCAGCGCGTAACGCAAGCGTAACGTGAATTACGGAGATAACTTTGTCCGGGGATACTATTTTCATTTTATTCTGATTTCATCAGAAAATCAGCGCCGGCCAAGCTCGGACAAGGTTTCTGAATGTAAATGAGACTGGTCTACCTTACTACAATGTATCCATGGATCACAGGGCAATGATTAGTTGGAAGAATGGTGATCCTATTGAGGCCGCGTCAGCAAATCATAATGACTCCGACTCAAGAGATGGGAAATCAATCATGTGATGTATCCCCGTTGGGTACTTTGATGATGGACTCCCAAATTTTGCTCCCTCCCAACAAACGAGCCACTCACGTGGTCTCGTAATAAGCATTGGTCGGTTGGAGTGATCATAGATATATCCATCATACACCCGAATCTGACCAACGTCACTAAGAGTCCCATCAGATTGCAGCTCATGATGAGTGCTACCAGATTTGAGCTCCTTTTTGAGAACAATGTCTCCAACTTTGATTTCAGTATACTGCTCAATCAAAATGAATCAACCCAAATGCAGCGGCTCAACAAATACTCACATCTTTGTTGTCTGGAGCCTGATGATGGTGGTGTACTGTGGTGAGCTGGTTATTTGAAAAGACTGGGCCATTGATGTTATCTGCCAATAAAGTTATTATGATTTCACACAATCTCCAACCAAATCTACAAACCAAGTCTTGCACCATGTAAGCTTTGAATCAATGCTCCCATCTGGGCCCCACCATGATTGACATTCAGTTCTTCTGCAATTGGGCCTGCAAGGTGGCTGGTTTCAGGGACCTTTTTGCTGCGACGGAAACGTGTAAGCTTGAAAGGCATGGGGGGAAGAAGCAAGATTGAACGAGCCTTATGACCAGTCCTGATGCTGTATTATCCCACAGCTTTTTCACAGTGCTTATTGAAATATAGCATGACAGCTGTATAATGGACACAGCACGGCATAACACTGTGAAAGTATGTTTCTGGCATAATACAGCATTATCAATACCACTCATTCATGTTGTCTACTGAATAGATTGGTCCTTTGCTTGTTTTAATCCATTTGACCAGGTGGGCCACTCTGACTGGGCTGGATAATTGTTTGATGCCCCAATCTGCTTGAAACTGACCATGAAAAGCAGAGAATATAAAGGAACCATGTGGAATTCTGCAGACATGTGCGTCTGTCTTCGAGCGAATCTGGTTCAGCAAAAAGCCTCTGGGAACATTAACCGGATCGCGACGGGCGCAAAATAACGATTTGATCTGTGTCTCATGATCACTCCGACTAGGTCGCTCTTTCGTGCCTCCATTTCTTTCTTTGCTAGATGCTGATCCTTCCATCTATAAAATTCAAAGCCAGCTATTGACACTGAAAAATGACTCAGACTTGATAACAGTGGCACGTCATTCCCGATTAGGGTTGTGATGACTGATCAACCGATTGGTATTACTACTTTTGGGTTGCCATGTTGATTGATGTGAGGCGGGCGTCTTGAATTGATCTAATACCTTCAATTAAACAACGTGGAGAGTCAGCTAGTGCTCTCCCGCTATATCATTCTGTAACCAGGTGCGGTCTTTCTGCTGTTGAATTGACTACTCAATTCATGCTACATTCAACAGCTTTCATTGGAACTGACTTCTTTTCTGCGGAGCCCTAGCATGGGACAGAAGTCCGTCGTGGATCGACACAAAACATGCACGATGAATGCTATCTATCAAGCATGGTTGCATATCTAAAACCTCTCATGATTGAACAAAACCAGGCTGTCAAGCGACAAGATATCAGCAATTCTCAACCTGCAGAGTCCTGCTACAGTTTCCTGCTGTCAAAGGTACCTGATGGGTTGTATTTCATGTTACTGCTGCCTTTTTGAGGCCTCTAGTCAATCCCCTTTGTAATCCTGTTCGACGTGGTCTCCAAGGAACACCCACATCTTGATTGCACCTTGAGATCATTTATGTCACAATTGCCAAGAAATTGACGAAAATCGGCCTGAAACCTCCAAAAAGCGCCGAGGTTTTGACATTTTTGAACGGATCCGGCTCATGTGTCTCGATGTTCTAAAGCGACGAGCGCAATCTCCGGGTAAAGCGACCAGCCCAGCTGCTGATGAGGAAATGGTATATCCAGCCTCGATCTGATGATCTTGAGCAGAAATTCACGTCGTTCCAGGATGCAAACCTCGACCACAAACTCGCATTTGATGATCTGACCGACTGGCAGAAATGTGTATGACTTGGAGGGCTCGTTTTCGCTCACTTTGGTCGTTTGTTCGCAGGTAATCCGCCACTCGTGCTCGCCCAGATGGACGAGAAGCTCCTTTTCCATGTGAGGAGGTGGGAGGTTGGGTTCAAGTTTTGTTTCTTGGTTTCTTGGTTTCTTTCTATTTCTTTCCTTGTTTCTGTGTTTCTTTCGCCTTTCTCTCTCACTAACTCACTCCGCTCTTCTGCGCAGATCTTTGGCCATAATAGTGTGTCATAATTAAAATTTAGCTAACTTTGCATAAAACCCTGATTTTCCATCTAACTTGAGAAATCCTCCATGTTTGATATTGACATGCCATGTTTGACGCAGATGCGCGAACTTTAAAAAGTTTGATCTGGACCTTGGGACAAACCCGCAAACTTCAGAAACATTCCATGTTCAGCATCGACATCCCATGTTTGAGATAAATCAGCAAACTTCTAAAAAATCTGATGCGAACTTTTGGATCGATTCTGCGAACTTCAGAAATTCCCCATGTTTGGTATTGACATCCTACATTTGACTTAGATCAGCAAACTTCAAAAATCTGATGCGAACTTTTGGACCGACTCTGCGAACTTCATATTGAGGAGGCAAGAAAAAGATATGGTCTATTGACATGATTCATCTCCTTCTGTCCAATAACTCCGAGTCCTGAAGCCAGAAAACATACTGTACATGTTGTGTGTGACAATTTACACTGATATTACTGATTCCATGTGATATTTCCCACCCGTCGCATCAATCTTGTGAGGTAGTCTTTGACTTTTTGCCTGTCCACATGATTCCCAAAAAGGAAACACAACACATGACCTCACAAACCACAAACCAGTTTGATGACATGTCAGGTTCTCATCAGCCAAAATGCCTTGTGTGACTCACATAACCTGGTAAAGTTGCCAGCTTAGTATGCCCCAATGGCTCAGTTGTAATAACAGCTGGGTAGTACTGTAATACTAGCTTGAGTGGTGCTGGTTCAAGCCTGGATAAGTGTTTTCTTTTTTAAAGCTCTCGCCACTGAGAAGACTTGACCTTGGAGATTCTCCATATCTGTTGAAAGCAGGAACAAGTCTTTAACGTGCCCATCCGAGACTGCCGCAGCTTGGGGGACCCCTTGCGAGAGTGGGGAGGGGGAGCGAGTGATGGATACTCTTCCCGCAACTTCGGAAAGACCCGACCTGGCAAATAAATAGTCACAAGATATGATATTCTTGAACAGGATGGATTATACACAGGGAGAAAACCCTTTCAGCAAATAATTTTAAATACCTTCGGTTATGAACTGGTTCATACCTCACATGTTGAGTTTCCTTTTTGGGAATCACATGGACGGGCAAAAACCGCCAAGTGTATGTGAGGTAATAATCATCTAATTCAGACTAAGATGCCCAAGTCTGTAGCAAAGATGGAATCCAAAGGCAAGGTTTGAACTCAGTTCATGGCAGTTGATTGCTCATAATTATGAGTTCACAGCAATGAGACAGCCAGTTGGATTCTTGAGACCCAAACATGGAAACTGTCAATCTGAATATGACATGGAAACTCTGAACATTATAAACTTTGAACATGACATGGAAAATCTGAACATTACATGGAACCTCTGAACATTACAAACTTTGAACATGACATGGAAACTCTGAACATGACATGGAAAATCTGAACATTACATGGAAACTTCAAACATCACATGGAAACTAATCTGAACATGGACACTTTGGATCTGAAGTTGGAAAATTTCAATGCCAAGTATGACCCATTTTCTCTGAAGTTCAACAAAAAACTGACCCTGAAGTTGGAAATTTTGACCTCAAGTTCGCATTTTTCACCCCAAAATCAGGTCCAAGTATGCTGAAAAAGTCACTTTTTGAGCCCAAGTATGCTGAAAATGCCTAAAAAGTGGGTTAATTTTGACACACTATTATGGCCATACAGATCTTTGGCCGTAATAGTGTGTCATAATTAAAATTTGCCTAACTTTGCATAAAACCCTGATTTCCCATCTAACTTGAGAAATCCTCCGTGTTTGACACAGATCCGCGAACTTGAAAAGGTTTGATCCAAACCTTTGGACAAACCCGCAAACTTCAGAAATATTCCATGTTCAGCATCGACATCCCATGTTCAAGATAGATCAGCAAACTTCTAAAAAATCTGATGCGAAGTTTCGGATCGATTCTGCGAACTTCAGAAATTCCCCATGTTTGGTATCCATGTTTGACTTGGATCAGCAAACTTCAAAAATCTGATGCAAACTTTTGGACTGACTCTGCGAACTTCATATTGAGGCAAGAAAAAGATATGGTCTATCAACATGATTCATCTCCTTCTGTCCAATAACTTTGAATCCTGAAGCTGGAAAACATGCTGTACATGTTGTGCATGACAATTTACACTGATATTACTGATTCCATGTGATATTTCCCACCTGTTACATCAATCTTGTGAGCATGTGAGGTAGTCTTTGACTTTTTGCCTGTCCACGTGATTCCCAAAAAGGAAATGCAACACATGACCTTGCGAACCACAGACCAGTTTGATGACATGTCAGGTTCTCCTCGGCCAAAATGCCTTGTGTGACTCACATAACCCGGTAAAGTTGACAGCTTAATATGCCCCAATGGCTCAGTTGTAATAACAGCTGGGTAGTACTGTAATACTAGCTTGAGTGGTGCTGGTTCAAGCCTGGATAAGTGTTTTCTTTTTGAAGCTCTTGCCACTGAGAAGACCTGACCTTGGAGAGTCTCCATATCTGTTGAAACCAGGAACGAGTCTTTAGTGTGCCCATCCGAGACTCCTATGGCTTAGGAAACCCCGAGCTTGCGAGAGTGGGGAGGGGGAGCGAGTGATGGATACTCTTCCTGCACCTTTGGAAAGACCGGACCTGGTGAATAAATAGTCACAAGATATGATATTCTTGAACAGGATGGATTATACACAGGGAGAAAACCCTTTCAGCAAATAATTTTAAATACCTTTGGTTATGAACTGGTTCATACCTCACGTGTTGAGTTTCCTTTTTGGGAATCATGTGGATGGGCGAAAAACCACCAAGTGTATGTGAGGTAATAATCATCTAATTCAGACTAAGATGCCCAAGTCTGTAGTGAAGATGGAACCCAACGGCAAGGTTTGAACTCAGTTCATGGCAGTTGATTGCTCACAATTATGAGTTCACAGCAATGAGACAGCCAGTTGGATTCTTGAGACCCAAACATGAAAACTGTCAATCTGAACATGACATGGAAACTCTGAACATTACATGGAAATCTGAACATTACAAACTTTGAACATGACATGGAAACTCTGAACATTACATGGAAAATCTGAACATTACATGGAAACTCCAAACATCACATGGAAACTAATCCAAACATGGACACTTTGGATCTGAAGTTGGAAAATTTCAATGCCAAGTATGACTTGTGGAGTCCCAAGTTTGACTCATTTTCTCTGAAGTTCAACAAAAAAACTGACCCTGAAGTTGGAAATTTTGACTTCAAAATCAGGTCCAAGTATGCTGAAAAAGTCACTTTTTGAGCCCAAGTATGCTGAAAATGCCTAAAAAGTAGGTTAATTTTGACACACTATTACGGCCATACAGATCCAACTAACAATCCTCGACTGGGACACACATCGATGTTGAGGAGAGGCCAATGGGTTGTACGCAGAAGATGTGTACGTACGTGACGCCGAAACTACTTGGGTCGTTCAGCTAGAGGGTTTGTGTCGTTCAAGTCAAGGCTAACAAATCGTCTAGGAGCCTTCGAATCGCAAGATATAAGCTATACGCTGCCATTGGCGACGTCAAAGCAAGGTGAGTGGGATTTTTGATTTCCCTTCGAGGGAAGGAGGACCGTCATATCACCCGAGTCTTCCTATCTCGCCCTCGCTGCTTTGCTCGCTGCCTCACCAGGGCTCCGACACCGACGACGAGTATGCTGGACTCGCTGTGCTCGGCGTTGATGAGTGCAGCTTTGTCCCATATTCGATCCAGCAGCTGCGATGGCACACTGAATCGGTTGAAATCGATCATCAAATCTCCCTTGATAAGTTATTCTTATAAAATATCTGCTCTAACAATATCAATTTCAACTTATATATATATACTCCCTGATGCTTGGTCATCTCAAGCTGGGATTGTGAGCCTACGAGGTACGAAGCACTCTTTTTGCTTCGAGACCCTCAACCGACCACATTACTGACCTCCGCCGCTACTCGGAACTGAAGTGCGCCGCTACTCCGCAATACAGGGACCTCGAAGCTGAAACATCATATCGAAAAATCATTCTTTGTGCACACGAGAATGAGATATTTCCCTATGCGAGCGCTTGGTTGGGGGGTCACGGCTGGTAGAAGCAGGAGTGCTTAGTGTAAGAAATCGAAGCGACGTGACGGAGAAAAAGAACATGAGCCAAATATCAAACACATATTAGACCTCGCCAGGCCATTCTTTTCCGCAACGGCTAGCTGGCCCGCGGACCGGTGCACAATCTCGGTCTTGCGAAAGTGTCCAAGTGCAAAGCTGGGCGGACGTATACACCCCGATTCTCGGCTGCGGCGATGTACGAAAAATTCCATTAGCCGAACACAAGGGGGAAACGTACGTGCACCGATGCAAGCGTCTCAAATTCACGTCCCCCAATCTTGACAGTGTACACGCTGTGGATAGTGCCAGTATGAGTTACGGCATCCAGAGGACCAAAGTTATCGACCTGGATACGCGAGCTATCGACCCGGATACACGTCCAGACATCTTGTTCAAGACATTCGGGCCCCTTGACTCCTTGAGAGTTCTTGATATAAACAGAGACGACGTTCCCGTGGAAGGCCACACGACGTTCCCGCGGAAGGCCTGAGCCAACGACACTCAGAGGCAAAAAATAAATAAATAAAAGAAACGCCAACCTTCGCAAGTGGCAGTGTAGTCTACAGAGTCATCTCCGATACGCGCGACATCAAGCGATCCGTCCCGACGACGTGGTGTTCCAATTTGGACTCAAACCAAAGAAACACAATCCCTTCGCATGCAGCTATAAGGACCATATGGAGACTGAACAAGACCGACCTCGGAGACTGAACAAACAGCAGAGCCTCGCCCTCGAAGTTCTGATAATCAAGGTGTGTCTTTGTTTCCCTGTTGTCGTATGAAGACTCACCTGGAAATCATGGTGCCGGTATCTCCGCAGGCAAACTTATGGTTGACAGGTACGAATCAGAAACAGCCCTCTAAAGGGGGGGGAGCGGGGGGTCGCATAAGAAACAGCTTCTGAAGGGGGGTGGATAATTGCTTGATGTGCGCATATCTTCATTGCCGGTAGACGCAATTGCTATCAATGGCAGCTCAACAAGGAACCACTGGTCACTCATTTGACTGGGGCTTGCTGGACTTCATGATTAGATTTTTTTGGTTCATTACAGACAAGGCTGATGGATGAACTGCAGCGGACTCTAGGGTTGAATGGATCAACTGTGAGCTAATAACCATTGAGTCTCTACCAAAACTGCACTATGTAGCTCTGGTATCTTCTGGTGACATGTGTGTAGCATTCTATTGAGCCATTAAATCTATTATATGGCTGAAACCTGGGTCCTGCAAAGTATTTCTGCTGAAATTGTACTTTCAGCTGATCGAACCAAAATGATAACCAGTGTTTAGGCCTCCATTTCCTACCCTCAGCATCAACAGCAGAAGTCAACATCACAGCAGAAGTCAACTTGTTGAGATCCAGGCCTGACTATTCTCTCATTGCACATTTTTCAATGAAATCCACTCCTTTCTCTCGAGGTTTCCATATTGAATGGAGGAGATCTTTGGCTATGTGTAGGGCCGTTACAGCGGATTCGGAAAGGTATGTCTGGGCGCTGCTTTTTTGATGAAATCAAATAAATAAATTAACAAATTCTCAAAGCGGTCGAGCGCCCATAATATCTTCCCATCTGCTCTCATGGTCTTCCGACACATCAGCGACGACTTCAAAGAGAGAGCGCTTTGGCTCATCAGCGAAGGCTACATTCCAGATGATGTTGCTCATCTACTTGGCGTATCAGAACGCAGCATTTCCCGCTGGGAAAACAACATGGAAGATTTCGGTACCGTCAATCACCCTCGGGACGAAAATTATGGTCGTCCCAGCCTGCTTTCAGTAGACGCTCGCGAGTGTCTTGTGACTCTTTCCATCGAATCACCAGAGCTCTATCTTTCCGAGATCCAGCAATGGCTGATCTGCACCAATGGTATTAGCATCTGGGAGCGAGTCTGAGGATGCAGAGTTGATTGAAATAGGGCTCAGGCGTGATACGGGCAAGTTCCCTGACAGGAGATCGCGAATGTTCATATGGTGCGATGAACGGAAAGCAGGGAAACAGAGGAAAATAGTCTGTCACCTTCTGTCACACGCTTCGGCTGGCTCGGCTACCGCTTTGAGAATTTGTTTATTTATTTATTTGATTTCATCAAAAAAACAGCGCCCAGACATACCTTTCCGAATCCGCTGTAAGACTGGAATGTCGCTGTTATATCGCGATGAAAGATACTTGAGCGTGAAGAATAGACTGAAATGACTCTAAGATCGCCTCGCTGTAAACTCTCGACGGACGTACTGTATTGCTGACGTATTTAGGGTGTCTACGTGGGAATTGAGGATGACTGTGCGGAGATCCAGGGCTGCGCAGCAAATATGGTGGTAGAGTTGACAAAGGTCTTCATTGTCCTTGACATACCCACATGAAATTCTATGCTGCTGAAACTAGGGAGATATTACTCCCCTGGACCTTAATCAACATTTTTTCCCTTTTGACTAATACATACTTGATGAAAATTCGAGTTTGTCAAGTCAAAGTCTTCGGCTCTACTGCCATGGCGGGTGGCACCGACATTGAGTCTTAGTTAGATGATCGATTTGGTCACGAGCCGTGTGAGTTTGCGTGGGGGATGGTCTGCGTAGGATGACGTAGGTTTGTGCGGGGCGGGAGTGCAAAGGGCGGTGGGCGGGATCTGCAGAAGCCCCCAGCTCGGCCGTTGTGTGATCCTGATGTTGTTTGGAATTCTAAATTTCCAATACCTTGAACTCAATTTGAATCAAGTTGAAAGAGAATCATGGTTCATTCTAGTATTCAGTGTGCTGCATGAACTTCGCCGGTCGATATGGTTTTGGTTCTAAATTCCCAGCTCCCCGAGTGCAAATGGGAGGCACAACCTGTCCACAAGATTTCTGATGTCCACCCCCTAATGTCCGCTTCCAAGTTCTCACCTCGTCGGCGTTTTGAACAAAAAGGTGTTCCGTGAGATCCCAGGTCATGAGCGATCAGCGGTCGTGCAGTGAAGGGTGGTACACAATGTAAGTAATAATTCAGAGATCCGAATGTTCTGTATTCCCTGGAAATTGCGACTTGACAGAGCACTACATATCCATAAAGTACGACTACCCATTACAACTATTGGAGTCCTCCAGTGTCTCAATCTCTATTTCAGGGAGCTTTAACATAGTCCATGTATGCGCTTGAGAATGGAAGCACACAATAGCTCGGTGACTTGATGATGGCTTTCACCATCAAGCTCTCTCCGCTGGAATATCGGCAATGCCAGTTCAATTTGACATACTGACTTACTCAAACCATAGCACATTCATCTCAACTCAGTTCTCCTGGCAGAAGAATCGCTTCCTTGTTGTCTCAACTAGGAACTTCTCAGGTAGTTCCTCTACAACCTGTCAGAAACCCGGTTAGAGGCTCTCCTAGCTGGCTGTGCAGGACTTGGATTGGGTTAGGAAGGGACACTGGAGGGAGAACGGCAGGTAGAAGATTGGTCTATTCGGCAAGAATAATACATCACGACATGACAGTATTTATACCAGTGGGATAGAGGCCAACCGTTCCGGTGGCAGATACGAGTCCCCCATTGGTTACTCCCTAAGTTAGCAAACCCAAAAACCTCACCAGGAGCATATCTCTACTGTTTCACCACTGACACAAATGGATGGAAATATTAGTTTATAATCTGAGTGCCAAAACAAAAATATGTAGAATAAATGAGAGGAGTGGCGCACGACAACCAGAGTTGACAAGGCTCGAGTTTTCCGCCAACAGGAATGCGCCAATGCGAGAAGCAACATTGAGCCAACTAAGAGCCTGAATAGAGGTCCCAAGATCAGAGGCACAACAAGTTGGAATAATATAGGGAAGACCGCAGAGCAACAACCAGTAGAAGACAACTACAACGAGCATGGTGGTGGTGGAAAAGCAAAGGCGACGCTCTGATTTGAACCGCACTCACATGCATTTTGGCCGAAAATGAACTTCGGCCGAATTCAAAATTTGAGCACCGAACTTGAACACCGAAGGTACTTACAGCAGACTTTACTAACAGAATACAAGCTACAAATATTTCTCAGCTGAACGTCAGGACAGTAGCTCAAATAGTCCGAAAATACACAAAAAAAGCAAGAAAAACAAAACAAGCAGAGAAACGAGGAGATTTGGACAGCTGGTCAACCATTGAGCTTGTCGGTGTCAGAAAGATCATCATGGTAAGGGAGACCAGACGTTGACCTTTCTGTCTCCTAATACCGTTATGCCACAATGTCGTTACGAGTGGTGAGCGGTTGAAAAATCTGCATGCCGATCCTTTAGCTAATGAAATCACAAGACGATAAGACACCAACAGCGGGGAAAATGCTTGGAATGAATATATAATGACAGAATACTGTTGTCGAAGCCTCGTCACAATCTCAAAGGAAAAGTAGATGCACATACTTTTGTCATGGATGCATGGAAATATCTAGCTCCATCGGAGTCCACAAGCTGCTGTCCAGAAGCCGCCAGCAAACCATCAAAGATGGGAGAGAGGAATCAGGATACAAGCGCCAGAGGCCACGTCAGCGCTGTGGGATACCCGCACGTGAATATCCCCGCCGGGTACTTTGATGGGCGTGTCAACAAAATGGCTCGACCCAACAAACGAGCCCAACAAGTGGGGCTCGTAACCGACTATCACATGACTCCCTGATATCCCCGCATACTCTGAGCTTCGCAGCTCGTACAAAACCCAGTTTCTGACACAACCAAGCAGCGACATCTCTTCCATGACATGCTCGCTAGTCGCCCAAGAGAAGTGATTACCGTACCTTTTTAGTTCAAAACTCGTAGACGAGTGACTATCGAGATCAACACATCTATACCACACTTCAAGGATGAGCTCCTCATCAACAGATTGACGGATCAATGTCGCCCTCATAGTGTGAATGTCTCTATGCATCATGGACCGACTAGCTCATGAGGTCAAAGTTCTTGAGATCTGAGGAAAACGGCAGTCAGTCTAAGAGAAACTGAATAACTCGAGGATATGCTGCTGAAAGTGGGGAAATATTATTCCCCCGGACCCTAGTCAAATTTTGTTCCCCCAGGCACTTATATGGCGTCCAAATGCACACTTAATCATTTTCCCACGCGCGTGATGGAATCCCCCACGGAATTTTCCAATATACCTTGACTCTGTTCAGAACATATGGTAAACACTCTCGGCTGCTGTGATGGCCAAAGGAGTATCCACAAAGCGGTCGGATTGAGATTTCGGAACAAATGGATGCGGATTGCCCAGCATGTGATCATACGCGTCACCTCGAGCCCGTCCTGTGTCGGTCCATCTGTGCTACAGTATTGGATTACCCTTCCAAAGCTTGGGATCTTCTTGAACCGTTCTAATGGTTTTGACCAGATTTTTTGATTCTAACGAGAGGTTTAGCTTCCAATTTGTCCAAGTCTCGCAAACGGACACTAGACAAGGATAACTTGGATAATGAGTTGGAGGCCGATGAGCCGAATACCAAGACTCTGAGAAAAGTCAGTGAGACCCGCAAAGTCTCCGCATCTTTGTTCCACAGTGCCGGTCCAAGGAAACTCCATTGTAGGTCTCCATATCTTGCATTATTCTTTGTCTTAGTGTCTGCTTTTAGTCTCCCAGTTCGACGAAGAGTCCGTGACTCAGAAACTCAAGAGACATTGTCGGGCTTCCAGTATATAACGAAGCCCACACTTTGTTGCCGATATCGTCACGGGGGGATAATATTTCCCCGCTTTCAGCAACATCTGAGGATTCAAGGTCAAATGCTAGCAGGTACGCTGCCCACTATTTGCGGGCTTGAACAAAAATACTCGGTGTAGTCCCGATATTGCCCGGATCTCCAGACGAGTGAGAGACGTTGACAGCCCATGGAATGATTGCCGAGTTCAGTACGCAAGCCCATCAATTCAAGAAAGCACTGACGAACTTGATACCCAACACATTCATCTAGGATCTGAAACATATCGGATACAAAGTGGATCAAACAGCAAAAATTGATTCGATTGGTATCCCTCAAGTTGGATTGGGCATCACAAGAGTCATTAGATCCATGGAAAGCTACACCCTGAATTCGACTCATCAAGTCAAGGCATAACATCAGACTGCATTGATAAGGGCAGCGCTTCACACCTGATGTCAGTGGATCACATGATAGGCCCCATGGCATGACTCTGGGATTTACGCGTATTTGGCTGAAATTTTAAGTGAATGCAATCCCCAGCGTCAAATCGTGAGAAAGCCAGTAGTAAAAGAGATGAAGCTATGTGTTACAAGATTGGAGCCGTATGGCACATATATTGTAAAAGTATTATTGGTGGAAGGTTGGTCCCGAAAATTGAAAAAAAGCGCGGAAGGTTCACAGACTAATTCTCAGCTTGGCTAGCCGCTATTTGCTGCAAGGCTTCCAAGCTTCAGAACAGCATGACAAAAATAAAATACATCAATACCCCAGTTCTGGTCATCTTCTTCAAAATCAAAGTCTTCCGTCGCTGCCCGAGCGCTAGCAATGTCATCATCATCGTTCAGATAAATACCGCCGTCGTCCTCCATCTCTGGTGGCACTGGCACACCATCAGCACCCAAATCATCTACCAATCTGTAATGAGGATCATCGCAAACAATGTGGACATCATCACCAGCGGTCCAATAACTACGATGGATGGCCGTCTCTCGACTCAGCTCATACATGGCCAACAGTGTCCGGTTTCCAGCTGTCTCTATGAGGAGCCTCGATAGAGGGTCCGGTGTCACGGCAACTGCCGTGGCAGGTTGGCTTTGGCGTAATGATGGTGAGTCACCTTTAGCGCATGAGAATTTTGATGACGCAGTCGTCATTACACGCCCGCGTCATCGACAAGGTTCTGAACTTCAGTGCGATTCAGCACTCAAGGGCACAATTCTCGTTATACTGAGAGGCTATAGCCTCAATGTATCCAGAACCCCGCTGTAATGTGAAATCTGGGCCCATTTGAGACAAAACAACCCATATTGTTTTGCAGTCTGTATGTCATGCAATCCAAGGCCATAGGGGTAATTGAGTCAATCTAGAGCACTCTGTACATTTCCAATGAGCTTCTTGACACTGTATCTTACCCTAAACCTGCTGGCTGAGCTTTCGTTACAAGGTGAAATGTCACTGTCAGAATCATTGTGTCATCAGAAAATTCCCATGCGCTAGCCATGAGTCATATCGATCACGCCACAGGCAACCTGCCACGGCAGTTGCCGTGATCCCTCTACGAGAGGTTTGCCTCTTGCCCCGTAGAGAGGCTGGTTACGAGCCTAGAGACTGCAGGCTGAGTCATAGATCGTTCAAATTATTTCCGACTATTTCAGATAATATTGCCAAAGATTGCCAAGTCCCCAAATGTCTCGCATCAAATTAGAACCTACCGCGGCAAAACAGCATGGCGTCAACCTTTTGCAAAACACGCCGACACCAACTTACCGCGCTTTTTTCAAATGTGAGCAACCTTCCGCGGAATTGTGAATTCGGCAACCTACCGCGCTTTTTTGAAAAAAAAATAATACTTTTACAGTATATAGCCCATATCGTTCCAACGATCTCTTACCGCAACCTCAGAGCAGCCCCTTCATCTCGGTCGTTCAATCAATTGTGGGGGCTCCCACAGGAGCGATCAATCAGTGGATTAATCACTATTTACATGGATTGAGATATACTACTGGCTACTTGTTCAATTACACTCCGGTTCAATCCTTTCACTGGATTGAACAGACCAATCATGTACCTGTTCAATCGCTGTTCAATACACTGCACTAAGGGTCATCAGTACAGGATGAAACGGAAATGACTAGTCACACACCTTGGACAATGTGTCCGTATAATGACATCTGAGAACTGAGCAGGCTGGCAGTAAGGGATTGGATTGCTGGCGGGGGAATGGGTTATCTGTCACGGAAAGATTGGCTAGCAGAGAAGAGATCTGCACTTGTATAATAAGAAGGGATAAATGGAAGACCATTGAATAAAGACTCACCAGAAAAGTGTGAGCTCATCACAAATGAAGTGGGGCGACAGAGCTAAAGAGATTGAGCAAGAGCTGAGGGATGGGCGTGTAGAGACATACCGTAGAAAGGAAGCATTTCGTTGTTTCCAAGGGCGAAACTGAGCGGAGAATGCTGAGGAATATGTAAGGCAAAGAGCGGAGGCAGCGGTGGTAAACGAACAAGAGCGCCCGTGACAGTGACAGTCACTGATCTGGTTTTCTTGATATCAGCACGTGATCGGGTACCTCGATTCTGTCACTGTCAGTGTCAAGTTGAACCCTGCACTGTCATCCAACCTAGGTCCATGGAAGAAAGGGAAGTATATTACGACTGGGGTGTTCAACCAGCCCGGTCCTCATGTCAAACAGATAAACGGTGGACACCGTCAGGAAACAATTATTGATCATCATAGTGATTGGAATTGGAAAAAGATGATGCAGATGTGTAAGTGCATGTTGAGTGAATGTTCTCAGACTAACGAAAATGTACAGACAATACACTCTATGATGAGATTACCCTTGCCAAGTCCCTTTACATTCAGAAGCGGGATCATTTCTTGAGTCTCTCAAAGCTATTTGAGTCCTGGATTCCAACATGGACCCAACACTGAAGAGAACCCCGATTGCACTCTGGTAGCGAGATTGAGAGTGTTTACCACTATCGCCGATCTAAATGTATGTTCACATCTCAATATTTTCTACACAATGCTTATAGAGCTATAGTGCCTTCACAAAATACAATATACCAAGAGACACTAGCGCAGGAGGTGAAAATGCAGCAGTCACAATCTAAACCAAGTGGCAACTGGATATCAGTTTTCCTGCATGAGGCACTTGATTTGCAAGCATCACAGTATGTCATTTATTATCAAGTGCTTGACTTTTACTTGAGTGGTCTGCTAGGAGACACCTTAAAAAGTGCATCCAAAGTGACCTTGGCTGATAACCCAACCAGAAGTTGAGAAGCAACAGGCAAATATTCAGGTCTGACTTCTCAAGCACTCCATACGGGTCATTCAATCATTGTCAAAAGCTCTCTCTGTTCTACAGGCTGATAAGAAGAAGCAGGAAAGTGGTCAGATTCCCAACATGCGGTCAGGAGACAAGATCAGAGATCTTGAGTACTGTCAGCATCTTGCTATTGATGACTACAATGTTGCACGAGGCTATCTCATCAAGCTTCATGTTCTTTCTGTGACAGATATGAACTCATCATTCCCAAAACTGACAATACAGGACACATACCGGAAACCAGTTATGGAAAAGCGCAGCATGGGTGATTCTCGACGTTCAGACGGTGCACTCTATCACATGGGGTCCACTGGTCTCCGAGCTCGAGCTGCACCAATTCTCTCAATATCCCCAGTCACAGTCAATGACAATATGGATGTTGATGCAAGTAAGTATCTTCAGGATCTTTCTCTGTGACTAATTGACTGTATTCAGCTGTTGGAACACAGGTCTCGCAGTGAAAGACAGGTAATATTCAAGTCCCAAGTTTGGAGTTACTGGTCTAATCCATCCCTTTACAGGAGGAAAGCGGCAGAAACTAGAACACCTTCCCTCAGATCTGTCATCAAAAAATACAGCGGGACCCAACCCCATCACAGAGGATGGTTGGATCTGGAACATGGCAGCAACAGGAAAGATGACTGAACAGGAATATATTGACTGGCAAGATGAAGGTCTGGAATGACTGACTCGCTACACTAGGCTTGGACTAATTTAACATCAGGTGACAGTGTTCAATGGTTCAGAGCTGAAGCAGAAATGGAACACTGGCAGGAACAGCTGGAAATCAAGCAGGCCGAGTTCCTTTGGTGCATTGACAGTTTCAACATGATGAGCAGGAATTGGAATTTGATTGCGGAACGTAGCGAGCGCGGTGCTCATGCATATGCTCGTCAGAAGTCAGCCATGTATTCCCAGATGGAGCGACAATGTCATGACCAGTTTGGGGCTGCAGGATACGGAGTCTTACTGGAAGATGATGCGCCTGGAATTCTGGAATATATCAACCAGCAGCAGGCTGCGGAGTGAGAATTACTTCTATGATGTACAGCCCTAATATAATTTCTACTCCACAAAATAAATGATCTAGCAGTCATCATTGAACTGATTGAACCGCATTGAACAGCACATGTTCAATCTTCAAAGGAACAGAAGAACCAGCACATGCACAAGCTCCAGACTGATTGAACTGGATTGAACAGCAACTGTTCAATCTCCACATGAACAAAAGGACACTGGCTGTAAAGAGTACCACCATGACTGAAGCTGCTGTTCCAACAGCTATTGATCACTGTTTGAACAATAATAAGTCACTAAGAGGCATATCCCAAAGGTCTACACCAGCCTACCAACACACCCATGGAGATATCAAAGAGATAAGTGACACTAGCCCAGGTTTGATCCAATGATTGATCCATCCTTTGGGAGCGCCCATAATTGATTGATCCGACGGCATGGTAGTTCTTCTCAGAGATGCATTCAGTATTCGGCGCAGCATCTCGCCCATGGCCTCCGGGAGGTCCCTTGTTCCTGATCGTCGACACGGATTTGTCAGTGACGCTATTGGCTTGCACGGTCCATTGTTTCCTTGTCGTCTCCCCCGACACCATTTCGGATTCCCCACAAAAAGCTCAAGCAAAAGGTAGGCCATTGCTATCAAATCGTTTCTTTGTCATTGACCTATTTCAGCGCAGATATCTTTCGCATATCCCGATTTCTCGTTCATACACTGAATTCTATTCCCATTTTACCGTCACTACGATGATCCTGACCAGCTGCAGCGCCTATCAATCGATCTGTCACCGCTTTCCGTGAAGGCTCTTCGAAGAACCAAGGAAACTGTCCTGTGCCGCCTCGGGCGGGTCAGGACGAGATGCACACCTCATCACCGACCCTGAAATTACCGTGTTCTCATCCAGAGTATTTGCCGACGTTGGAGAATCACCACGCGGACTTCTACCGTTATACGGGATCTCAAAGTCATTGGGATTTGTTTCGGAAATGGGCTCCAGGGGACGAAAGCAGACCAGGAGGGGGAAGAGATGACGAAGAACCTGGATGCTGTTCCAAACCTCCCGTTAAAGCCAACGTTCAGCAGACGGTCACCGACAAGGCCGTCCGGATACAGCATACCTTTCTCCCAAAGCGTCATTTTGCTCGTCGCCTGACGTCCATCATTCCAACAATGCTGTTCAGCTTCCATGGTACCTTTGGCTCGAACGTTGACTTTTTCTTTCAAACAGTGCTCAAGATGGGAGGTGACTCTGCTGAGAAGATTCGACATCACCTTCTCTGCGGCACGGAGGTGATGGTGGCGGAGGGTGAAGGGTGAAGGGTGAAAGGGGAAGAGTTGGTTGCGGATGCGCGGGATGTGGGAGGTGATTGAGGTGCGCGGGTGGGGAGCGACCAGAGCAACAGAGGGAGACAGTAGCATAAAATACAACTATATATTCACAGAGCAGATCTTTGAATATAGATACTTGAATTTAAATGTTGGAATGAGCAGAGACAAAAGTGTCATCAGATGAAGCTGAGCCATTCTCTGATTCATTATCAGAGCCAATCTCCGAGTTTTCTGCAGTCGACACTTCTCCGCCTGATGAGTAGTTATCTGATGAAAGACAAGACAACTCACTGGGTTCCAAAACCAGTTCAAGCAGCGGATATCCTAGATACTCGGCTATCTCTGTGCTCTCTGGGTTGAACCCACATGCCTTGTGAATATCCCAGAGGATAGGATATATCTGCTGGGGTACATTCCATTTATACATATAGGTCTTGATATCCAGGTTGATGTTGAATGCGTCCTCAATTTCCGCTGTCGGTATCACAGTTTGACCTTCTGGATCAGTTGACCACCAAGTATAACTAGATGGAGTGCAATTAAACCAGAGATATAGCCGAGTGCATTGCAGAAGTCTGTCTACTGCATTGACAGACCATCCACTCATTTGTGGAGCTCCAGTGCAGGAGATATATATACTCCGTGGGATATCTGCAATTGGTATTTCAAAATCCTGATGCTCATTGTAAGAGGATGTTTTCGACTGACTTGTTTGCACCTCCATATCATTTATATTCATTTGCTTCCTGAGGTGATGCACCTGGCTTGCCCATAGATTGAATGTTGGAATGACAGGTGCGTGAGTCAGTCCAGAGGCAGTGGATTGTACTCCAACATTGAACCAACAATAAAAGTGCAAGTTTTTGAGGTCTGATGTTGGAATTATGCATCTGAAATTTCGTAGAAATCAAGGTAAAATGGTAGAATATGGACCTAGTACTCACCGGATGGACATATCTGGCATACATTCACACATCATATCTCGTGCGTAACGCCCTTTCTCAAGCCAGAGAATATATCGCTCAGGCACATACAATGTTGTGGTGCCCTCCTGGTGCTTCATGGAAGCATTGAAGTTGTTTATGGTGTGCCAAGAGCCATGGAAGCGACAGATCACTGCAAGTAGATCATAGTATTCCTCTAGTAAAGACTTGGACAATGAATTGGGGTTGAATCTGGTAAACAGGTGCTGTATATCTTGACCTGATTGATAAGAGAGCAGCTTGTATGACATCTGGTCAGTGTTTGGTGAGAAGGTATGGACCACCAACTGGCCAGCATGATCAATATTGCAAAAAGGCAGATTTACGTCCTGAAGGAGATTAGATCTCCACTGATGTCTCCAGAACAACATCACTGACCTGGGGTTTTAGACCATGTAGACTTAAAGCCTGGGCTGCTGACTGCATGTTTGTCAGTGGCCAGTGATGACATGTAAAATGAGAAGTATTCACATGGAACTGATCAAACTGTCATCCTCTGAGTGGTCCATTTGATTCTGAATAATTTAAAACTTACCAGGTCACCAACATAGCGGACAAAGGATAGTCCCGACAATGAAAGATGATAGTCTCGAAAAGTGTTTTGGTGGCCACTG
This sequence comes from Mycena floridula, assembly GCA_029320655.1. NCBI lineage: Eukaryota > Fungi > Basidiomycota > Agaricomycetes > Agaricales > Mycenaceae > Mycena > Mycena floridula. Next base: position 192,150 of record JARIHS010000053.1, read on the forward strand.
TGGAATATGAGAGCAGTGAAATGTCTTGAATCACAGACACCATATAGCTGAAGAATATTTGGATGTCTGTACAGGCATCAGTTCATGTCCAGGTTTTGCACAGATGCTCATGATATATGAACCTCACTGCAGAGAACACCTCCAGATCCCGCTTCCAGTCCTTTAATGCAAGTCCCTCATATTTGCGAACAAGCATGGGCTGGCTGGAGTCCTTATAGATGTATCCATCATACACCCGAATCCGACCAATCTCTCGGGAGGTCCCATCAGATTGCAGCTCATGATGGGTGTCACCATAATTCAGCTCCCTTTTGAGAATGATGTCTCGAACTTTGATTTCAGCATACTGTTCAAAGAAAAAGAATCAACCTAAATGCAAGGGTTCAACAAATGCTCACATCTTTGTTGTCTGGAGCCTGATGATGGTGGTGTACTGTGGTGAGCTGGTTATTTGAAAAGACTGGGCCATTGATGTTATCTGCCAATAAAGTTATCATGATTTCACACAATCTCCAACCAAATCTACAAACCAAGTCTTGCACCATGTAAGCTTTGAATCAATGCTCCCATCTGGGCCCCACCATGATTGACATTCAGTTCTTCTGCAATTGGGCCTGCAAGGTGGCTGGTTTCAGGGACCTTGTTGCCACGACGGAAACGTGTAAGCTTGAAAGGCATGGGAGGAAGAAGCAAGATTGAACGAGCCTTATGACCAGTCCTGATGCTGTATTATCCCACAGCTTTTTCACAGCGTTTATCGAAATATAGCATGACAGCTGTATAATGGACACAGCACAGCATAACACTGTGAAAGTATGTTTCTGGCATAATACAGCATTATCAATACCACTCGTTCATGTTGTCTACTTGGGGGTGGGCAACGGCAGTTCGGTCAACGGCAGATGACTAAGCACACAGCCACTTAAATTCCTCGAGCCGTCTGTTTGAGCTGCAGGGCTATGTATCTGGTATCTTGTGGTATATTTCAATGATAGATGCATACTATTTCAATATTCTGGTTCAGTAGACATGGTCAAGTGATGATATTGATACTTCTCCATCTCAAGAATGTTAAAACCGGACTCACACAGGTCTCTCTGGCTGCCGCAATGCACACTTTATAGTAGTTTTTTATTTATGATAACTATCATGAATGTTGAAGCAGAAGAGGACACTTGAGCAAGTCATTCCAGCAAATTTGAGAGCTGTCACAGGCATGTCACACCACCTTTGATGCTGATTGTTGCGGCCGAAAGATAGGCTTATCCGGGCATCCGGTGCCCAAACATAGTAGATGAAAAATGGATAGGACAAGGATCTCTACAGATTGTTCTTAGAACATGTTTCAATTCATTTTTTCTGCAGCCAATTCATTACTGAAGTCACCATTATGAGTTTAATTTTCCGGTTTTTCTAAGAACAATCTTGGCTCAATGTCACACAAGGACCGCTGGATGCCTGAAATGGATGGTGGGAGTCCGTGGGGCCGCTAAAAATCGGCTCGAGGCTTTTTTGATTTAAATCAGCTGGAACAAATAGCACCAAACATGTGGCTGTACTAGACCTTTGCCCACCCCCAGTAGAGTCTACTGAATAGATTGATCCTGTGCTTGTTTCAGAATATAATCATTTGTCCAGGTGGGCCGCTCCGACTGGTCTGGATAATTATTTGATGCCCCAATCTACTGAAACATGACAAGCACCAGGATATAAATGGACCTTGAAGAATTCTGCATCGACATGAGTCTGTCTTTGAACAAATTTGATTCTGCAAAAGGCCTGTGGGAACATCAACCGGATCTCGACGGGTGCAAAATAATGATTTGATCCGTGTCTCGTGATCACTCCGACTAGGTCGCTCTTTCACGCCTCTATTTCTTTCTTTGCTATTACATTGATGCTGATCCTTCCATCTATAAAATTCAAGGCCAGCTATTGACACTGAAAAATGACTCACAGTTGTGGCACGTCATTCCTGATTAGGGTGATTGATCAACCGATTGGTATTACTCCTTTTGGATTGCGATAGTTGATCGATGTGAGGCGGGCACCTCGAATTTATTCAACAGCTTCATTAAACAATGCGGAGAGTGAGCTAGCGCTCTCCTGTTATATTATTCTGTAACCAGGTGTGGTCTTTTTGCTGTTGAATTTCGGAAAGATTTGGTGTTTTTCAACAGTCGGGCTGTCTTTATATGACCTAGCGCGTCACGTCTAATAATTTCTTTCTCTTGGTGGATTGCTCCGCAATTTCCCTGCCACAATATCATTGGTGCAATGAAGCTCATTTCGGATTTCTCGTCAGAAAAGTCTTGGCTGGCTGGCTCATCCGAGTTCTTGTGGTCTGTAGCATCCAGTCACCGGTGCGACAGAAGGACCTTGAGGTAGAGGAATTTATCAAGCCTCATTGAAGCAGTCAATTCCCATTGATAATGCTTCAAGTTTGTATTCTACATCAGCTAGGTTTCTTTTGGTTCGTGGTGCATTGTCAGATCTCGAAACAACTCGACGGGCATTCAGAGCCTGAGAACTCAAGAAATGCAGGAATAATACGAAAGAATCAATACAGCAGATGTCCACAGACTCTTCTCGATCTCTTCAGCCTCCCTTCAAGCCACGCTCGTTCAGGCCTGGTTCCATTGCAATATTTATATAGAACAAGACACGGATCTTGTACTCCAACTCAGGCAGCTTGTATCTGCAGTTCATTCAGGTGTGCTGATGACAAGTCTGATCTTCCTCGGTGTTTCAGATCGGCCATGCATGAAAGACTTCATAATTGATCCATTACAGCCATTAATCTCATCCTGGCAATGCCATTTAGGAAGCTACTGACCCAATTGATGGCTACAGTCAGTTTCAATGGCTGGCTTCTTCATTTGAAATTACTCTGATCAATGGAAAGTGTTAATCTCCAAGTAGCATACGTGATTGTGTTCAAAAACAGAACCCACATTCAATAATGGCCTTCCCGAAATCCAGGCCGAATGCCCGCAAGGCAATATTATGTTTTCTTGAGATCAAGAATGAAATACCTGGACATTTCTCAGTAGAAACATCTATTCAGTGGTTTACCTACCCGTTCCAAGTAGCTGATGCCGGATTCACTTGCTGGACATCGTAGCTCCCGCTTGCTGAGATGTCTATTGAGGGGTGTCGATTGGAGAAAGGCGGGTATGAGGCAACAAGTATCTATTTCTTATCTGGATTGATGAAATGGATACCCACTATCTGTCAAGGGTCGGTAATATGTCGAGATTGCCGTGGCCCAATTATGACTAGGCATCTATTTTTGTTTCTCTGGTTCTACCTGAATGAGAGCTTCAAGTATCCATGGACACAAATAAGCCAACTTTGGATTCAGAGACATGACTCTGCCCTTGACTTCAGTGCTCCTGTAAATTCCTGTAAGCCCATTCATCAATAATTATCCAACGCTCTAAACGGCAAACTTCAGTGGTACTCCACTTAAATGTGATCCCTATGGGAAAATCCAGTTTCAGCCATTGATTAACATATGGACCTGAGGATGTTGGATGATGATTCCTTACGAGCCGGCACTCATTTCAGCCGGGACGGGGTAAAACGCTCCGCCCGTATCCGGTGCTGTCCAATATAACAAAATTTCCTCGCCTCCATACTCTTAGCCACTTTGTCCGAGTCCATCGGGGGGTTGCTTTGTAGAAAATCCGCACCTGAAAAGATTTTTGTGCTCTCGGGTGTGGATTTCAGGATTATGGGATATCGTCCTCGCGCTGCATGGAGTTCCAGTCCCCCCTCTGGGCCACCCACTGACTGAGTGGTAATCTTGATAAAGTCATCTGCAATTGATACATACCATCTACTCAACATCATTTATTCAACTTGGCTCATATCAATGAATGCGCTTGAACACCTTGAAATTCATCTCAAGAGAATAGAACAAAATGAATCTTAATGATCTGATCTGAAATTGAACAAAAGATTCTCATCCTTCGAGTTGCCTTTCAAGTTTGGATTGTCAAACTGTTACACCCTGATATGATCCTGCCTGCCTTGGGCTAGGAAGCCACTGTGTCTCGAGGGTCTTCGATTGTGCGGATCGACAGGTTGATTTGCGACGACGCCGGCGGATGTCCAAGCCAAATGATCGTATGCCTGGGGAGGCCTGAGAAAACCCGCTGGAGAGGGATGAAAGTTACGCACCAGTTTACTGTCCCATCGCGGAATGAACCGACAATGTAGATCGAGCTATGCCGATATCAAGGGAAAGGGATTTCAAATGTATGAATGACACCACAAGTATGGGTTCTAATAGAACCCTTCGTCTAGGTACAATAAGAGCTAGCCTCGCCTAACGGTGTGATTGTCAGTACAGAACCGCGTTGTCGCCCAGAATAGTTAATACTTACAACTAGAGTAGTACTGTCGGAAACTTTTAGTCAAGGGGATGAATTACAGTAGGATATTGCTAGATCACTGTTATCATGCAAATGTCCAGTCAAAATTCGATCAAGGTTGGTTCTTGTGTCAAGGTCGACTGGTAACTGGATTCTTTCATAAGTTCAGAGAAATTGATATTGTCGACGCCACAACTGCCATAGGAAAAGACCATCTCAATCCATTTAGACACTCGGGGACAGAAAACGACTGTGAGCTCGTCTGCTCATATTTTGGCTTTCCTCGCGCCGCAATCGGAAAGTGGCGGAAGGCCGTTCGAGATGGCCTGCACTGAGCAATGCCGAGATCCCGCTGAGCCACGTGTCAACGTTGCCTTGAAGTCCTCAAATCGCGCTGATTTCCGCTTTATGTTGCACTCAAAGGCTGCCGTATTGGTTCCAGTACCATGAGCGCATCGGACTTTGTCTCCGAAAGCGATCACCGAAAATGCCCGAAATTCCCTACTCTGGTCCTCCGTAATTTTTCCATCGCTTCTTCCCTTCTCCCATGGTGTCGCATTTCGCCTTCGCTTTCAACGACGTCGTCTGGAGATCCCGATGGAGCACAAGCTCTCGTCTTGTCGCTCTGTAAAGGTGCGTAAGAATCATCATAAACCTGACCAGTTCTTCCTAGATGCTGAATACCCTTCAGCTTTAGGGTATCTGAATTCTTTCGTTCTAGACGTGACGCAATACGGTCTGTAACACCGTTTGTCCTTCTGGGATGTGCCTGCCCGGCTTGCGTGGGTGACGGCAGGTGACGGACGGCGGAGAGTGGGGGTTAGAGCGATGACGATGATTTTGCTGCCTGTGATGAGTCTGGCGCGCGCTCGGATGAGCCCCCCGAAGACGTCGTCATTGCTTTGTGGGTTGAAGGAATCTAGTTCCAAGGGGTCGATTGGATCGAGAGGAGACGGAATGAGACGAGGACACGAGAAGCTAATGACAGTCGGACGAGAGAAGCGAACGAGACGACAAAAGGACAGGGAAGCGACAGCTCGACCAATTCGAGCACATCAACAAGTCCGGTTCGCTCGACCACGACATTGCAGACCACACCATCTCCACCTCCAGTCGATTCTTCGAAACAGTCCCCAGTTGATCCTTCGAAGCCAACTGTTTCGAGGAATGCGGGTCCTATCTTTTCGGAGAGCGCCAGCTCTCGGTCAATTCCGTCTTCGGAAAGCTCCAGCACCCTTGCGTCCGAGAGCTCTTCTCCAACGAGCGCTTCGAAACCAGTAGCACCCAGGCCAATAACAATCGCAGTAGCACCAGTCCTCGACCCACCTCGACTTCTTCCCTCGATACCGCATGTCCCAGTTACGGTGAAGCATTTGCCGCAGTTTAGTTTGGAAGCATTTAAATCGGTGAGCAAATTTTCGTCTTCATTATATCTTCTCCATTTTGCGATTTGCTTTGTCTTTTTGTGGTTTACCTTTGGCTTTTGTGGTTTCTCATTTGCTTCGCTCCGACCGTCAATGCTCTGCCTTGTCTTTTTCCTTTTCACGCTCTGTTTTGCATCATTTCTTTGACCTTTGGCTTTCGTGGTTTCACGTTTGCTTTGGTTTCGTGTCATGCGACCGTCATGGTCTGTCGGACCCTGTGGCTGGAAAATGCATTTGTACAGCTTCGACGTGCAATTTTGCGGACGATTCAAGGCCTATTGGCGTAAGTTGAGCTTGACTCTTGATTCTACTTTATTCCTTTCCTTCCATTCCTCCTTTCTCACTGTCTGTCGCTCTTTTATTCAAATCTCTTCATTGTAAAGCTATGTTTCTGATGAAACGCCTTTCTAGCCCAACAGCGCCAACCTCACCGGTGGCGGAACCGGTGGTGAATTTGGCTCCAGCCCGACAGTTACATATGTGCCGTTCAACGGCGCCGCAGTTCCAAAGATTCCGATACCGTCTGGAGTCTTGCATGCCGTTGCCATTGCGATTCTGGGATCATATGGGGTTTTGAGGAGGGTCTGAGGGGTCGTGGATCGTATTACCGATGGAAATCAGTTGTTCTTTGGGTGGGTATGATGCCGCTGACCAAGAGCGAATGTCTCGACAAGATAAACAGTTTTGATTTTCCAAGGATTCTTACTTTATCTTGATAGCATGTACTCTTTCGCATGGACTTCGTTATGCTACTGGGACAGAATAATATGACATTTTGCACCATATTTTGTCAAGAATGATTGAACAATCCAACGTTTCATCATTCCAAATCGACTTCACCGAAAAAACCTGGTCATCAGTGTGACGGTCACGGTCACAATGCTGCTTGTCACCAACCGCGACGACGAAAATGTGTACAAAACCTACGCGACAAATTCCAGTCTACTCGCAGATGATTTGTATATGCCCCTGGATGATTCAGGTGGCGTTATACCTGGCAGAGCCCTGGTCCCAGGTCACGGAAGCGTTGCCAATATTTGCTCCTCGAGATGGCTCTAACGACTATTCCAGGACAGGTAATCCCTTCATCATTATCACAGAACAGGCTCAATATGTATATATAGAGGCTGGTATCACCCGAATTTACCATCGGACCCTGGATACCGAGGACCGTCGAACCAAGCTCTCTGGCAGATCATCGGATTCAGCATGAACTGACCGCTCTCGCCATCGGAATAGCGCTCATTGATGGTTAAAATAACTGGTTCAGCCATCCCGAAGGTTGCTGGGTAATTCATTAAGCCACCAAGACGACCTTTCTCCTTATGCCTCCCAACCAGTCAGCCCACCGTGTCACCGCGATTTGGCTGGTCTCGCCGTCAGAACAGCGCTTCCCAGTGGCTATAAAAACAAGCTAGCTATCGAAAATTTCGCCAGGTACATCGTTGTTCTGGCATGACAATTTTTGTCCTGACCTCCCAACCACAGCATTCTGTGCACCTCGATTAGCGGTCTCGCCGTTGCAAAGATGTTGATTGTTGCCTATGAAAAACGTTTAGGGTATCCGAATTGCCGCTCGAGATTTTGTCATCCCAAGATGACCGCCTTTCTCTCGGTTGACGGCCCTCGTCCAGCATTGTGGTCACCGTGAATTCACCGATTTCACCATTTGAATCTTGCCTCTGATTGGACCCAGAATCAGAGAATCAGCTCTTCTTTTCGCTAAAGGTGTGTTGAATTCCTTCCTCCGACAGACGACTTTGCCGACTCTTGGTAACCAGCTTATCGCCTCAGGCCTTTACACGCTCTCCTTATCGTCTCCCATGATGATATGGTGCTCACCAGCATGAACATATGATTCTGATATTGTCAGAACCAGCTCGATCCCATATAACAACCCTTTCGCAAGAATCTCGCTGGCTCCTTCATGGCTTCGACCACCGCCCATTTTCGCTTCTTAGAACAAACTCATCAGCTGCTATACTGTGTCGCAGGAGAAGACATACAAGCGAGGTGGCTCGGTAAGAAGGGGAAATGGTCAACGAATCGTGACTCAATACCGGTCTCATAGGCTTATCTCTCGACTCAATCCCGGCCTGGTGGGCTTCACATCCTGCCCGAGATTCGACCTTGCATTCGAGGCTCACTTTGAAGACAGGCATCGAAGGCTTCGGAATGGAAATGTTTCCATGCAGCGGAATGAAAGAATTCCCAGTCTTTGGGATCAAAGGCTTTGGACGAGAAGAACGTGGTTGCTTCCCGGGCAAAGAAACCTTGGTGCTTTTGACATAGTCAGGTCGTAAAGTGCTCCTGGGCTTGCTAACGCCACTCGATTGCGACGCGGCTTCAGGATCACTGGATTTGGTGGCATTCGTCCTGTTGCTATCATGTAGGCTTCGACCAAGCGGTCACCGAGGCTCGGTTGGTTTAAAATGACATCTGGATGAAGGTTCGAGAGTCAATTCGGTTCTACTTATAGGTGCAACACATTTCCTTTGTCTCTGGCTTTGCTTCCGAAAGCCTGAGACAATAAGATAAAGCAGGTAAGCAGTTCATCCGTTTGTTTCGCTGACTCCGCTGATCGTTTCGGAATAGAAAGCCTTGTCTACTAATGCCGTTCGACTGAGAGGATATGGCGCTTTGACAAAGGAAGCCCCGTGGTCAGACCATGTCCTCGAGGCGGTTACCGTCGGTGTATTCCTTATAATATCATCGGATTTTCCCTCATCCTTCTCTGACCTCAAGAAGCACAAAACGACAGTAACAGATTGATTATGATTCATCGTTGTAGCGGTACATACTCTGTGAATCAATCGATATCTGCCTGGTGGATTAGAAGTCTGGTCTAGCCTTCCATGAAATCAGCTCCACCTGCGGGGAATAAGTCAATGATTCAAATCAAGAGAAACGACATACATCCAAGTCGGTCGACGAAGACGGTGAAGACTGCTCAAGCAGAATCTCCGATACTTCCGGATTCGAAAGCATTGGGATTTTGAGTGTATCATGGGCGTTGGAAGAGCTTGCTGGTTTAAATGAAAGCGCCTGCCGGTGGTAAAGAAAAGGTCGGGGAGCGGTTACTGTTCAAGGAAACCGAGAGCACTGTTATACGTCGGCGTCATGAAAAGCGAAACTAAACGAGCTACATACCTTTGCTATTCTGGAGCTCTCGTCTTACTCCTCGACAGCGTCATATTTCTCTCTTTATCCCAACGACATCGGCTCTACTCGCTGCTTCTTGTTTGCGATGGAGATCTTCGAGAGCTTGATACTCCAAGGAGGGCATGATAGATGTTTAGAAGGACGACAAGGCAACGGCTATGGTCAACCATGGTGTGCCCACAGCTACCGAGTCGTCAGCTAGAGGTCGGATTGAAATAGCTCATTGAAACGTACCTTCTTCTCAAGGCGCTTTTGAATGCCAGCGGTTCTGACATCCGTCGTCCATGGATCTGTCAGAGGGCTATATCGAGGGGAGGTGGATATCGTCTTATGAATTACCGCCAGCCAATTTGTAGTAAAGATTGTTGGGATCGGCAAGAGCTATGGAAATGTCAGGCAACGTTTAAAAAGGCGCCGAACAACATACATGATTCAGCTTGCGACGATATCTACCACTGAAGCATGTGTCTCGCCAATCCACAATCCAATGTACAGCCATTCGCCGAGGCCTGGCTAGAAATTCTGGGTGATACTGGGGTGATACGGGCGTCTGAATGAATATGAATAGCGCAAACAGGCGATATGGGACTGGGTGGCGAGACATGACCGTCGGGAGCTGAAGCGCCGACTCTTAAGGCTGTAAATCGTTTAGTTGCCTGCTTCATCGCTGGAACGCCAAGGAGCCATACCTGTCAATCGACTCTCTTTCACCAATATGCCTAATTTTCCCATCACCGTCTATCTTTGCGGAATTGCGGGAGCTCTTGTACTCGAGGAGTTGTTCGAGCTTATTGCTTGACGATGGACGTCAGGGAGTAGCGACTGTCGGAATACGTCAATGATGCTGCAAATGGATCCAGGGCGAACCATACCTTTCCAGCCAACGCGGATAAGGACCAAGATGACAGAATGAGGTCGAGGGACGATGTTCGGAGAAGGATCCAATCGGTATCACGCTGGAAACGAATCATCCTCTCCAGCGAAAAAGCAGCCTCGTTTCGCAAGGTTCTGGAAAACCATCACTAAGTTAGAAAAATGCCCACCAGGACGTACGAAGGACATGTGAGCCGTATGAGAAGCTGTGAGCCATATGAGAGAGCTGACATCTTTCAGGTGAGATCATACCAGCTGTTGAGGCCTCTTGAGTACTCATCCATTTCGCAACTCTGTCAGCTTCTCGTGAGGTTATTGACAAGCGGGCAGCTTATTCGCAATGAAGGGGTGATTCGGTCAGGTTTTTCTCACAGGCGACCATAGGCACCTTTAAATTGACGCTGGGGACACAAAAAAGTAATAGAAATGAACAATAATATTCAGGAAGCTCAAATACATCTGTAACACATTCGATGGTGCTGTAATATGCCGACAGTTGTTGCTGCACTGAATCTTTTCAGGTCACCATGACGTACACTGGCGACACGAATGTCGATGAACAGTTCAAGGCACCGTAAGTCAATGCTTCACGGATGAGAAATGAACGCACATAGAACAACAGGATATCAATCGCAGCAGAGAGAAGGTGAGCCCAGTTTTGAGAAGCAAAATGCTGAATGTTGATCAAGATGAAAGATGAAAGAGCGCGATTCTGGGGATATAGAATGAGTAAAACAATGGCAAGGTGATAGAATTACTCACCAGGACATGCAATAGGGCAGACTGGCCTCGCCTCGGGAAGAATCATTAGTCGTCAAGTTCGTGGTTATGAATTGAGATACAGTCACCGATTGAGCAGTGCAATACTGTGCTTTCCGAAGACCAGAAGAAGCCTAGGGAAAAGAAGAAAAATTAACAGAAACAAAAAACAAGGATATGCCCGTCTCAGATGACGCTGGAAACAGATTTCCATGACAGGACCACATAACGGTCACAGGCTGTCGACATAAATAACGAGAATAAAGAAAGAAGAAGAAGAGGCAACGGCATCTGGGAGGGAGACATAGGGATGAACGAATGGTCGGCCTGAGCGTTGATGGGCGAAGAAAACCAACATATAGCACGTGCCTGTGGACTTGAAACAAATCTGTTGCCTTGTGACAGATGTGACGGCGTGACTGAAACCGTGTCTGCGTTGACCCAGGCTTGCGGAAGAATCCCGCCTGGTTTTCTTACCATTCCACAATATACTGCTGACACCGGGGGCAAAAGCGGTTCCCCCTGTTAAGTTCCCCTTGTCTGGCCCTTGTCTGGCCCTAATTTTCACATGTTATTAATAAATTCATCAATCAATGATTGACAGTTACCATTTTGAGTGAACAATGGGCGGCTGTTCAATCGGAGCTAGAAATGTGCGCATGCGATTGACGTGTCAAGCCAATGACATATCCAATCGTGATGAGAGCCGCATGAGATCCCCAGGGTGTGATGGACAGGGAAAGATGATCATTAGAGCTTATTAGACACTTGTTACAAAAGTTTGCTCCACAAGGCTCCAGGGCCAGCCATCGAGCAATAACGTGACTGTTCGAGCTCACGCTGCCATATCATTTCTCACTTGCCTTACTATGCTGCTACCAAGTCTATGTCATCTAATAAAGCAATTTCCTGTGCCATTTTTCTCGAAAAATGGTTGAGCTCCAAAATATGACGCAACAAGCTCTGCATCTTGCTTCACATCTTTGCGGCGCTTGCATCTGCACTCGAGGATACTCGTGCTGGGGTTCCAAGACCCCAACAAGCAGGAAATAGAATAGCATCCTCTACAGATTCAAGTAAGCTGTCTATTTGTTCAAGGCTTCATTCAAGTTTGATGTTGAATTGTAGCCTGTACCTAGAAGAGATTGCAGATCTTGCATCTATTCTTTGGATACCAAATCGCTTCATGACCAAGACAGGGTCCAGATTTGATGCATTCGAAGCACTTGGTCCTCTTCTTGCCTGATTCAAATCAGCAAAAGATCAATTTGAGCTAATGATACAATATGACCGGACTCAGTCAGCTATCTCTGAGCTCATAAACAAGCTTACAGAGTATCTGGATGAGACCTGGGGCTATCTGTTGGATACAGATGACTGAAATCCTTGGATTATAGAGGAACAACTGGAGATATATGCAAATGCCATTGGGCAGTCAGGTGCGCCATTAACCACCATCTGGGCATTCCTAGACTGCACAATCTGTGGAATGTGTCAGCCATCTCAGTTTCAAAGACAGGCATACAATGGTATAAAAAGGAACATGCTATCAAGTTCCAGGCTGCAAAGTTGCCCAATGGCCTAATTGGTCTGTTATTTGGGCCTGTTGAAGGGTGCAGAAATGACAATCATCTTCTGGCAGAGTCTGGCTTGATTGACTGGTGTTACTGTCATGCATTCCAACCAGGGACAAATCCAGCAACACCACTCCATCTTCGATACTTCCAGCTCTTTGGCAATCCTGTTTATGGCTACAGTCCTGTGCTCATGAGCTCTTATGCAGGTGCTGGGGAGAGAACAGATGATGAGAAAGAATGGAACACTGTAATGTTGACTGTCTGTATGGAACTCAAACATGGATTTGGAGATATTGTCCGACAGTGGCCATTTTTGAATGCTTGGTGGAAGCTACGGTTTACTCTTCACCAGTTGAATGATATTATCGGGTGGCAGTGCTACTTTCTAATGCTCTGAACTGCATTCACCCAAATCAGACTGCCCAGTTGTTTGATTGTATGCCACCTAGCCTTGAGGAGTATTTTTCTTCTAGTTAAAACATCGTTCATTGCGCCACAATACATTTGATTAGTGATAGTTGACTTAATTGATTCAGGACTTCTCGAGCTCCAAGAAGCTGCCGAAAATCAGGTCTGCATCATCCTCATCATTGGTTTTGACTGTAACAGACTTGGAGGTTGATGGAGATCCTGTGACAGTTATTGCAAATCATCTCATCACTGTGAAATCATTTTATTTATCATTATGTAATATACATGTGATTCTATTCCCACAGCTAATCATATCCCCATATCAAATAAAATCTCTCTCTCACGTTGTCATTGTGCCGGTGATCCGCTGTCAGCTGTGAATTAGGGCTAACTTGGGGCCAGCCAAGGGGAAAGTAACTCGGGGGAAACTCATTTGCCCCCGGTGTGATATCGGCCTATGGGACTGGGAGTGAAGGTTTCAGAGGGCCATGTAGATGGATTTCCGTGATTTCCAGTCACGAGCCAGGTTGTGGGAGGAAAGGCTGCTCGAGCGGTCAGAAGGCTCCAACGTCTATAACACGATCTAACAGGATGAGAACACCGCATAATTTATCCTTGTTCTATCAATCTTGATTTTTCTGCATTGAGACTGCTTTAAGGCAAGGGCAGATGAGCATGCCAGTGAGTCGATCAAAGTCTTGACTCTGTCATCATTTTATTTCATATAGATAGAGGTCCAATTTTCGTCAAAAAACACCTTGCCTGCGGACTGACCAGAATTCAGTGACTCCGTGAAACAAGGAGCTATACAGTAGCAATACCAAATCTACCTCAAACACTGGAAACATCTAGAAATACAGAATCACCAGCAATTACATCTTGTGAACGGCGCCTCAACCTGACCAAGTATCAAATGCGCTGGCTGAATTAATCCATCATCCTTACTCGCCCGTATAAGCAAGCTACCCAGGATGTATCTGCCATATGAGAAGGCCGCCAGGATCAATTGGGCCTACGAGAGCCCTGACAGTCATGTATCATTCCCATGAGCAAGCTGACAGACTGGTACCTACCATATGAGGCCTCCGACAGCTCGGGTATCGTCCTCATATGGTATCACACGCCATCACCGCCGACCCGACCTTTCGGAGCCGTCTCGTGCTGGCTGACAGTCAGCACCCGGGTTTCCCCAAGTTAGTGATGAACGGTGGTTAAAACAAAGCAAGACGCAAGAGAGAGCACAAGAGCATACTGAGGAGAGGTGAGACCTCGACGCTCCAGTGGAGGCTGGAGGCCTTCGTTACGGAGGAGTTGCTATTGAGCTCTCAGCTGATGCGAGACGCAGACTTCCCAGCTTGCGCGACAGGACGGTGCTTTCGCCGAAATGCGTGGGCATCATTGACAAGGGTACCAGAGAATGATACAAGGCACAACGGAAAGACTCTTCACGGGCTGAAGCAAGCTCGTCTTTATTCGGGGGAAGGCAGCTGTTTCCCGAATTGGGTCATGGTGGTGATGGAAAAAGCGAGATTGATGTGGTTTGTTTGGCCATCCGGATCACTTGGTCGGCTTCGGGTTTCTTTTGTCCCAAACGGTCATCTCTATTCTCGAGCTCCGCCACCCAGCTTATCCCATTGATCTCTCTTGCTTGAAACTTGATTTCGACGCTTTATACAATTTCCGCCGCAATTTCGACCCATAAATTGCACAAAATCATGAGTTTAGCGACTGCAGCCGCCACTAGCGATCCTGTATCCCCACAGTGTCCCGTGAAGGGTAGCTCTTGGCTTCACCGATATTCTCGACGATTCTGAATTTGTCATAGAATGCTCACAGCCCGTGGATCTCATACTCAGGTCCTGCAATGGATCATTTATTGGGGCTCATCGTTGGAACATGAGTAGATTCAGCGATGGTTTCCCCAGCCCTGACACTGTAACAGGTTCTATTGAGGACATTGTGCCACTTGAAGAGACAGAAGCTGTCTTGAAGCTTCTCCTCGAGTTCTTGCACCCTCAGACTCTTCCCACATGCGCCAAACTCGATTTCAACACCCTCATTGCTTTGGTATATGCCGCAGAGAAATACCTGGTATATTCTGCAATGCTAGGCTGTAATACTCGTCTTTCGTGAGTTAAAATCGCTGGCACAATTTCTCGGTGGATCGCTGAACTACCTAATGGAGAGAGCCGCTTTTACCAAGCACATCCGGCAAAGTTTCTCTGTTAGGCTGTATGCTACAGATATATCGAACTCGCAGACATTGTTGCTCCAGTGGCCGTGAAAGATCAACTGAGGGAAGTTCACGATGCCTCTGGCGGTGACCTGGCCTTTTTTTCTGCTTGGGTAGTTCAGAAATTCGCCATGAAATGCAGCTGCTAATCATTGATCAAGCACTTTATCAGGAAGAAGCCCGTGCCGCTGAAGGCGCACAAGCGGGCTACGTAAAGGCAGTCAGTGCTCTGACGAACTGTCCCATGCTCTGTCATGCGAATATCGGGACCACCATTCCTGGGGAATGTCCTTGGCCAACGACAGACCAGGCTTTCGAGGCGGCATACCTCCGAAACACTTTGCGTGCTGCCGCTTTCCTAGGCTCGCACGTCGCTCGAACATCCGGGACATATTGGTCGGAAGTATCAAACCTCGTTTCTCTGAACTCTACAAAATCTGATCAAAGTTACTGGAGAAAAAGTGGCTTCAAAGCTCATGAGTTCGCAAAAGAGAAGAGATATATACTAGTAGCATACAGGCAATGCCCAAGTTACGTTATATTTCAACTTGATTCTGTGATGATTGCGTACGGTACATGTCTTGAATGGCTTGAATCAAAGCAGATCCGGAAGATGAATGGGACTATCGTCTTTGACCTTCATTGTTGTCAGAGCGACACCAACGTTTGGTGTTTGTATCAGGAATCGCGCTGCTCGCAGTGTCGGGTCTGAAGAACAAATACCGTGAGCGCTGGACTGCCTTCCAAAACAGCCTTGTAAGATTGCCAATTGGTGGTGTCACTGACAAATCGGCGTATACAGAGGGCACGAACAGTTGGGTAACTGGGGAGGATGCGGCTTATATCCCCGAGGAATGGCACGGTTGAATTGACGTGCAATGATAACAATGCTGGAAGTACCAGCGCCTCGAGGATAATCATGACATTGTCACCCGTGAGCTTCAAATGCTGAAGATGGCGGAACGTTCCCTGCATGCCAGCAGCGATACGGAAGTTGCATATGAGCGAGCAAGTTTCAAGCTCAACCATCTGCATCAGACTCGGAAATGCAGGGCGAGCAGGAACCGAAACATTGGAATACACGCCAGTGTGCTCATGATAATGCTGGAGCTTTGCCCAAGGGATCGTCGTGCATCTGACCAAAAGATCAATGCTGCCAGACATGAAGCACAAGGAGGTCGTAAACCCAGGGAACAACTGGTTGAATGTTGTAAAGGAGCTGATCTGTGGTGATGCTGTAGAGATCTCCAATGCTTGGAGTGCCGGGGTGGAGCCCAGGATTGTGGTCAAAATGTCAAAGTGAACGGCATATTGAAGCACTGCAGATAGCTTGCGCCAGCGAAAGGATGTAGGAAGTATGATATGTATAAGGGGACATTCATACGCTGCTCTGACAGTGGAGCTGATCGATATTTGTAAGACATGATCGCCTGAGCGTCGAAGCTGAAGACCGAGCATATAGTTTTTCTTCTGCCAGGCCAAAAGACTATTATTGCCATTGGAAATCCTTATGGTAGACCATAAACGTGGATAACCCAACCCCAGTCATAGATTGATTGAACTAGTTTGGCGGAGATCGAACCTGAACAGAGCAAATTTGAAACTCGGCACATTTTTCCATCGGTGACATCACACTGTCACATCACCGTTCAGCAGCTCTGTTCTATCTATACCTTGAAGGAGATGTGAGGAGCTCACTCGAGTATGAGAGCTGATGTGTACGGTGATGGTTGGTCGATGGGTTGGGTTGATGAAGGATGGAATAGCGGCCGGATGTGATGGTGGTGGAGGAGGTGCCGATCCGGCAGGGGTGGAATGGGTGGGATGAAAGATCTTGTTCTCATTTTTTACTTCACCGAATACATTGTACTCTTACGACTATTGCTGAATATATTGCAGACCCATCCATTGTTGTAAATCTTGAATACAATACCTTTGCCTTCAACTTGACATGCCCACCTCTTTCAGACCGCGCGTTAGGTTACAGGATATACGGAGAGGGAGGAGAGAGGCGATGAGGATCAATGGCTTGAGGATCGAGGAGCTGGGAGATGTGTGGGTTTGGGGAGGGCGAGGGGGTGCTGTAGAGGGTTGCATTATGGATTCTGATCTAGTTATAAGAAAGTCCTTGATTGATACTGTCTATCCAGGAGTGAGCGTGCTCTAGAGTCTACAGCTAACAAGTCGGCAGACCTTCTCTCTGTCCAGGCTCGAAAAGCTCAGACCAGACATGTCCCTAATGCTCGGGCTTTCATAAATCTATTGATCTAAATCCCTAAAGACACACACAAATGGTCATTAGCTTTGTCCAGAGGCCCACTATGGATGGTTATTGGTGAACTTGGCCGCAGTGAATAGCGTGGGAGTACGGCACGCGCGGCAGAGTACCGAAAACGACACGAATTGATCTGTGTCTCGTGATCATGCTATCGTCATTGTCCTCCACCGTCCGCCCATGGCTTTTTTTCTCCTTCGCCCGCCAAGCCAGGTCAACTCGTCAATAGGCAATGACCAGGTAATTCCCTCTCTCTTCCTATCCTCCGAGCAAAGCTCATTCGCGGAACGAAGGCAGCGACCGAAATACGCTGGACTTTGCGTCGACAGGCTCGAGACCATCTCTGAGGAAACGTAGCTCAGAATCCTATCAGAGCCACGATTCTGCAGAGGGCATTTCTCCGTAAAAGATGCGTAGCGCGAAGGTGCGTCATTCCTCATTGACCGAAAATCCTCTTTTTTGACAAAACCGTTTAGGGCATTGAAGCGTCCCATGTACTCCGACATCCTCTTCGAGTCATTGTCCTCGTGAGAAGTCGTCTTTCAGCGCGCAAATGTTGCTTTAAAATCATGTTTCTACACAGGCTCCCCGTCCTCCTCTTCTACGCCCTTTATCCTGGTCCCTAGACCGCCAGAAATTCAGGCTGAATAAGTACATCGCGAAACGGACGCCAGAATGTAATTCTCGCCATGATTCGTATGCTCTGTAAAAGATCTAGGTTCCCAATGTCTGGCGCGAAGCCTTCTGTCACTCTATTGCTACCGATGTTCCATTTGCGAGCGAGCTCAGATCAAGCTTAATGAAGCAATGCTGTTGCCTTCAATGCCGCTGGTACCATAAACATCGACCCAATTCAGTCGGCACAATCGACGATGCTATGAAAGGTAAGCTTTCCAATCTTTTCGATGATTTCTTTTGCTGACAATTCCTCGATTGGCGGTGGAAAGCCGCTGACCTCCTCTGAGATGAGGGGTTACAAGAAGTGATGCTTCCGAGAGGACGCGGAGGCAGGGAGGTGAGGGGTAGGTGAAGGGTGCGTAGAATGGGCGGGATGTGGGAGGTGATGGGGTCGGGTCGACGGTGAAGCGCTGGGTGGGATCCTTTTGGATGCGAGGGAGAGGATGTGGATGCGCAGGATGTGGGAGGCGATCGAGGTGTGCGGGTGAGCAACAGAGGGAGATAATTAAATATATATTCAGACAGCAGACATTGGAATATAGATACTTGAATTCAGATATTGGAATGGGCAGAGAGAAAAGTGTCATCAGATGAAGTTGAGCCATTCTCTGATCCATTATCAGAGCCAATCTCCGAGTTTTCTGCAGTCAACAGTTCTCCACCTGATGAGTAGTTGTCTGATTCTGACCATTCTCCCTCATATAAATCTAGATAATGGTCAGGTTTTAACATAAAATAAATGACAAATGGACTCACCGGGTTCCAAAACTGGTTCAAGCATCGGGTATCCCAGATACTCGGCCATCTCTGTGCTCTCTGGATTGAACCCACATGCCTTGTGAATATCCCAGAGGATGGGATATATCTGCTGTGGTATGTGATATTCTCGCATATCAATATCGGCATCCAAGCTGATGTTGAATGCATCCTCAATTTCTATTGTTGGTATGATGGTTTGACCCTCCGGATCAGTTGACCACCACCGAGTATGACTGGATGGAGTGCAGTTAAACCAAAGATATAGCAGAGTGCATTGCAGAAGTCCATCTGCTGCACCAGCCGACTGTCCACTCATTTGTGGAGCTGCAGTGCATGAAATAAATATCTCGTATGGAATAGCTGTGATTGGTTGAATTCTTGTGCTCATTGTAAAACCTTGGTGACTGACATGTCTGTACTTCCATATCATTTATATCCATTTGCTTGGTGAGGTGATGCACCTGGCTTGCCCATATATTGAATGTTGGAATGATAGATGCTTGACTGGGTCCAGAGGCAGTGGGTTGCGCTCCAATAAAAAAACTCTGATAAAAGTTCAAGGTATTAAGGTCTGATGTTGGAATTGTGCATCTGAAATTTCATAAAAATCAAGGTAAAATGGTAGAATATGGATCAAGGACTCACCGGATGGACATATCTGGCATATATTCATACAGAATATGATCTCCCGCAGAACGCCCCCCGTCAAGCCTGAGAATATATGGCTCAGGCACATACAATGTTGTGGTGCCCTCCTGGTGCTTCATGGAAGCATTGAAGTTGTTTATGGTGTGCCAAGAGCTGTGGAAGCCACAGATCACTGCAAGTAGATTATAATATTCCTCCAGCAAAGACTTGGATAATGAATTGGGGTTGAATCTGGAAAACAGGTGCTGTATATCTTGGCCAGCTTGATAAGAGGCCAGCTTGTATAACCTCTGGTCAGGGTTTGGTGAGAAGGTATCAACCACCAACTGGCCAGCATGATCAACATTGTAAAGAGACAGATATAAGACCTGAAGGAGATTAGATCTCCACTGATGTCTCCAGAACAACATCACTGACCTGGGGTCTTAGACTCTCTGTGCGTAAAGCATCGACCGCTGACTGCATGTTTGTCAGTGGCCGCAGTGATGACATGTAAAATGAGAAGTATTCACATTGAATTGATCCGACTGTCATCCTCTCAGTGGTCTAGTCAATTTATGAGCAATTTATCACTTACCAGGTTACTGTACCAGGTGACAAAGGATGGTCCCAACAATGTAAGGTGATAGTCTCGGGCAATCATTTGGTGCCCACTGTGGAATATGAGAGCAGTGAAATGTCTTGAATCACAGACACCATATAGCTGAAGAATATTTGGATGTCTGTACAGGCATCAGTTCATGTCCAGGGTTTGCACAGATGCTCATGATATATGAACCTCACTGCAGAGAACACCTCCAGATCCCGTTTCCAGTCCTTTGATGCAAATCCCTCATATTTGCGAATAAGCATGGGCTGGCTGGAGTCCTTATAGATGTATCCATCATACGACCGAATCTGACCAATCTCTCGGGAGGTTCCATCAGATTGTAGCTCATGATGGGTGTCACCATATTTCAGCTCCCTTGTGAGAATGATGTCTCGAACTTTGATTTCAGCATACTGTTCAAAGAAAATGAATCAACCGAAATGCAAGGGTTCGACAAATGCTCACAGCTTTGTTGCCTGGAGCCTGATGCTGGTGGTATACTGTGGTGAGCTGGTTATTTGAAAAGATTGGGGCATTGATATTGTCTTCTGAAGCATTAGCACAATTTCAGGTAATCTCCAGATCTACAAACCAAGTCTTGCACCATGTAGACTTTGGATCAATGCTGCCATCTGGGCCCCACCATCATTGGCATTGAGTCCTTCTGCAATCGGGCCAGCAATGTGGCGGGTTTCTGGGACCTTGTTGCGGCGACGGAAATGTGTAAGCTTGAAGGGCATGGGGGGAAGAAGCAAGATTGAACGAGCCTCATGACCAGTCCTGATGCTGTGTTGTTCAACAGCTTTTTCACAGCGCTTATCCAAATATAGCATGACAGCTGTATGATGGACACAGCACGGCACAACACTGTGAAAATGTGTGTTTCTGGTATGATACAGCATTATCAGTACCACTCGTTCATGTTGTCTACTGAATAGATTGATCCTGTGCTTCTTTTAATCCATTTGTCCAGTTGGGCCGCTCCGACTGGTCTGGATAATTATTTGATGCCCCAATCTGCTGAAACATGACAAGCACCAGGATATAAATGGACCTTGAAGAATTCTGCATCGACGTGAGTCTGTCTTTGAACAAATTTGATTCTGCAAAAGGCCTGTGGGAACATCAACCGGATCTCGACGGGCGCAAAATAACGATCTGATCCGTGTCTCGTGATCACTCCGACCAGGTCGCTCTTTCGCGCCTCCATTTCTTTCTTTGCTATTACATTGATGCTGATCCTTCCATCTATAAAATTCAAAGCCAGCTATTGACACTGAAAAATGACTCATAGTTGATAACAGTGGCATGTCATTCCCGATTAGGGTTGTGATGATTGATCAACCGATTGTAATTTCAGCAAGGAGAAATGGAGGGGAGGAAGAGAAACGCTGAGAGGTCTGAAGGGGAATCCAATCCCACTCCCTCCTCCTGTGCCGAACTGGGGATCCCCGCCGATCCCGCCCCCGACGCCAATGTCGGCGTATACCCTCCTCCCGAACTCAACGACGCGCTCGGCGTATGTGATCCCGGAATTCGTCGAGGTAAGACTCCTCATAACTCGGCGGGTTCATGGACGATATTGCGTATATGACGCGCTTGGGTTGATGGCGAGCTTGCTGATTCTGGTGTCATAACGACGGTCGATGCACTGATATATTGCCCTCTTTCATATTCTTGACCATAGCGACGTCCACGTAAATGGTGGCAAACCCCAACGAAAAAGGAAATAGTACCATCGAGGGGATTGGTGCAAAAAGTCGAGATGACGAGATAATGTTGGGGTGAGAACAACGAAATCAGAGAGAAGAATGGAAACAAAGAACAAAGATAACCAGCCTGGTCAGCAAAATGACGTCTCTGGTAAGATGGGGACATACCTTGTGTTCGAGTTTCTTCTCTGTTCTCTCTTATAATGTGCTTCTCTTTTATAATATGCTTCTCTGCTTCATCTGCTTGATCTCCCGGTGACGCACAGCTGCAATTTGTGGACGAGCAGGAGACCTGCGACCGTCGAGCAATAGTGAGCGAGGGAGATCGTGACGCAACCGATAGGCAATTTTGTGCTCATCATGGTGAATAGTAAACAAGGCACGGTCATGGTGAATATAGCAAAAAGAAGGTCATTGGCATCAATTATATCTCTTCCTGATTTGGAAACTAAAATGTGGGACTGGAATTTGCATGGATGAGGTGTGTGGCATGAGTCATTTTCACCTGAGGAACTATAACAGACAGGTGCACTGTAAGCGCCATAATCCAGATGTGAAAGACCGCGCAAATCGGCGGGAAACTTTGAGGGAGAGACTCCCAGAAAAGCGTGCATTCATGGGTTACAGTGCTTTACAAGCCATTTATTTCCGAAATCTGCAAGCGATAAAAGCATAGCCTGGTATGACAGCACGGAATGACATTGAGATGGTGAATCTGGCTTTCATCAAGACAAGGACGAAAAAATCTGATTGCTGCCCTGTTGCCTGTACGGTCCAAGCCCACATCAGAGTCGAATTAAACGTTCAGAGGCCCACCACAAATGACTGTTGGTGAACTCCGTCGCGATGAATAGTGTGGGACTACGGCACGCTCGGCAGAGTACCGAAAATGAGACGGATTGATCCGTGTCTCGTGATCACGCCATTGCTGTCCTCCACTCATGGCGTTTTCATGGCTCTTTTTCACTTCACTCGCCAAACCAGGTCAGTTCGCCAATAAGCGATGATGATGTAATTACCTCTCTCTTCCTATCCCCCACCGGAGCTCACCCACAGACGGCAGGACACAACCGAAATACGCCGGACCTAGCGTCCAGAGGCTCGAGACCATCTCTGAGGAAACCGAGCCCAGATAGATAGACAGATAAATTACATGGCATACGTCCCTAGTAGAAACACCGGAGTTCTGGAATTCTCCCAATGAGTCGAGTGTGAAGCCCAAAGGACCCCCTCATCATCATCCCAGCACAAATGACCACCCTCTCAGGCAAGCTCACAGGCATAGCGCGCCAACGCCCCTGTGGTAGACCAAAGCTGATGATCAGATGTGATAACTCGGCAGGAACTTGCACAGCCAGAACAATCTAAAACAGAATTCAGTGCAGTGGAACAAAAAACAAACATGGAAATCATTCCAAGGCCAGAAATCGGCTATGTCCCAATTGAAGAACATCTTTAGATGAGTCACAAGACTTCTTAGACTTTGTATGGCCAGACCTACCCAGAATCATATCAGAGACACGATTTTGTTGACCAAACGGTTTTGGGGATTGAAGCGTCCAATATGCTCCGTCATCCCCGTGACACCATTCTACTTGTCAGCAGATGTCATTGAATGCACAAACGCGCGAGCCCGTTCGCTATCGCAGTGATCAGCGACGGAGCAGCCTCACCATCGCAATGTCAGACCCTTTTGCCGTTGACCTGTTTCCAGTGCAGCCTTTTCTTTCAAACTGCGCTCAAGACCGGAGGTCACGCTGCCGGGAGGATGCGACAGCACCTTCCCTGCGGCGCGGGCGGCGGAGGGTGAAGGGGTGAAAGGTGAAGAGTTGGTTGCGGATGCGCGGGATGTGGGAGGTGATCGAAGTGGGCGAGTAGGGAGTGACCGGAGCGTCAGGGGGAGATAGTAGCATAAAACACAACTATATTTTCAGACAGCAGACATTTGAATATAGATACTTGAATTTAAATTTTGGAATGAGCAGAGACAAAAGTGTTATCAGATGAAGCTGAGCCATTCTCTGATCCATTATCAGAACCAATCTCCGAGTTCTCTGCAGTCGACACTTCTCTGGCTGGTGAGTAGACGTCTGACTCTGAATATCCTTCTTCAAATGTAATCTGGTGAAAGACAACAGGACTCACTGATTTCCAAAACTGGTTCAAGCAGCGGATAGCCCATATACTCGGCCATTTCTGTGCTTTCCGGATTGAACCCACATGCCTTGTGAATATCCCAGAGGATGGGATATATCTGCTGGGGTATGTGGTATTCCCACATACAGATATAGGCATCCAAGCTGATATTGAATGTATTCTCAATGTCAGTTGTTGGTATGAGGGTTTGACCCTCTGGATCAGTTGACCACCACCAAGTCTCACTGGAGGAAGTGCAGTTAAACCAGAGATATAGCAGAGTGCATTGCAGAAGTCTGTCTGCTGCATTGGCAGACTGTCCACTCATTTGTGGAGCTGCAGTGCAGGAGATCAAGATGTTCCATGGAATCTCTATAATTAGTGCTTAAATCATTCTGGTCCATATAAAAACACTTTGATGACTGACTTGTCTGTACCTCCATATCATTTATATTCATTTGCTTGCTGAGGTGGTGCACCTGGCTTGCCCATATATTGAATGTTGGAATGCTAGATCCTTGACTGGGTCCAGAGGCAGTGGATTGCACTCCAATAAAAGAAAACTGCTTGAAGTTCAAGTTATTGAGGTCTGATGTTGGAATTGTGCATCTGAAATTTCATAGAGATCAATGTACAATAGTGGAATATGGACCAAGTACTCACCTGATGGACATCTTTGGCATACATTCACACATGATATGATATCTCCCAGGTTTCCCTTTGCCAAGCCAGAGAATATATGGCTCAGGCACATACAATGTTGTGGTGCCCTCCTGGTGCTTCATGGAAGCATTGAAGTTGTTTATGGTGTTCCAAGAGCCATGGAAGTCACAGATCATTGCAAGTAGATCATAATATTCCTCCAGCAAAGACTTGGATAATGAATTGGGGTTGAAGCTGGAGAACAGGTGCTGTATATATTGATCAGATTTATAAGCGACCAGCTTGTATGTCATCTGGTCAGCTTTTGGTGAGAAGGTATGGACCACCAACTGGCCAGCATGATCAACATTGTAAGAAGGCAGATATGTGTCCTGAAGGAGATTGGATCTCCACTGATGTCTCCAGAACAAAATCACTGACCTGGGGTTCTAGACCATGTATGCACAAAGCATCAGCTGCTGACTGCATGTTTGTCAGTGGCCACAGTGATGACATGGAAAATGACAAGTATTCACATCATGCTGATTGAACTGTGATCCTTTGAGTGGTCCATTTGATTATAAGTAATTTACAACTTACAAAGTCACCGACATAGCTGACAAAGGATGGTCCTGACAATGAAAGATGATATTCTTGAAGAGTGTGTTGGTGCCCACTGTGGAATATGAGAGCAGTGAAATATCTTGAATCACAGATGCCATATAGCTGAATAATATTTGGATGTCTGTGTAAGTCAGTCAGTGTCCAGATGGTACACTAATTGCCATAGTATATCAACCTCACTGCAGAGAATACATCCAGGTCCCGTTTCCACTCCTTTGATGCAAGTCCCTCATATTTGTGAATAAGCATTGGCTGGCTGGACTGATCATAGATATATCCATCATACACCCGAATCTGACCAACCTCACTGAGAGTCCCATCAGGTTGTAGCTCATGATGGGTGTCATCAGATCGGAGCTCCTTTTTGAGAACAATGTCTCCAACTTTGATTTCAGTATACTGCTCAATCAAAATGAATCAACCCAAATGCGGGGCTCAACAAATGCTTACATCTTTGTTGTCTGGAGCCTGATGGTGGTTGTATACAGTGAGCTGGTTATTTGATAAGATTGGGGCATTGATATTGTCTGCCGAAAGCATTAGCACAATTTTTAGGCAATCTCCAGATCTACAAACCAAGTCTTGCACCCTGTAGGCTTTGAACCAATGCTGCCATCTGAGCCCCACCATCATTGTCATTGAGTCCTTCTGCAATTAGGCCAGCAAGGTCGCTGGTTTCAGGGAGCTTGTTGCCGCGACGGAAACGTGTAAACTTGAAAGGCATGGGGGGAAGAAGCAAGATTGAACGAGCCTCATGACCAGTCCTGATGCTGTGTTGTTCAACAGCTTTTTCACAGCGCTTATCTAAATATAGCATGCCACAATACTGTGAAATTTGTACATTTCTGGCATAATACAGCATTATTTTTAGTACCGCCTCATTCATGTGGTCTACTGAATAGATTGATGCTGTGCTCATCTTAATTCATTTGTTCAGGTGGGCCGCTCTGACTGGTCTGGA
The DNA here is from genome assembly GCA_029320655.1 of Mycena floridula. Classification (NCBI taxonomy): domain Eukaryota; kingdom Fungi; phylum Basidiomycota; class Agaricomycetes; order Agaricales; family Mycenaceae; genus Mycena; species Mycena floridula. Next base: position 217,992 of record JARIHS010000053.1, read on the forward strand.
TAATTATTTGATGCCCCAATTTACTGAACATGACAAGCACCAGGATATAAATGGACCTTGAAGAATTCTGCATTGACGTGAGTCTGTCTTTGAACAAATTTGATTCTGCAAAAGGCCTGTGGGAACATCAACCGGATTTCGACGGGCGCAAAATAATGATTTGATCCGTGTCCGGGCCGTGATCACTCCGACCAGGTTGCTCTTTCGTGCCTCCATTTCTTTCTTTGCTATTACATTGATGCTGATCCTTCCATCCATAAAATTGAAAGCCAGCTATCGACACTGAAAAATGAATCAGAGTTGATAACAGTGACATATCATTCCCGATTAGGGTTGTGATGATTGATCAACCGATTGGTACTACTCCTTTTGGATTGCAATAGTTGATTGATGTGAGGCGGGCATCTTGACTTAATCTAACACCTTCAATTAAACAATGTGGAGAGTCAGCTAGTGCTCTCCCTTATATTATTCTGTAACCAGGTGCGGTCTTTCTGCTGTTGAATTTCGGAAAGATTTGGTGTGTCTCAAACAGTCAGGCTGTCTTTATACGACCTAGTGCATCATGTCTAATGATTTCTTCTTTTGGCGGATAGCTCCCCAATTTCCCTGCCACAATATCATTGGTGCAATGAAGCTCATTTCAGATTTCTCATCAGAAAAGTCTTGGCTGGCTGGCTGGCTCATCCAAGTTCTTGTGGTCTGTAGCATCCAGTCACCGGCGCGACAGAAGGACCTTGAGGTAGAGGAATTTATCAAGCATCATTGAAGCAGTCAATTCGCATTGATAATGCTTCAAGTTTGTATTCTGCATCAGCTAGGTTTCTTTTGGTTCGTGGTGCATTGTCAGATCTCAAAACAACTCGACGGGCATTCGGAGCCTGAGAACTCAAGAAATGCAGGAATAATACCGACAGAATCAATACGGCAGATGTCCACAGACTCTTCTTGATCTCTTCAGCCTCCCTTCAAGCCACGCTCGTTCAGGCTTGGTTCCATTGCAATATTTATATAGAACAAGACTCGGATCTCGTACTCCAACTCAGGCAGCTTGTATTTGCAGTTCATTCAGGTGTGCTGATGACAAGTCTGATCTTCCTCGGTTTTTCAGCTTGGCCACGCATGAAGGACTTCATAATCGAATCTCGATCCATTACAGCCATTAATTTCATCCTAGCAATGCCATTTAGGAAGCTACTGACCCAATCGATGGCTACAGTCAGTTTCAATGGCTGGCTTCTTGATTTGAAATTACTGTGATCAATGGAAAGTGTCAATCTCCAAGTAGCATACGTGATTGTGTTCAAAAACAGAACCCACATTCAATAATGGCCTTCCCGAAATCCAGGCCGAATGCCCGCAAGGCAATATTATGTTTTCTTGAGATCAAGAATGAAATACCTGGACATTTCTCAGTAGAAACATCTATTCAGTGGTTTACCTACCCGTTCCAAGTAGCTGATGCCGGATTCACTTGCTGGACATCGTAGCTCCCGCTTGCTGAGATGTCTATTGAGGGGTGTCGATTGGAGAAAGGCGGGTATGAGGCAACAAGTATCTATTTCTTATCTGGATTGATGAAATGGATACCCACTATCTGTCAAGGGTCGGTAATATGTCGAGATTGCCGTGGCCCAATTATGACTAGGCATCTATTTTTGTTTCTCTGGTTCTACCTGAATGAGAGCTTCAAGTATCCATGGACACAAATAAGCCAACTTTGGATTCAGAGACCTGACTCTGCCCTTGACTTCAGTGCTCCTGTAAATTCCTGTAAGCCCATTCATCAATAATTATCCAACGCTCTAAACGGCAAACTTCAGTGGTACTCCACTTAAATGTGATCCCTATGGGAAAATCCAGTTTCAGCCATTGATTAACATATGGACCTGAGGATGTTGGATGATGATTCCTTACGAGCCGGCACTCATTTCAGCCGGGACGGGGTAAAACGCTCCGCCCGTATCCGGTGCTGTCCAATATAACAAAATTTCCTCGCCTCCATACTCTTAGCCACTTTGTCCGAGTCCATCGGGGGGTTGCTTTGTAGAAAATCCGCACCTGAAAAGATTTTTGTGCTCTCGGGTGTGGATTTCAGGATTATGGGATATCGTCCTCGCGCTGCATGGAGTTCCAGTCCCCCCTCTGGGCCACCCACTGACTGAGTGGTAATCTTGATAAAGTCATCTGCAATTGATACATACCATCTACTCAACATCATTTATTCAACTTGGCTCATATCAATGAATGCGCTTGAACACCTTGAAATTCATCTCAAGAGAATAGAACAAAATGAATCTTAATGATCTGATCTGAAATTGAACAAAAGATTCTCATCCTTCGAGTTGCCTTTCAAGTTTGGATTGTCAAACTGTTACACCCTGATATGATCCTGCCTGCCTTGGGCTAGGAAGCCACTGTGTCTCGAGGGTCTTCGATTGTGCGGATCGACAGGTTGATTTGCGACGACGCCGGCGGATGTCCAAGCCAAATGATCGTATGCCTGGGGAGGCCTGAGAAAACCCGCTGGAGAGGGATGAAAGTTACGCACCAGTTTACTGTCCCATCGCGGAATGAACCGACAATGTAGATCGAGCTATGCCGATATCAAGGGAAAGGGATTTCAAATGTATGAATGACACCACAAGTATGGGTTCTAATAGAACCCTTCGTCTAGGTACAATAAGAGCTAGCCTCGCCTAACGGTGTGATTGTCAGTACAGAACCGCGTTGTCGCCCAGAATAGTTAATACTTACAACTAGAGTAGTACTGTCGGAAACTTTTAGTCAAGGGGATGAATTACAGTAGGATATTGCTAGATCACTGTTATCATGCAAATGTCCAGTCAAAATTCGATCAAGGTTGGTTCTTGTGTCAAGGTCGACTGGTAACTGGATTCTTTCATAAGTTCAGAGAAATTGATATTGTCGACGCCACAACTGCCATAGGAAAAGACCATCTCAATCCATTTAGACACTCGGGGACAGAAAACGACTGTGAGCTCGTCTGCTCATATTTTGGCTTTCCTCGCGCCGCAATCGGAAAGTGGCGGAAGGCCGTTCGAGATGGCCTGCACTGAGCAATGCCGAGATCCCGCTGAGCCACGTGTCAACGTTGCCTTGAAGTCCTCAAATCGCGCTGATTTCCGCTTTATGTTGCACTCAAAGGCTGCCGTATTGGTTCCAGTACCATGAGCGCATCGGACTTTGTCTCCGAAAGCGATCACCGAAAATGCCCGAAATTCCCTACTCTGGTCCTCCGTAATTTTTCCATCGCTTCTTCCCTTCTCCCATGGTGTCGCATTTCGCCTTCGCTTTCAACGACGTCGTCTGGAGATCCCGATGGAGCACAAGCTCTCGTCTTGTCGCTCTGTAAAGGTGCGTAAGAATCATCATAAACCTGACCAGTTCTTCCTAGATGCTGAATACCCTTCAGCTTTAGGGTATCTGAATTCTTTCGTTCTAGACGTGACGCAATACGGTCTGTAACACCGTTTGTCCTTCTGGGATGTGCCTGCCCGGCTTGCGTGGGTGACGGCAGGTGACGGACGGCGGAGAGTGGGGGTTAGAGCGATGACGATGATTTTGCTGCCTGTGATGAGTCTGGCGCGCGCTCGGATGAGCCCCCCGAAGACGTCGTCATTGCTTTGTGGGTTGAAGGAATCTAGTTCCAAGGGGTCGATTGGATCGAGAGGAGACGGAATGAGACGAGGACACGAGAAGCTAATGACAGTCGGACGAGAGAAGCGAACGAGACGACAAAAGGACAGGGAAGCGACAGCTCGACCAATTCGAGCACATCAACAAGTCCGGTTCGCTCGACCACGACATTGCAGACCACACCATCTCCACCTCCAGTCGATTCTTCGAAACAGTCCCCAGTTGATCCTTCGAAGCCAACTGTTTCGAGGAATGCGGGTCCTATCTTTTCGGAGAGCGCCAGCTCTCGGTCAATTCCGTCTTCGGAAAGCTCCAGCACCCTTGCGTCCGAGAGCTCTTCTCCAACGAGCGCTTCGAAACCAGTAGCACCCAGGCCAATAACAATCGCAGTAGCACCAGTCCTCGACCCACCTCGACTTCTTCCCTCGATACCGCATGTCCCAGTTACGGTGAAGCATTTGCCGCAGTTTAGTTTGGAAGCATTTAAATCGGTGAGCAAATTTTCGTCTTCATTATATCTTCTCCATTTTGCGATTTGCTTTGTCTTTTTGTGGTTTACCTTTGGCTTTTGTGGTTTCTCATTTGCTTCGCTCCGACCGTCAATGCTCTGCCTTGTCTTTTTCCTTTTCACGCTCTGTTTTGCATCATTTCTTTGACCTTTGGCTTTCGTGGTTTCACGTTTGCTTTGGTTTCGTGTCATGCGACCGTCATGGTCTGTCGGACCCTGTGGCTGGAAAATGCATTTGTACAGCTTCGACGTGCAATTTTGCGGACGATTCAAGGCCTATTGGCGTAAGTTGAGCTTGACTCTTGATTCTACTTTATTCCTTTCCTTCCATTCCTCCTTTCTCACTGTCTGTCGCTCTTTTATTCAAATCTCTTCATTGTAAAGCTATGTTTCTGATGAAACGCCTTTCTAGCCCAACAGCGCCAACCTCACCGGTGGCGGAACCGGTGGTGAATTTGGCTCCAGCCCGACAGTTACATATGTGCCGTTCAACGGCGCCGCAGTTCCAAAGATTCCGATACCGTCTGGAGTCTTGCATGCCGTTGCCATTGCGATTCTGGGATCATATGGGGTTTTGAGGAGGGTCTGAGGGGTCGTGGATCGTATTACCGATGGAAATCAGTTGTTCTTTGGGTGGGTATGATGCCGCTGACCAAGAGCGAATGTCTCGACAAGATAAACAGTTTTGATTTTCCAAGGATTCTTACTTTATCTTGATAGCATGTACTCTTTCGCATGGACTTCGTTATGCTACTGGGACAGAATAATATGACATTTTGCACCATATTTTGTCAAGAATGATTGAACAATCCAACGTTTCATCATTCCAAATCGACTTCACCGAAAAAACCTGGTCATCAGTGTGACGGTCACGGTCACAATGCTGCTTGTCACCAACCGCGACGACGAAAATGTGTACAAAACCTACGCGACAAATTCCAGTCTACTCGCAGATGATTTGTATATGCCCCTGGATGATTCAGGTGGCGTTATACCTGGCAGAGCCCTGGTCCCAGGTCACGGAAGCGTTGCCAATATTTGCTCCTCGAGATGGCTCTAACGACTATTCCAGGACAGGTAATCCCTTCATCATTATCACAGAACAGGCTCAATATGTATATATAGAGGCTGGTATCACCCGAATTTACCATCGGACCCTGGATACCGAGGACCGTCGAACCAAGCTCTCTGGCAGATCATCGGATTCAGCATGAACTGACCGCTCTCGCCATCGGAATAGCGCTCATTGATGGTTAAAATAACTGGTTCAGCCATCCCGAAGGTTGCTGGGTAATTCATTAAGCCACCAAGACGACCTTTCTCCTTATGCCTCCCAACCAGTCAGCCCACCGTGTCACCGCGATTTGGCTGGTCTCGCCGTCAGAACAGCGCTTCCCAGTGGCTATAAAAACAAGCTAGCTATCGAAAATTTCGCCAGGTACATCGTTGTTCTGGCATGACAATTTTTGTCCTGACCTCCCAACCACAGCATTCTGTGCACCTCGATTAGCGGTCTCGCCGTTGCAAAGATGTTGATTGTTGCCTATGAAAAACGTTTAGGGTATCCGAATTGCCGCTCGAGATTTTGTCATCCCAAGATGACCGCCTTTCTCTCGGTTGACGGCCCTCGTCCAGCATTGTGGTCACCGTGAATTCACCGATTTCACCATTTGAATCTTGCCTCTGATTGGACCCAGAATCAGAGAATCAGCTCTTCTTTTCGCTAAAGGTGTGTTGAATTCCTTCCTCCGACAGACGACTTTGCCGACTCTTGGTAACCAGCTTATCGCCTCAGGCCTTTACACGCTCTCCTTATCGTCTCCCATGATGATATGGTGCTCACCAGCATGAACATATGATTCTGATATTGTCAGAACCAGCTCGATCCCATATAACAACCCTTTCGCAAGAATCTCGCTGGCTCCTTCATGGCTTCGACCACCGCCCATTTTCGCTTCTTAGAACAAACTCATCAGCTGCTATACTGTGTCGCAGGAGAAGACATACAAGCGAGGTGGCTCGGTAAGAAGGGGAAATGGTCAACGAATCGTGACTCAATACCGGTCTCATAGGCTTATCTCTCGACTCAATCCCGGCCTGGTGGGCTTCACATCCTGCCCGAGATTCGACCTTGCATTCGAGGCTCACTTTGAAGACAGGCATCGAAGGCTTCGGAATGGAAATGTTTCCATGCAGCGGAATGAAAGAATTCCCAGTCTTTGGGATCAAAGGCTTTGGACGAGAAGAACGTGGTTGCTTCCCGGGCAAAGAAACCTTGGTGCTTTTGACATAGTCAGGTCGTAAAGTGCTCCTGGGCTTGCTAACGCCACTCGATTGCGACGCGGCTTCAGGATCACTGGATTTGGTGGCATTCGTCCTGTTGCTATCATGTAGGCTTCGACCAAGCGGTCACCGAGGCTCGGTTGGTTTAAAATGACATCTGGATGAAGGTTCGAGAGTCAATTCGGTTCTACTTATAGGTGCAACACATTTCCTTTGTCTCTGGCTTTGCTTCCGAAAGCCTGAGACAATAAGATAAAGCAGGTAAGCAGTTCATCCGTTTGTTTCGCTGACTCCGCTGATCGTTTCGGAATAGAAAGCCTTGTCTACTAATGCCGTTCGACTGAGAGGATATGGCGCTTTGACAAAGGAAGCCCCGTGGTCAGACCATGTCCTCGAGGCGGTTACCGTCGGTGTATTCCTTATAATATCATCGGATTTTCCCTCATCCTTCTCTGACCTCAAGAAGCACAAAACGACAGTAACAGATTGATTATGATTCATCGTTGTAGCGGTACATACTCTGTGAATCAATCGATATCTGCCTGGTGGATTAGAAGTCTGGTCTAGCCTTCCATGAAATCAGCTCCACCTGCGGGGAATAAGTCAATGATTCAAATCAAGAGAAACGACATACATCCAAGTCGGTCGACGAAGACGGTGAAGACTGCTCAAGCAGAATCTCCGATACTTCCGGATTCGAAAGCATTGGGATTTTGAGTGTATCATGGGCGTTGGAAGAGCTTGCTGGTTTAAATGAAAGCGCCTGCCGGTGGTAAAGAAAAGGTCGGGGAGCGGTTACTGTTCAAGGAAACCGAGAGCACTGTTATACGTCGGCGTCATGAAAAGCGAAACTAAACGAGCTACATACCTTTGCTATTCTGGAGCTCTCGTCTTACTCCTCGACAGCGTCATATTTCTCTCTTTATCCCAACGACATCGGCTCTACTCGCTGCTTCTTGTTTGCGATGGAGATCTTCGAGAGCTTGATACTCCAAGGAGGGCATGATAGATGTTTAGAAGGACGACAAGGCAACGGCTATGGTCAACCATGGTGTGCCCACAGCTACCGAGTCGTCAGCTAGAGGTCGGATTGAAATAGCTCATTGAAACGTACCTTCTTCTCAAGGCGCTTTTGAATGCCAGCGGTTCTGACATCCGTCGTCCATGGATCTGTCAGAGGGCTATATCGAGGGGAGGTGGATATCGTCTTATGAATTACCGCCAGCCAATTTGTAGTAAAGATTGTTGGGATCGGCAAGAGCTATGGAAATGTCAGGCAACGTTTAAAAAGGCGCCGAACAACATACATGATTCAGCTTGCGACGATATCTACCACTGAAGCATGTGTCTCGCCAATCCACAATCCAATGTACAGCCATTCGCCGAGGCCTGGCTAGAAATTCTGGGTGATACTGGGGTGATACGGGCGTCTGAATGAATATGAATAGCGCAAACAGGCGATATGGGACTGGGTGGCGAGACATGACCGTCGGGAGCTGAAGCGCCGACTCTTAAGGCTGTAAATCGTTTAGTTGCCTGCTTCATCGCTGGAACGCCAAGGAGCCATACCTGTCAATCGACTCTCTTTCACCAATATGCCTAATTTTCCCATCACCGTCTATCTTTGCGGAATTGCGGGAGCTCTTGTACTCGAGGAGTTGTTCGAGCTTATTGCTTGACGATGGACGTCAGGGAGTAGCGACTGTCGGAATACGTCAATGATGCTGCAAATGGATCCAGGGCGAACCATACCTTTCCAGCCAACGCGGATAAGGACCAAGATGACAGAATGAGGTCGAGGGACGATGTTCGGAGAAGGATCCAATCGGTATCACGCTGGAAACGAATCATCCTCTCCAGCGAAAAAGCAGCCTCGTTTCGCAAGGTTCTGGAAAACCATCACTAAGTTAGAAAAATGCCCACCAGGACGTACGAAGGACATGTGAGCCGTATGAGAAGCTGTGAGCCATATGAGAGAGCTGACATCTTTCAGGTGAGATCATACCAGCTGTTGAGGCCTCTTGAGTACTCATCCATTTCGCAACTCTGTCAGCTTCTCGTGAGGTTATTGACAAGCGGGCAGCTTATTCGCAATGAAGGGGTGATTCGGTCAGGTTTTTCTCACAGGCGACCATAGGCACCTTTAAATTGACGCTGGGGACACAAAAAAGTAATAGAAATGAACAATAATATTCAGGAAGCTCAAATACATCTGTAACACATTCGATGGTGCTGTAATATGCCGACAGTTGTTGCTGCACTGAATCTTTTCAGGTCACCATGACGTACACTGGCGACACGAATGTCGATGAACAGTTCAAGGCACCGTAAGTCAATGCTTCACGGATGAGAAATGAACGCACATAGAACAACAGGATATCAATCGCAGCAGAGAGAAGGTGAGCCCAGTTTTGAGAAGCAAAATGCTGAATGTTGATCAAGATGAAAGATGAAAGAGCGCGATTCTGGGGATATAGAATGAGTAAAACAATGGCAAGGTGATAGAATTACTCACCAGGACATGCAATAGGGCAGACTGGCCTCGCCTCGGGAAGAATCATTAGTCGTCAAGTTCGTGGTTATGAATTGAGATACAGTCACCGATTGAGCAGTGCAATACTGTGCTTTCCGAAGACCAGAAGAAGCCTAGGGAAAAGAAGAAAAATTAACAGAAACAAAAAACAAGGATATGCCCGTCTCAGATGACGCTGGAAACAGATTTCCATGACAGGACCACATAACGGTCACAGGCTGTCGACATAAATAACGAGAATAAAGAAAGAAGAAGAAGAGGCAACGGCATCTGGGAGGGAGACATAGGGATGAACGAATGGTCGGCCTGAGCGTTGATGGGCGAAGAAAACCAACATATAGCACGTGCCTGTGGACTTGAAACAAATCTGTTGCCTTGTGACAGATGTGACGGCGTGACTGAAACCGTGTCTGCGTTGACCCAGGCTTGCGGAAGAATCCCGCCTGGTTTTCTTACCATTCCACAATATACTGCTGATATCGGCCTATGGGACTGGGAGTGAAGGTTTCAGAGGGCCATGTAGATGGATTTCCGTGATTTCCAGTCACGAGCCAGGTTGTGGGAGGAAAGGCTGCTCGAGCGGTCAGAAGGCTCCAACGTCTATAACACGATCTAACAGGATGAGAACACCGCATAATTTATCCTTGTTCTATCAATCTTGATTTTTCTGCATTGAGACTGCTTTAAGGCAAGGGCAGATGAGCATGCCAGTGAGTCGATCAAAGTCTTGACTCTGTCATCATTTTATTTCATATAGATAGAGGTCCAATTTTCGTCAAAAAACACCTTGCCTGCGGACTGACCAGAATTCAGTGACTCCGTGAAACAAGGAGCTATACAGTAGCAATACCAAATCTACCTCAAACACTGGAAACATCTAGAAATACAGAATCACCAGCAATTACATCTTGTGAACGGCGCCTCAACCTGACCAAGTATCAAATGCGCTGGCTGAATTAATCCATCATCCTTACTCGCCCGTATAAGCAAGCTACCCAGGATGTATCTGCCATATGAGAAGGCCGCCAGGATCAATTGGGCCTACGAGAGCCCTGACAGTCATGTATCATTCCCATGAGCAAGCTGACAGACTGGTACCTACCATATGAGGCCTCCGACAGCTCGGGTATCGTCCTCATATGGTATCACACGCCATCACCGCCGACCCGACCTTTCGGAGCCGTCTCGTGCTGGCTGACAGTCAGCACCCGGGTTTCCCCAAGTTAGTGATGAACGGTGGTTAAAACAAAGCAAGACGCAAGAGAGAGCACAAGAGCATACTGAGGAGAGGTGAGACCTCGACGCTCCAGTGGAGGCTGGAGGCCTTCGTTACGGAGGAGTTGCTATTGAGCTCTCAGCTGATGCGAGACGCAGACTTCCCAGCTTGCGCGACAGGACGGTGCTTTCGCCGAAATGCGTGGGCATCATTGACAAGTGTCAGAATGCATCTAGTCCCTCAGAGCAAGCATCCCGGTGAAGAGAAGAACGGTGAAGATAATATTGCGGGAGGTCAAAAGGGTAAGGTACGACGCACGTAAATACGGCTCTATGTACGAGAAACCGTGTGAATAAGTACCGCGGATCCTGCGATGACATGCCCGAAGAAACACGAGGCTTGAGCTCGCTCCGAAACCAGGTGGGAATAAACATTCCTCCTGACACCCTCCTTCGAGCGAAAGCATCTAGAAAACCCAAATCTGGCTCCAGAGTTCAGCCAGAAAAGATCTAACCCTCCTTCAAACTAAGGCCCCATGAATGCGCCACAATAATATCACCGCGGAGATGGTGAAAATGTGAACCGGTCATGATGCTCGGGGTGCACGTAAGTTGCCGACCAAAGTGACAGATTCACCGGAATAGGAAATGGGAGATGTCGACGATCAATGAGAAAAGATGTCGGCACCGAGGGAAGGAATGTTGAAGTTGCCGAGTGGAATGAGAACCACCGGGCAAGGAAGAATGAATGTTCAGTCAAGACAGATGCTGAAATCAATGTCTGACTGGTGGAAGGGGAATCAGGTTCCAGTGCTGGGAATGATTCCGAATAATGAAGTGACATCTGTGAAAATGGAAAGGAAAGATGTCGTCCTGGAATTCCGTGGAATGCTGTTTGAGGAAAATACAGCTGGCACGGAAGGAGATGATGAGTGTGCCAAATGGACTGGAGAGTCATCGACACAAGGAGAGTTTCAGTCGAGACAGATGCTGGAATCAATGTCTGACTGAAGAAGTGGCGAGCAAGGCAGAATGGACTGTCTGCAATGAAGTCGGCCACAGGGAATGGAAAGCAACTGTATCAAACGATAACAGCTGCCTGAGAGGAAGGTTGGTTTGTCGGAAAGAGCCGACGATGACCGCGAGAATGAGCGCTAGATACCGGCGCCGCACGAGAAGCATGAGGCTGCAACGGGCCCGCTGGACCATATAGATCACAGCTCCGCGAGAGACGCATTAAGGTTGCGACAACCTTTGCTGGACCATGGAGGTCACAGCACCGCTGGAGAATGCACACCGTGCAAACATGGCACCACCTGGAAATGGCCGCCAGGTCGATAACGTTGACCAATCGGCTAGTGCTCACCAGCTGGAGGACCCTTTTGTGTCAGAATGCATCTAGTCCCTCAGAGCAAGCATCCCGGTGAAGAGAAGAACGGTGAAGATAATATTGCGGGAGGTCAAAAGGGTAAGGTACGACACACGTAAATACGGCTCTATGTACGAGAAACCGTGTGAATAAGTACCGCGGATCCTGCGATGACATGCCCGAAGAAACACGAGGCTTGAGCTCGCTCCGAAACCAGGTGGGAATAAACATTCCTCCTGACAACAAGGGTACCAGAGAATGATACAAGGCACAACGGAAAGACTCTTCACGGGCTGAAGCAAGCTCGTCTTTATTCGGGGGAAGGCAGCTGTTTCCCGAATTGGGTCATGGTGGTGATGGAAAAAGCGAGATTGATGTGGTTTGTTTGGCCATCCGGATCACTTGGTCGGCTTCGGGTTTCTTTTGTCCCAAACGGTCATCTCTATTCTCGAGCTCCGCCACCCAGCTTATCCCATTGATCTCTCTTGCTTGAAACTTGATTTCGACGCTTTATACAATTTCCGCCGCAATTTCGACCCATAAATTGCACAAAATCATGAGTTTAGCGACTGCAGCCGCCACTAGCGATCCTGTATCCCCACAGTGTCCCGTGAAGGGTAGCTCTTGGCTTCACCGATATTCTCGACGATTCTGAATTTGTCATAGAATGCTCACAGCCCGTGGATCTCATACTCAGGTCCTGCAATGGATCATTTATTGGGGCTCATCGTTGGAACATGAGTAGATTCAGCGATGGTTTCCCCAGCCCTGACACTGTAACAGGTTCTATTGAGGACATTGTGCCACTTGAAGAGACAGAAGCTGTCTTGAAGCTTCTCCTCGAGTTCTTGCACCCTCAGACTCTTCCCACATGCGCCAAACTCGATTTCAACACCCTCATTGCTTTGGTATATGCCGCAGAGAAATACCTGGTATATTCTGCAATGCTAGGCTGTAATACTCGTCTTTCGTGAGTTAAAATCGCTGGCACAATTTCTCGGTGGATCGCTGAACTACCTAATGGAGAGAGCCGCTTTTACCAAGCACATCCGGCAAAGTTTCTCTGTTAGGCTGTATGCTACAGATATATCGAACTCGCAGACATTGTTGCTCCAGTGGCCGTGAAAGATCAACTGAGGGAAGTTCACGATGCCTCTGGCGGTGACCTGGCCTTTTTTTCTGCTTGGGTAGTTCAGAAATTCGCCATGAAATGCAGCTGCTAATCATTGATCAAGCACTTTATCAGGAAGAAGCCCGTGCCGCTGAAGGCGCACAAGCGGGCTACGTAAAGGCAGTCAGTGCTCTGACGAACTGTCCCATGCTCTGTCATGCGAATATCGGGACCACCATTCCTGGGGAATGTCCTTGGCCAACGACAGACCAGGCTTTCGAGGCGGCATACCTCCGAAACACTTTGCGTGCTGCCGCTTTCCTAGGCTCGCACGTCGCTCGAACATCCGGGACATATTGGTCGGAAGTATCAAACCTCGTTTCTCTGAACTCTACAAAATCTGATCAAAGTTACTGGAGAAAAAGTGGCTTCAAAGCTCATGAGTTCGCAAAAGAGAAGAGATATATACTAGTAGCATACAGGCAATGCCCAAGTTACGTTATATTTCAACTTGATTCTGTGATGATTGCGTACGGTACATGTCTTGAATGGCTTGAATCAAAGCAGATCCGGAAGATGAATGGGACTATCGTCTTTGACCTTCATTGTTGTCAGAGCGACACCAACGTTTGGTGTTTGTATCAGGAATCGCGCTGCTCGCAGTGTCGGGTCTGAAGAACAAATACCGTGAGCGCTGGACTGCCTTCCAAAACAGCCTTGTAAGATTGCCAATTGGTGGTGTCACTGACAAATCGGCGTATACAGAGGGCACGAACAGTTGGGTAACTGGGGAGGATGCGGCTTATATCCCCGAGGAATGGCACGGTTGAATTGACGTGCAATGATAACAATGCTGGAAGTACCAGCGCCTCGAGGATAATCATGACATTGTCACCCGTGAGCTTCAAATGCTGAAGATGGCGGAACGTTCCCTGCATGCCAGCAGCGATACGGAAGTTGCATATGATCGAGCAAGTTTCAAGCTCAACCATCTGCATCAGACTCGGAAATGCAGGGCGAGCAGGAACTGAAACATTGGAATACACGCCAGTGTGCTCATGATAATGCTGGAGCTTTGCCCAAGGGATCGTCGTGCATCTGACCAAAAGATCAATGCTGCCAGACATGAAGCACAAGGAGGTCGTAAACCCAGGGAACAACTGGTTGAATGTTGTAAAGGAGCTGATCTGTGGTGATGCTGTAGAGATCTCCAATGCTTGGAGTACCGGGGTGGAGCCCAGGATTGCGGTGAAAATGGCCAAGTGAACGGCATATTGAAGCACTGCAGATAGCTTGCTCTGGCGAAAGGATGTAGGAAGTATGATATGTATAAGGGGACATTCATACGCTGCTCTGACAGTGGAGCTGATCGATATTTGTAAGACATGATCGCCTGAGCGTTGAAGCTGAAGACCGAGCATATAGTTTTTCTTCTGCCAGGCCAAAAGACTATTATTGTCATTGGAAATCCTTATGGTAGACCATAAACTTGGATAACCCAACCCCAGTCATAGATTGATTGAACTAGTTTGGCGGAGATCGAACCTGAACAGAGCAAATTTGAAACTCGGCACATTTTTCCATCGGTGACATCACACTGTCACATCACCGTTCGGCAGCTCTGTTCTTTGTTTCGCGGTACATTGTACTGTACATCGACATTGTTGATCTTACGACTATTTCTGAATATATTGCAGACCCATCCATTGTCGTAAATCTTGAATACAATACCTTTGCCTTCAACTTGACATGCCACCTCTTTCAGATCGCGCGTTGGGTTACAGGATAATGAGGGCGACGAGTATGAGGTGGAGGTGATGAGGATCAATGGCTTGAGGATCGACGAGCTGGGAGATGTGTGGGTTTGGGGAGGGCGAGGGGGTGCTGTATCTACGGCAGGAGGGTTGCGTTATGGATTCTGATCTAGTTATAAGAAAGTCCTTGATTGATACTGTCTATCCAGGAGTGAGCGTGCTCTAGAGTCTACAGCTAACAAGTCGGTAGACCTTCTCTCTGTCCAGGCTCGAAAAGCTCAGACCAGACATGTCCCTGATGCATTTCGAGCTCCCTGAATGCACTGTAATCTCTGGAATGTTCTGGCACTCATTAATCATGCTATTTTGGGCATAAGACCGCACCGGAAAAATAATGACAACCCGCAAGGAATCGCGACAGAACTGAACTACAAAAAATTGTGACCCACAAGATCATTGGAATAGTAGGACATCTGAAGCACATTCTATTCATGCACGGTCAGAATGCAAAGTTGTGTAATGACTCGGAAGCAAACAGTGGAGAGCTTCGATATTGGATCCCCGCCTCTGGCATGGGCGGTGGTAGAACAGGATGAAGTGGATTTTTGCTATCATCAATAGACAGGTTATTCATACCGATGAGCAGTTTGACTGGAGAATTGGCCCAATCTCGGTGGTGAACGGAACAACTGAACCTTACTTGAAAGTCTTTGTACTAAGGAAGCCGTAGTATTTCATTTACCCAGGCCTCCATGGAGCGCAATAATGGTCGTGTCATTTCATTTTCGTTCGACTTGCTATGGAGGCGAGCACCAAAGGATCAAAAAACCCGGTTGATGTCCATAGCCTTGCAAAGTGCAAACTGTACTCGGCGCCTGAAATCCCCTTGAATTTGGTGCAAACGCGCTTGAATCCCTACAAATGTTCTCACGTGGCAGGGTCCAGGCCTTGTCTCGAATAGGTCTAGCCTCGGATCTTTTTTCATGCATAATTTTCCTCATCCTTCCTTCCGTCACGTCCCGCTCTATCCTCACGCTGGATTCACCACTTGGAATTCATCTATCGCCTGGAATCCCTTGTACAGGAGCTGGTGGAAGGTGTGTCGCACTGCCTTTCATGCCTACTGGTTCTTATCCATTTTTCTAGCCTCTAAATTGCCTGAATTCTACCATTTCTGTTTCTCAGACGTGATTCTGATTCGTGATACGGCCTACAGTAGGGTCCGTAATGACCTTCGTCGCCGCCGTTGCACAGTCTGACAATTCCCCCAGCGTTTACGTCCATCGATAAGCTGATTCCGTTGATCGCTAAAGCCATCGTTGTCGTCGCTTGTCTCCAGCACCACAGGCCTCGAATATACCATGAATCCCGACGGCTCGTCAATCTCACATGAATCTTGAGGCGTTATTCAACATCCGACCGACCGAGATTCTCTTCGTTGACAAGGTTTTCTGTCGGGTTGAATGAGCGCTGCATCTATTGGGTGAGGTATGTTTCATCTCCTTTATCGTCCTACCTTGAGGATGTTGATTGTATTACGCAGGTCTCGTCGTTGTCGAATGCCATCGAGCACCAACACCCTGTGATAATAATGGCTCACGAATCTTGCTGGCTTTTCTCTGTTGCGAGATGACTCTGGAGCGTCAATGGTGGTGTCTTCTTTGGTCAGAAGGGGGGAAAGGAGACCTGCTTTGCTTGGATTGGTCACAGGGATTGGTTGGGCAGATCATTGGGAATGCAGGTATGGTTGTATTTACCTGTTCGTTACCGCTACTGATGCCTTTCGCATGTCGCTCTGCTTTTCTCTCGTCCCCAAGTCCCGTCCTTCCTTCCTCCCCTTGGGCCGTCACCGTGGCTTTCGATGTCCTTCTCCGTCGTCGCCGTCATTTTCATCCTTTCTCAGAGACCTTGGAATATCGGTTCGCCTACACTCCCTCCTTCGTTGGGCGTCATTGATACAATCTCTAGCTCCATTTCCATTGCTCACCTGTCCATTGTCGCGCTTCGCTGTCAATGCCGCGATTTATTAGATGTTGCGATCATTGAGATATAATATTCGTTGGCCATGGTCGATGTGGGTATTGTTCGCGGCAGATATAGGCTGTGGTATTTGTTTACCAAATATACAGCTCTATTTTTATAGTCTGGTCGATGTTTTCGTTGACGGCGCACTAGTTTCCCGATATCATCTACGATTCAACCGGCGCCAAGCCTAAACGAGCGAGCTCAGCAGGAATCAATGGTGTGATCTTGGACAAGAGACAAGGCATACGCTGCTCCGTTTTCTTCTTTCGCCTGTATCATTACTGATAGATATTGGCAGGTCATTTGTGGTAGACATAGCTACATTCTACATCTGTAGTCGTGGTTCTGGGTAAGCTATCTTCGTCGTTGAACAACCTTTTTCATTGGCACAATGTATAGCCTTGCTTTTTCATCCCTTAGACCAGGTACTCCTCTTTCGCTCATTGTTGTCGAAATCTTGTTGTTACATACCCTGAATTCCATATTGTTTTTTCTTCTATTTTCCACGACCCTCCTCCTTCATGACCGCCTTCCACTGCTCCCTCTTCGTCTTCCTATCTGCCACTTGTCTCTGAATGTGGAGGGAGGACATGTGATGATGGAGGATCCATCTCTATCGTTGCTCGGAGCAGGTGTCGATCCGGCAGGGGTGGGGTAGGTGGGATGGATTTCTGAGCCGTGCAGGTGATGCCATTCAGCTTCCTGCAGTGGCGGCGGAGGAACCGGGAGACATGTTCCGGTGCTATACATGTACTCGAAGATGAAACCGTCTCGCCTTCATTGTCTTTTTGTGATGACTATCAGATACAGCCTGGTATTCGACTGCAAGCTCCGATACAAGCATTTTACTCTTCCCGTGAATCTTTGTTATCGATTTGATTCCAGACGGAGAATAGAATCAAGAGCCTCCATCGGGATGATTGAATAGTTCCATGCTACGCGAATGTTTGAGTTTCATTAAGGTGTCAGGGTGTTCGGCACACCGTGTCAAATCGTTCGTTGTATTGGAAACATCCTGGACAGCAATGTTCGTTCATTGCTAGCAGGATACCTTGGTGGAAATATCTTTCTTTTGATTTGCATGAGATCCACTGTGATATTCGTTCATTGCCAGGTGAATGCCAGTACAGTAGAATGGATAGCTCTGCAACGCCAGTCGCCGAACTTCAAGGAGTCGATGCGCGTCAATGGGTAACACGCTTTGTGAAGCTATTTCCGGGATCATCTGCGGCTCAAATCTGCATCATCGTGGTGGGTGTCCTGGAGATCCTTGATGTACGGCAGACAGAGAGAAAGGATGGAGTCACACGAAGGTACTGCGCAAATTGAGATGAGTGGTTATTACAATTTGCCAGCGCTTGACTGGTTTCAATTCGATAGAACCATGCTAGTGTGTGTCTGAATAGAGAGTACCGGCTCACTGTGAGTGTTGGCGGATGGTATTGAACACCGAGCTCCATCGCTATCAATTCGATTTTTGTTGCTGCAGGGTAATTTCTGATACCACGATACTGGCCCAGTATGGTTATGGTGATGATGTTCAACAATAGCGAATGAATACTATGACAGACTAGAGCACTGAATCCCAATGCACACCACAAATCCTTCTGCAAACGCAACAATCTTCTTCTACGAGTCCGCACATCCATCAGCAAGATGACAAATAACTTTTTGCGCTTGTAAACACGCAAAAAAGCGCAAAACACGCAGAAAAAACACGCCGGAATACGTAAAATATGTAAAAAGTTGAAATACGCAACTTTTTATGTCCGAAATCTGACAAGCAGAACACCGCACATAGTGTGAAAAGCCAGACTATCAGCCAGAACATTACTCACAACTTTTCAAATGATTTCTACCTCACTACTACATTACTGTACAAGCTAGTTTTCAGTGGATTTCGTGGTACAGGTCTGCTTGTTGCCACGGTTTGAGGTGATGACGTCTGTGAGAGTGTGACGACGGCGACGGCGATCAGGACCCTTTCCGGCATCCCACAGTGCCAATCAGCTTCACTGCAGCTCCCACGTCCCTCGCAAGATATATTTGAGTGTCAACTTGGATTTGGTGTCTTTTTCTGAGCCGGTCTTCCAGTCTCGCGCTTGCCACAAGCGCAAATACGGAAAAAGCGGACAAGTAAATTGTGATTTTGCTGATGGACTCCTCCGCACAAACACAACTACCCTCAACTCTCATCACTGCCATCAGGCTGATACAGCCTCACCACAAACGCCCCTGTAGCGTATCACCTCCGACCTATGACGCTAGGGCGTCACGTCTCGACTCCCAGTTGTGACTCGACGTACGTGATCTTCCAGAGGTGACAATCACTCAGTGAAATTTGGATGGTCGGTGTTTATGCTGCCAGACCCGGCTCCAAGACACTTGTGAGTTGCTTAATGTTGAATGGCATAGCCGACTACGACGTTCACTGATCAGATCATTGGGTTTCTGGGACTTGAAAGGCCATAGATTGAGTCATCTATAATTCGATTGGGGTCAATTGCTTCTCTGGATAATTTGACTTGCACTGTGGAGTGATAACTATTTGGATCACTCTTCAATGCGTCAATAGACACAAACAACCGCTCAAAAGACTTCCAAATACAGATGAGGGAGATTGAACTCTTGTATTGGGGTTGGGGCCAAGGGGACGCCAATATTTGGCCAACATACCGAAGCAGATCTAGCTTGAACTGGTGCAGCGCTCATAATTATGGATGCGGCCAGGATAAGTGTGATGATGGCTGACAAATGAATGTTTAGAGCAGGATTTGGGAGAGAGTAAATGACTGGCACTGCTAGGGAAACGGTTGAGGTCTGATAGTGCAAGTAATGCACCTACTTGAACATTCAAAGATCGTACTCCGGAGATATAGCTACAGCGGGGAGTGCCTCTGCCAGATTATTCTTGCGGGCTGTCTTAGGTAGGGAGGCTGCGAGTTGAAAGAACTTCCAAGGCGTCCTTGATCGCTCACGAGTCCCATTGAATTGATTCAGTAAATCTCTGTGTCATTACTATATGATGAGCCACGAGACCAACCATCCCATTTGCACTGCGGGTGGGCTTGATGATCAGACGGGTATGATCATGGACATCACGGAAGGAAAGAAGGAACCTCCTCGAACTAGAGATCAGGGTCTAGTACCGATGGGACTGAAACAGATGTACCCCAAGATCAGTAAGAATCAGTGATTATGCGCCGCTCAGTGGAGCTTGGTTGAATATATATCCCATCTCCCATCTCTGAATTAATAGCTGGCTTGAGCTCTACAATACTCAACAAGGGCGCCATCACTTTGCTCTAGCTGGGCAGATGAGGATGATATCAGATCCAGCGCACCTTGAGCCACTTGGCTGTTAATTCCTCATCATTGCTTCACAGCTAAGGACTCTTACCCTCCATACGGTATGGAAGATCAACAAAGTCAGAGATAGATAGACAGATAGATAGATAGATTACAGGGTAGAAACACAGGATATCTGACATTCTCCAGAGGAGGCGAGTGCGGACATATAAAGCCCTATTGTTACAGCCCAATAATGTGCCGGTAGTTGACTATGGACAGATCTCAGAATATCTGAGACCGTCGGTGACCAGTCATTGTTGGCATCGAGCATATCTCTTGTCGACTTGGAAACTAAAGTGATGAGGTTGAGTGTATTTCTTGGGACAAGATTTTGTATGATTGAGGTGTGTAACGTGAGTCATTTACACCTGAGGAACTATAACAGACAGGTGCACTATAAGCGCCACAGTCCAGAGACGAAAGGCTGCTCAAATCGGCCGGACTTTGAGGGAGAGAGCTCTAGAAAAGCGTCCCGAAATGATTTATAATACTTTGAGAGTGATTTCTCTGTGAGATCCGGAAGCAATAGAAGCATAGCCTGGTACATATGAGAGCGCGGAATGACACTGGGATGGATAATCTCAGAACGGTCAGGCTTTTGTCGAGAAAAAGATGAAGAAACCTGATGGCAGCTGTCTCGTGTCAAGTCACTGTCTCACACAAATCTCTCAATATAAGTCTCCACAGATGTAACACAAATGGTCGTTGGCTTTGTCCAGAGGTCCACTACAGATGGTTGTCGATGAACTTCGCCGCAATGAATGGCGTCGGCAGGTTCGGCAGAGCGGCCAAAATGGATTGATCTGTGTCTCGTGATCACGCCATCATCATCGTCTCCACCCTCCGAGTTCAACGCATTTTCGTGGCTCTTTTCCCCTTGACCCGTCAAGCCAGGTCAGCCCTTCAAGAAGCAATGCTGAGGTAATTATCCCTCTCTTTCTATCCCCCAACGAAGCTCATCCGTGGACCAAAGGAAGTAACCGAAATACGCAAAGGCTCTGCCTCCAGCTCGGGACCATCTCCAAGAAAAAACGGAGCTCAGAATCCGATCAGAAACACGATTCTGCAGAGGGATTGCTCCGTAAAAGGCGCGTAGCCCGAAGGTGTATGAATGCTTGTTGACCAAAATCCTTTTTTTGACGAAACGGTTCAGGGCGTTGAAGCGTCAGATATTCCCTGTCATCCTCTTCAGACCATTATACCCGTCGGCAGCCGTCATTAACGTGCAAACGCTGCAGCTTGTTCGCTATCGCAGCATCCAGCGACAGAGCAGCGCCTCTCTCCCACCTCCGCAATCTCGGAGACCCATTCGTTATTCAGCTCGGCAGACCTCTCTCGCTCATGGCCTCCCGGAGATGCTTTGTTCCCAATCGTCGGCACGGATTCATGGGTGGCCGTGAAGGAAAGCGACGACGGTCATGCTGTTACCTTGCACGGTCAATGGTCTCCTTATTATTGCCCCAAACCCAACCTACTGGCCTCGCTTTGTCACAAGATGCGTCAAGCAAAGGTAAGCTCATTTCTCTGAAATGGTCTTCTTGTCATTGACCTATTTCAGCACGGATATATCTCATATGAGAGCTGCTCTCCCGAATCCTCATTCATACACCAAATTCTATTGGCATTCACCGGCGCCACGACGTCCCGACCAACTGCAGCACCTGTCAATTGATCTGTTGCTGCTTGCCTCGAGATTCATTAGGGAGCCGAGAGAACTATTCTGTGCCGCCTGAGGCGGGTCTGGATGAGGAAAGGTGCCGCTGGGAGCTAGACTGGTGGAGAGATGAAAGCATTCAGAAGGATGCTAACAACCACATTGGCTCTAACAACCTCTCTGTTTCTCGACGGCCCCATCCACCCATTCGCCAATGAAAGACATCTTCATCTCATTACCAACGAACCTACGACCCTGCCCTGCATTGCCGTGTTCTCATGCAGAATATTCTCCGATGCAATAGAATCACCACCTTGACTTTACTGTCATACTGGATGTCGAAGAGATTCGAGACCCCTTGAACAAGGGAGATTTCTGACGAAAGATGACCTCAGCCTTGAAACTCCTTCCTCTAGTCTATTGGTTCGCTAGATCCAACATCCGCCGGGCAATAAATGACAAGACCATCCGTTGACTTTTTCTTTCAAACAGCGCTCAAGATGGGAAGTGACGCTGCCGAGGGGATCCGACATCACTTTCCCTGCGGCATGGAGGTGACGGGTGGTGGAGGGTGAAGGAGTGAAAGGTGAATGGTTGGTTGCAGATGCACGGGATGTGGGAGGTGATCGAGGTGTGCGGGTGGGGAGCGACCAGAGCCACAGGGGAGATGGTAGCATAAAACAGACCTATATTTTCACAGAGCAGACATTTGAATATAGATACTTGAATTCAAATCTTGGAATGGGCTGAGAGAAAAGTGTCATCAGATGAAGTTGAGCCATTCTCTGATTCATTATCAGAGCCAATCTCCGAGTTTTCTGCAGTCAACACTTCTCCACCTGATGAGTAGTTGTCTGATTCTGAATATTCTTCTTCAAATGTAATCTGATGAAAGACAAATGGACTCACTGGGTTCCAAAACTGGTTTGAGCAGCGGATAGCCCAGATACTCGGCTATCTCTGTGCTCTCTGGATTGAACCCACATGCCTTGTGAATATCCCAGAGGATGGGATATATCTGCTGCGGTATGTGATATTCCCACCTCCTTATCTTGGTAACCAAGCTGATGTTGAATGCATCCTCAATTTCTGCTGTTGGTATGACAGTTTGTCCTTCCAGATCAGTTGACCACCACCAAGTCTCACTGGAGGAAGTGCAGTCAAACCAGAGATATAGCAGTGTGCATTGCAGAAGTCTGTCTGCTGCATTGGCAGACCACCCACTCATTTTTGGAGCTGCAGTGCAGGAGATTTTAATGTCCTCTGGAATCTCTGCAATTGGTGCCTAAATCATTATGGTCCTCATAAAAACACTTCAATGACTTACTTGTTTGCACCTCCATATCATTTATATTCATTTGCTTGCTGAGGTGATGCACCTGGCTTGACCATATATTGAATGTTGGAATGCTAGATGCTTGACTGGGTCCCGAGACAGTGGATTGCACTCCAATACCAAAATACTGATAAAAGTACAAGTTATTGAGGTCTGATGTTGAAATCGTGCATCTGAAATTTCATAGAAATCAAGGTAAAATGGTAGAATATGGACCAAGTACTCACCGGATGGACATATCTGGCATACATTCATACAGGATATGATCTCCATCAGAATACCCTTTGTCAAGCCTGAAAATATATGGCTCAGGCACATACAATGTTGTGGTGCCCTCCTGGTGCTTCATGGAAGCATTGAAGTTGTTTATGGTCTGCCAAGAGCTGTGGAAGTCACAGATCACTGCAAGTAGATCATAATATTCCTCCAGCAAAGACTTGGATAATGAATTGGGGTTGAATCTGGAAAACGGGTGCTGTATATCTTGACTAGATGGATAAAAGACCAGATTGTATGACATCTGGTCAGGGTTTGGTGAGAAGGTATGGACCACCAACTGGCCAGCATCATCAATATTGTAAGAAGGCGGATGCCGGTCCTGAAGAAGATTAGATCCCCACTGATGTCTCCAGAACAACATCACTGACCTGGGGTCTTAGACTCTCTGTGCATAAAGCATCGGCTGCTGACTGCATGTTTGTCAGTGGCCACAGTGATGACATGTAAAATGAGGAGTATTCACATTGAATTGATCCCACTGTCATCCTCTCAGTGGTCTAGTCAATTTATGAGTAATTTACAACTTACAAAGTCACCGACCCAGGTAACAAAGGATAGTCCTGACAATGAGAGATGATAGTCTCTAAAAGTGTTTTGGTACCCACTGTGGAATATGAGAGCAGTGAAATGTCTTGAATCACAGACACCATATAGCTGAAGAATATTTGGATGTCTGTACAGGCATCAGTTCATGTCCAGGTTTTGCACACATGCCCATGATATATGAACCTCACTGCAGAGAACACCTCCAGATCTTGTTTCCAGTCCTTCAATGCGAGTCCCTCATATTTGTGAATAAGCATTGGCCGGTTGGAGTGATCATAGATATATCCATCATACACCCGAATCTGACCAACCTCACTGAGAGTCCCATCAGGTTGCAGCTCATGATGAGTGCTACTAGATTGGAGCTCCTTTTTGAGAACAATGTCTCCAAATTTGATTTCAGTATACTGCTCAATCAAAATGAATCAACCCAAATGCGGGGGCTCAACAAATGCTCACATCTTTATTGCTTGGAGCCTGATTGTGGTTGCATACAGTGAACTGGTTATTTGAGAGGACTGGGCCATTGATATTATCTGCCAATAGCATTATTCAGATTTTACGCAATCCCCAGATTTACGAACCAAGTCTTGCACCGTGTAGGCTCTGAATAAATGCTCCCATCTGAGCCTCACCATCATTGGCATTGAGTCCTTCTGAAATTGGGCCAGCGAGGTGGCTGGTTTCAGGGACCTTGTTGCGGTGGCGGAAACGTGTAAGCTTGAAAGGCATGGGGGGAAGAAGCAAGATTGAACAAGCCTCATGACCAGTCCTGATGCTGTGTTGTCCCACAGCTTTTTCACAGCGCTTATCTAAATATGGCATGACAGCTGTATGATGGACACAGCATGGCACAACACTGTGAAAATGTGCGTTTGTGGCATAATACAGCATTATCAATACCACTCGTTCATGTTGTCTACTGAATAGATTGATCCTTTGCTTGTTTCAGAATATAATCATTTGTCCAGGTGGGCCGCTCCGACTGGTCTGGATAATTATTTGATGCCCCAATCTGCTGAAACATGACAAGCACCAGGATATAAATGGACCTTGAAGAATTAAAGGGTCGCCTCCGGCGCTTCCCCACCTTGCCCTGCTGATTTCCTCGAGCTCACTATCTTTGGTTCGATTCCCAGTTGACTTTTGTGATAAAAAACCAAAATTGTCATGGAACAGTTCAAGGTTTGTTCCTCTGAAAAGTGAAAATCTAAATTAGGTTCAATGATGTCAATTTCAGGTGGTGGTGGAACAGTTGACATGAAATAATATCATAATTTGTAGTTCATGGGTCTAAAACAGGTGTTATGCATTCCATTCATCCCTATTTTGATACATGTACCAGTCCACATTTCAAGGATGTGTTTTTGTATCTGCATGTTGAGATTAAGCAAAAATTTGCCATTTACAAGATAACTGATGGATCCTGACACCCCAAGGGGTTACCTAGTCTCATTTAACAATGGTATGTTTTGTATACCCAAACCCAATGCTGCATGAGACAGAAACACACTAAAAGACGTCATTCACATGTATGTCTGGTGCACAACGGACATACAAATAATGTGGTAGCTTGTTCTAGCTCATCCAAGTAAATGTGAATGTCGAAGAAAGTACCTCAGGCCAAGTGTTGTCACTCGTAACCGTGTCCAAAATATGATATAGAGCGGACTCGATAGATTATCAAACAGGATCTGGTGATATCAAGTGTTTTACCGAACATGCAATGCTAGACTCACTGCGTTTCGTAGGGACTTACGCCAACTTGGGTCTAGCATCGGTCAGGTCTGTCTAGGTCTGTCTAGGTGCCTAGACCAACCCGGTGTAGGTCATCCGTCGGATACATGGACCTAGACCAACCACCTAGACAGACTTGGATAAACTTAGCCAAACCTAGACAAACAGGTGGTGTAGGTCACGGGTTGGTGTAGGCGCCTGCAAAACGCAGTGACTGCGCTCCCAATTCCTTACTCTCTTCTACCGACTTAACAATAATCCGGCTAGATTTGGAAACAATGGTGCTGGGTACCTGCAATACATTACATTGAAGCAGGCAAGCAATATACTCACAGCAAAATATGCATTCAAAGTCCTGAAATTCTAGGACGAGACACCTGTGTTTGTACCGCCACAGTACTAACGGTGCATCACTGCATCCGAAAGTTCCAGCTCCTGATAATGGTGCTCCAAAGTTACTTATATTCATATCGGAGGTTTGAGGGGTTTATCGGCAACTAGGCGTAGCATCGTTGTGTGGGATCTACTGTGTTGATGGTCTTGTTTCGGCTGACTGGAGCGAGCTCGTTCCGATGATTGTGTTACATCCCGGGGACATGATGTAGTTACTTTGTACATCTAAGCATTTCCAGACGCTAGGTCCCACAAAAGTCACTCCTATTGTGGATGCCAATACATCCAGAGATGAGGGTAATGAGACATCGGACATGAGCTCCGCGATATCATTGTTCGCCAAGGGATGTGTAGACACGTTTCCTTTCAAACCATTCTGTAACACCTCTGATGACCACCTCTTCGCTCCTCTCTTTTTCGGATACAACTTAACAACATAAGCGACCGGAAGATATCGAGCGATAAGTATTCGTTCAGCTAGCGACAGAATCCTAATCTGAAAAGGAACATCACCGATCCACATATTGTTGGCAAGAGACTGAGGAGGTATAGATCCTTTGGAAAGTTTCTGAATGCATGTGTAACAGAAACTGCCCGACCCATCTGCCGATATGGCCGCTGTGTAAAGCAGGGCCCCCGCCTGTCAATTCCTGTGCTGGATGAGGTTCTACAGGGCTGAGCAGTTCGATATTGGGAATAGAGGAAATATGCCGTCTGCTGTAATCCGTCGATGGTCCAATTCGTGCGCATATAACGCAAGTTGATTCTGCCATCGCTAAAGACCCAGTCCGCTTTATGAATTCACTGATACAGTTCTCGATTGTTTGAGCTGAGGCCGATCGCATGAAAGGGCCATCAATTAGCTTTTCCACGTCGATTGAATTTCTGTCCTCAACTGCTCTATGAGCGGCTGTCGCAGCTGAAGCCGCATCTGTATCAAGATCTAATCGTCGGATGTTCCTTCTACCAGCACGTCCATTTTCTGGGAAACTGAAATTCCTCAAGGCATCCAAAACACTGACTGCGGCGTCGCCGGTCAAGCCCTGAAGGTGTTGAAGCATAACGGGTCTCTGTCGTGTTGCCTCATAGGGGACCTGTATGCGATACGCGGCAAAGGCTGCAACCATGTGTCGATGCGTATAGACTATTATGTCCCCCAAGACAAGAGACATCAATTGGTTGTCCGCCTGAGTGGTTGATAGGTATGTCAATAGTTGTCTAAATAGAAGAGGTTAGCTCTGTTTTATCGATACGACAATTAACAATCCAATCACCCTTTGAATAGTAACACTGAATCGTTAGCTTGAAACTCTCCGTGCCATTTTACTATATCATCAACAAACTGTTTAACTTTGTTTCTTTCAAGCTTTATGTCAGCTGTTCGTTCTGCATTATGTAAACAGAACTTTTCACAGACTGTGACCTCTTGCCAGTCGCAAGATTGATCCTCTTGCAGACACATTTACATTTTCTGTCCCCAAAGAACAACCACCGCGAGGAGCGGCTCTACGATAACTATTGTTTTTTTGTGTGTCCTTCTGAAGTGGTTATTTCTCATTTGAAACATTATCATCATCTCATCGTTAATCATATCGAATACAAGTCATGATACCGAAATTCTTTTTAACCGTACTATTCCAACGGTTATTGAGATGTTCCAAAGTGGCAGTTCCTCTGTCGCCCAGTGGATCGATCAATAATGTCCCAAATAGACTAATCTTAGACTGATTCAAACTGACTTTCGTGCACAGCGCATTTCTGCCTAGTGAATGCATCATCCTCACTATGGAATAGCTGATCCAACACCAGGAAGTTGAGCTCTGCCATCCAGACTCGCCACAATGAGAAACATGCGGGTCTCATCATCTGAAAACACTTAGTAAAATGGAGATGGAACTACGATTAGAAGAATCTTTCAAAGAGAAAAAATCAATGTTGACTTCTCTTACAGCATATGGAAAACCCAGACAATTTGAGTGCATCAACATCGACAAAAAGGACGGTACCACATTGTACTTTTGGGATCTGGAGTAAATTGATCAGTAACCGAAACAAAACGCAAAAATAGACTCACACTCAAGGCTTGAAAGTCAGCGACACGGCACTACGACCGAACCTCCTTAACCAGGACCGGATTACTCATGTATAGTATAACAAGGCAAGCAGCGCGGGCAAGGGCC
Source organism: Mycena floridula (assembly GCA_029320655.1). Lineage (NCBI taxonomy): Eukaryota > Fungi > Basidiomycota > Agaricomycetes > Agaricales > Mycenaceae > Mycena > Mycena floridula. The sequence continues at coordinate 245,926 of JARIHS010000053.1, forward strand.
GATATTTCGAACCAGATGTTGGTGTCGTCATCAACGGATCTAACAAGCTCTTCCCTGGGACGAATATATCGACAAGCAGTAAAGGAAGCTCGTTCGAACCTATTGTGACCCAGAAAGATGAAATGTATGAACTTCCGGCCCTTGATCTTATTACAGGTGCCCCCAATTTCTAGTTTTCGTCAGTTAGATTCTCAGAGAGCCAAGTACAAGAGAGACCTACTGTGTTTGTCAATATGATGCACTACGGGCATGGAATCTGGAAGGCAAACCTGTAAATCATACTTGGCTGAGATCGGGAACCACTTACTGAGAAAACCAGACCCCTTGTTATAATATAGTTGAAGGTATGCTGAACACTCAAACACTGTAACAGGCCGGACATCCACATTCGCTTTCGTGACCAGAGTAATGTTCATGGGAGTTGTTTGAGAAAGTGACATGTAGAGAAATAACGGGGCTGGAATGGGACAACTGATAAAACTGTAGAGCAGTCACATTTTGTACACATAAAGCCGCAAACAAAGCTGAAATTGTGTCCTACATATGTTATCGGAACCCGTCTATCCAAACATACTGGGTAACAAAAATGCCACAGATTGAACTGACTCTCTACTTTGGACCACCAACCCAATAGTTGGTCGTCATCCAAGACACGCCGCAGATACACAAGATAAACCTGCTATATTTTCAAGCTATAAGATGTCTACACTGTTGCCATTTATTCTATGTAAGACCCATGACCTCAAGCCTAAAGAGTATCGAGTTGGGTCCAGCTGTCGACATCTGGACCTATGGCATCGCGTTTAAAAACACTTGAAAAGGGGGCCAAAGCTCCCAATCTGACGTATGCGCCACCATCACTGTACAAAACAAATCGATAGAAAAGACAGCCTTTGTTGACACAGAGAGATTCTGGCAACGATGCTGTTAGACGATGCCAGGGACATACTAAACTCGAGGAAACCCATGCAGGATTAACCTCGAGAACCAACGTGAAACGTCGAAGGTGAGGCATATCCCGAAAGACCGAATTACGCAAAACTGACGCATAAATATAGGGTCGGTTGTAAGGAATGGTCAAGGTAAAATGCACCAAGTTACTGCATTGCAAAAGAGTGGATCGCCAGCTATAATCATCTGAAAAGATAACCAAGGTCACACACGTAAAGCAACATTTATAAGTCTCACCTTCAGTTTGAATACGGAGACTTAACGCCGTCAAATAACGTGCTCTAGCGAGTAGGAACGGTCGGTATAGGACGACAATCTCATGATGAGAAGAGGCATCGCAAAGTAATGAGGAAAGCGACAAAGAGTGCAGTGTCCTCAGCCTATTGTCGAGATGAAGAAGGAACATTTTAATCCCTCTGAGGTCGTCACGTAGTACTTGACCCTGAGCCATATGATGGTAGTGACCCAAAGCAAAGGAGAGGTGCTCAAGTTGGAAAGATCCCCTTCGTGTATGTAGAAGTTCCGGCGTCTCCCGAAACTCGCCAACCGTCAAGGACAGAGATTTCAGGCTGGACATCGTCGGGAGATGATCCAAGAAGCACCGCAACGGGAAGATCTGAACCTCCAAATCCAGAGACGTTATATGATTAACGACAACAGGAAACACGAAGAAGTCGCGAGGTACATGGAGAGCCCGGAGAGCATAGATTTGAAGTTTGCTGAAGCGGCGGATAAAATGCTGAGCGCCACGGCGTGATACTGTAGATTCCGGAACATGAAGTTCCAAACTCGAGACGTGGTCAAGACAGACCTGCCCACCGGCATATTTGTCAATAGCCGACGGAAAGGTTTCCGTAGTAACAACAAGGGTGGAATCGGAAAAATGCCTCAGCCGTTGATTTGGCAATAAGGTTATTGAACGTGGCATAGCGGCGACGCACTTGGGTATCCAAAAAGATGCAGATATCAATCAAGCGTAATCCATTATAAAAGCGGACCCGGAACAACTCGGAGTGCAGCGGCCCGACAATAGGATCAGAATGCTCTAATGGGGATCACCCAGAAGCGACAATGCTGATGTAAGCAATTTATAACAACGTTGTACCGAGCCATGGTGGGGACAAGCCCATTTCCATCAGAAATAATAGGAGAAATTGCAAGAGTCTCCGATCCTGGCTTAACGGTAAAACTAGGAACATTAGCCTCGAGTCCACGTGCATATGTGAAACAGCAGATGTTCCGCATTCTGGTTATGAGAGGAAGTAAAGAGAAATGGGTTGATGAGGAACCAACGGAAAAAACTGCTAAATACTACCAGGACATCATCGACAAATCCAACATCCAATCATACATCAAAACTCTAACTGTAGTGAACATGGTATTGGACCATGATGCCATTTCACTCATAAATGCACTGCCGAATATCTACACACTCTATCTGCGACAATGCACCATTTCCAACAATGATGTGATGCTACATTCCAGAAGCATTAAGGTTCTGGGATTGAATCAGAAAGACAGGGAGGCAGCTTACTCTCGGATAATAACAGGCTGTCCGAACATGACCTCTCTGCATATCTTTGAGGGGGAGGATCCTACGCCTCACCGAGCAGTAGACAATAGACCAACACAGGAGAACATCAGTTTAAGAGCTATAGAATATCAGGGTCGCCACTGGTGCAGTGTAGATCTAAGAATCTATTTGCAACCCAGGCTCGGGGAAATCACACATTTAACGCTGGACGAATCAGTAATGCCATGCCAGTCAGCACTGGACGAAATGCAAAAACTCATGGATCTTCAAATCACAGTTCGAGGTAGTACAACATACTAGATAGCTCTATTGGGACTAATAAACCCTCGACTAGGGCCCTATGACCTATCAAAGCAGCTTGATTTGAAACGCTTGACAGTGCTTAGTCGATTCCATCGAGTCGGCGCATACAAAGAGACACTACAGACACTACGAGTTGATCTCGATACCTTCAACTTGCATGTTGCTGTGACCAAACCCAGTTTGACAAGTAGCAGCAAATGGGCATGGAAATGGCTTATAAAGGAAGGTCAGAAGGTCCTCAAACCCGGAGGAACTTATAAGTTGGGATTAAGAAGATCCACCTCCAGAACTTCCGGCTTCGATGGGATCAGGGAAATCTACAGCTTCGAGAGAGGAAAAGATTTCATACAGAGAGTAACACAAGAATTGGGTGAAATAGAAGCGTTGATAGTTTACGAGATCGTCAACTGAACATGATAGATAGACAAATGTGGCTTTGTAGATTTGTAAAAGCAGAACAGGCAGTTTGTCGATTCCTTCAACATTTTGATCGAACAAAACGAGCTAATAGCAAATGATAAAACAGAACCAGTATTATATAGAGTACCCCCGTTCCAACTGAGACTCGAACACAACCAATTTCTTGGACTCGTTCGTTTGTCTCATACGACCCTTGATAATGGCCTTGCAGTGGCAATAATCCGAGGGAGTACAATCAGGATTCCCTGGCACCCCACCTAACCCAATTCGGCAAACGCGAAGGCTTTTAAAATGGGTGGCTATGAGTGAATCCAACGACTTCCAAACACCTGGAAGTTCAGCCACAATTGTGAGAGGCTCCTCCAAAACCCGAATTTCCAACGTAGAAAGAGAAGGCGGGGCACTGAGTAGCACGATGCAATATGCAGAGAGCTCGAACATGTAACCAACAAGGTCTAAATGTTGAAGCTGCGTCAGGCGACCGAGACTGTACTGTCCTAGCAATGAATAGTAAGTGACCAAGAAATCAATAAGAAAAAAAAGACTGACCTCCATTGAGAATGGACAAATGAGTAAGGCCTGGCATATGGCGAAAGGAATCAGAGCATATACCTGTCCATTCGTCGAATTCAAGATGTCGGATTGTGTCATAACTAAAGAGAGCATGCAGAGCCTTGGAGACAGTGGAAGCACACCAATGATGACCTCGAAAAATGAGCTTCTCGAAAGCTTTGGTGGTGCGTAAGTCCCCAAGTGCAGCGTATGGCGGATCCCTATGTCTGGGATGTGTCTCGAATACATCAAGAACCGTCATGTTGGGACAACTGATGAAGACCCAAGGGAAGGAAAGAAAATGCACCCCAATGTCAATGCCAATGACACGAATGGAATGACCCTGGAATAAAGGGAGCCCGTCGAATGTGGACCACTCAACCTTCAACTCGGATTGAACCAAGTAAAGTGTGTGGAGAAACTTTAGCGAGTTCAAAAATTCCACGCAATCCTCGTCGATTACTGCAGCATGAATCGTAAGTCGCCTAGCAAAGGTGGAGATGGCCGGGACATTAGCAAGGTCCTTGTAGTAGGCGAAATTGTAGTGTGATCCACGAACATGTAAGTCATGGAACAAAAATGGCGACACATCCCGTCTAGGCTGAGACCCGAGGGACGCCAACGCGACCACCTCATGGACACCGGAGTGACCAGCTACTTCGCCGATGAGTTCAGAGGGAAAAGACATAGCAAGGAGAGACTTGAGCAAGAATAACGACCTTTTAACAGAAAAGGATAGCCCATGTACTCGGCATCAAAACCATTTTGATAGATACTATGATGATTCATGATGTACTTCTCAGGATACGAAACACTGCTGTACCACATCAAGAGGAAAACATCACTGAGGACCGCTTTTTCCTTGAAGCGGTCATGTGATATACTTATGATGGAACCATCTACAGTAACAAACAAATGACAGATGAAGTGTTGGCATCAATCACGTCATTTGGCAGCGTCGGGTAAATCCCGCAGCACCAAATTGTGAAGCTATTGTCAGGTATCTATTCACTTATTCACTACTTAGTTGCAGGTAAGGGTATACTTTGCCTCCTAACGAGGCTCCAGATGATTCAAGTTTGAGGAAGACGTAACCGACTCCCGCTTGTTCTTTGAAGTGGTCATGTGATGTACTTATGATGGAACCATCTACAGTAACAAACAAATGACAGATGAAGTGTTGGCATCAATCACGTCATTTGGCAGCGTCGGGTAAATCCTGCAGCACCAAACTGTGAAGCTATTGTCAGGTATCTATTCACTTATTCACTACTTAGTTGCAGGTAAGGGTATACTTTGCCTCCTAACGAGGATCCAGATGATTCAAGTTTGAGGAAGACATAACCGACTCCCGCTTGTTCTTTGAAGCGGTCATGTGATGTACTTATGATGGAACCATCTACAGTAACAAACAAATGACAGATGAAGTGTTGGCATCAATCATGTCATTTGGCAGCGTCGGGTAAATCCCGCAGCACCAAACTGTGAAGCTATTGTCAGGTATCTATTGACTTATTCACTACTTAGTTGCGGGTAAGGGTATACTTTGCCTCCTGATGAGGCTCCAGGTGATTCAAGTTTGAGGAAGACGTAACCGACTCCCGCTTTTTCTTTGAAGCGGTCATGTGATGTACTTATGATGGAATCATCTACATGAGCAAACAATGATGGCATCATTTTAGATCTTGAATCTACTGCCGTGTACTGGAGTCACCGCCCTATCGGTGCATAGAATCATGAAAATATGCTGCAAATATAGCAAGAGGAATGCTACCTAACCTAACCTATTCTCATTTTCATAAGGATGAAAACCTGTCAAAAACATGATATACCGACCAAAAATCAAAATATTATAATACTTCCCACACAAGCCCTTAAGCAGAGTCTAGCGGCCCACCAATGTTCTGTTCTAGTCAGTAGTTTATAGAAATATGCATAAAACTCATATATATCATCCCAGAGCTATTAACATAGAACATCGCATACAATACTATGTGAATCATTCAAACATATTCCCATGCAGGAAGTGTTACAATGTAATTTCAGGATAGACATGGAGAAGGCCACAGACATGATAGTGAGACTAAATCACAGACTATGAGTCACTTAAAGAACAAAACAAGTTCCACGATCCATCTAAACATCATTCAAGAAAAGTCCATCACACGGAATTCTGCATTGAGTCAGATCACGTTTTTAGCTACGACATTAAGTATATAATGAGCATATAATCAATCTAAATACTTGCTAACTATCCTATTGTATCGGCAAAATGATCAACAAAGGCACAACAATCAACATTAACACAGAAGAATTCCCGGTAAGACACTGCTGTCCCTTACCCAGAGAAAGCTGACAGTTACATGCCCAATCAGAGCTATCATATCGAGGGAGAACACGATAATCAGGTACGATTTAAAAGCCACTTTTGAACAAAGATAACAAAACGTTTACAACAACTACAGCTGGAAACTAGAATCAACTGCGAAGCGGTTGAGAGTTCAACAAGTATAGCATCAGAGAGTTGCACTCTATGTGACCAGTTAACAGAAGCCAATGCAACGAGGTATATTTGTTCCAACTCAACTATAAGTGGTTCACCTTTGTGCAGATTTGTGTATGGACTGGTATTTTGTCAGAGCTGTATAATGCGTGCGAGGGAGATAGCTATAGCTGGAATTTTGAATTCCATTAAAGAGAAAAACAAGGATAAACCACAAGGGCCGGAGGAGAAATGGACAACTATCCAGAATGCCGTGCACGCTTCAACGAGTCCGATGTCAATCGAGGAAGTGGAGAGCTTGCGAGACCTGGCAAATGAATTGCAAAATGAGGTTCATGAAGCCTGGACATATATGTAACTACAAATGAATAGAAGACTCGATTGATTCCAATCACATCCAATAATTAGCAAACACGATTGCCTTGAGGCTTAGAAGGCCTCACCAATTACTAATGCCGAGCGCATGACCATTGATAAGATAATCAGCAGAATGATTGCATGCGCGATCAAAACTGTCACTCGCTAAACTGTTAAGTCGACAACCACCCTCATCTTCTTCCAGCCAACGAACCGTAACATGAGCTACCTCGACCAACTACCTCCAAAAGCGCTGCACCTTGAAGGAGCGAAATTATGCTCTTTGATCACGCAATTAGCAGGGAAAAAACCTACCACGCCCTTCAATAGCCCCCTTTACGTACATCTATTATCCATCTACGAACACCGCGACATTGTCGAGCTGTGTTACGGTCAGCGTATGGGAATAAATAATGCTGGAAGATACTATTTACGTGTAAGTCCCAAGTGACAGTCATCTGGCAGACGCTGAATCTTGGCTTCGGACAGTGCACAAACCAAAACCCCTCCCATCTCTGTCTCCAGCGATTCCATGGATTCATAACCGCACCACTAAATCAAAAAGAAGTGATGGAGATAGACAGGACCGCAAAAAGACTGGGACGCGGTAGCAGAAACTGGTTTACCAAATCTAAGCTTTCTGAACACGGTACGCATCCTGTATTCTTCCTCGGAGTAATAATGAAACATTCCCAGAGATCATGGAGATCGACAACACTGGAAAAGATTATTTATATAGCTTCCGATTTTCTGGCTTCCCGAATGTCAGACGATCAATGCGACGAAGGATTCATACTCACAAACATATCACACTTTGATACAAATGAAAGAGTCACCTGATTTATATCCCTGCACCAAGATCCATTGTAACAGATGCTTCAAAGATCTATTTGGCAGCTCCAGGTTGTAGGTAAACGATGGAAGGAAGACACAAATCGACATTTTGTCGGTGTCAATCAAGTCAGGCTATATGATACTGACAAAGGCATAGATCAGGTTAGTAGCAGCATAGATCAAATAATTATTTTGCTGTTTTCACATCCAGCAATGCAGATCTCAACCATGTACACCCTATAGCCCTTGAGGAGGTTTTCAAAGCCATAAAGGGTCATTGAGGCTTCGGCCTGGATTGTAGGCTTCAAGGCTTTACCGCTACAGATGCTTTGCAAGATGTTATAATGATGGTCCAGCAAGATTCCATGCGGTGTTGTTCTGCTGAATGTGGCTTACAATAGCTAGTCTGCTTCAGCGTTAACAAGGCAGGAAATCGTCAACAACCGAAACCAACGGACTTCCTGACTAATCACAAGCAAATCGTCATGACATCAGCCTCAAACCCACAGGCACCCACGATCACATGCCAGTGAAGAGTTCTCCCCAAGTGGACCATACTTTTTGTACCATCACAGCAATTCCAGTTATGAGTTGACAAAGGACTTCAATATAGTATATTCTCTAACACCCATGTGTGTATGTATCATCAATGTCACCACAGACTGATATACATGATGGAAGGTACATAATCACCTATATAATCTGCTCGGTACAGCTCGGTGCTTGCATAAGCAATATTCAATGTATCCTGGACACTATCCCGAATATAGAACATAAGTCATCAATCTCTCCTATGCCTGAGTCGACTTGAAACAATGGTGCCAGGCCCAGAATTACCAAATGAAGCTTTGAGGGACTGTATCAAAGAAGCCGTTCTATGTGTTGAACAGATCATCGTAAATAGTGTCTGATATAATTTCAAGCATAGCGAAGCAATTCTTCACTAAAGCGCAAAAGTCTCCAACAAACAAGGTCAAACTGTTCGCAGCAAGATCATTGTAAAAAAGAAATCATCTACCATGCGTTCAATTGTCCATATATCTCTCTGTAATTTTGCAGGTTGCACTAGATAGCATTGAACTTCATAACTTGAACTTTTCAGCATCTGAAACGACGTACAGAACGAGCTAGAATTGGGTGTTGGAGTATTGTTTTACAGGATGCAGCATGTAGATACTTGATTAACCAATAGATATCGTGCCTGGAAAGTCATAGTTGCGCAGCTCGCATCCCCGCGGGGCTAACGCTCATGTATTTTATATTCTGCCAGCCCAGAGTGCTCATCTTTCTTCGGGTTATTTCCAACTTCTTAGCAACAAATGACAAGAAAAAGAAAGGTTGAAAGTAAATATGTCATTGAGACTGTAATAACACAAATCAAATACACAAGTCAGCAGTAGTGAAAGAGAGCATCCGACTCTGAGGCAACCAAATCAAGCGCATTGTATCGACCAAAAAGACATTGCATCAAAGCACCATGTTGAAGAAAAGAGTCTTTAGTAGTTAGTGGGACCATTCGTTCCTGAGGCAGTCGATTCGAGTACACTGCACTGGCAACTCCCAGAAAAAAGTACTCAAGCTCCATGTCGGAGCAGCTAAAGCTGACTCCTCGAACGAAAACCGCATGACACTAATGCCTTCAAGATCCCTAATGTCCCTATCCTTCCTGGGACAACGTTGGCCACAAGGGCCTCCCCAGCCTGAGGAACCGAAAAGTGTCTGAATGCCATGTTTTGACAAGCGTCCAGAGAGGGTCCTCTTGGCTCGATCCAATCTCGCACCATGCTCTCCTGCAGTCTCATGAACCCATGAAACATTTTCGGACTCTGGCAAATAATGATCCAGAGGGCCACCAACATACAAAGACTTTCTGTGGCGACAATGTTCCGGATAAAGGCAAAAAAAGCCTTCACCAGCAATGAAGTTCATTTGTGCAGTAGCAGCAGCAGAAACGACCACTGGAAGACAGTGATGGTTTGCTGAAACAGATAAGGTGAGTCTGCGGGAGCCCTGAAGGTTTGTTAGCAAGGTGAACTTAACAAAGCTAGGTGTCACCTTTTCAAGCACAGTGAAACTCTCCAACAAGCCTTCAGCGCCTTCGAGAATTCCGGACTCGCGCTTGTTGTCTGAAAATCCTGACAACTCGCGGAGGGCTACCAAAAACCTCTGACCATTGACATTTGGGGATATAAAATTGAGGTTGTCTGGTTGAGGTCCGTCAAGCAGTACATTGAAAAGCACCGAACCGGCAAGAAAGGAGGAGGTATCGCTTAGCTCGCTCAATAGCTTTGTGGTGTGCTCCGAAAAGAAAAGAGCCAATACGGTTCTCAAGCGACACATCCATCGTCGCTTAACAACTTGAGCAAAAAACTTTGATACCGTAGCCAACCAGAAGCGGTCGTCGGGTGACAAGGATTCCACAATGTAATCTGTCAGCTCAGGTGGGAGCGTTAACCATAATGACTGTCCACCGGCTTTACCCCATGTTTTGGGCCTCTGGAAAACAATAGGAAAGGCTGTGAAGCGACCCATGGAACACTCCCTATCAGAAGCATTAAAATAGAAAGAAAACTTCTGTTCTATTTCAAACTCACTGATAGATCAAAGACCGAAAGTGACAAATATCGTTGTCCTTCAGCTCCAGAGGACAGTCCCATTCATTGACAACCATGAGCACAAAGTTTCCGAAAACAGCTTGAACAAAAGGGAGACAGTCGGCCTGGAAAATGGTATTCTCCGTCGCATCCCAACTATGAGAGACGGCCGCCGACTTTTGGTACCAGAGAACGTAGCGCCGGCCTGTACCAACACCATCCGATGACACTCGCTGCAAAATGATGTAGTCCTCATGTCGATAGCCGAATCTGATTCCAGGAGAAGGCATAAATAAATGTGTTCGGAAATCTTCCAATGAAGGCCGAAAACCGTTTGATTTACGGAAACTGGGGACCCTGACCCTGTGAGGTTTTTCACATCGTACAGACCACCAGAGAGCATCAGCCAGCTGCAGCAGAATGAGCAAAAATCTCTGATGAGGCAAAAGTCACTGACAGGATAATCTGAACTGCTGAAATCATCCATATCGCTCAATCCGCAGTCTCCAGGGCAAGGCAAACTTGTCGGAAAACCAAAGAAAGGTAGCATCACGATTTGCCGTTTGAAGAAAAACGGTGAGCCAACGCTGTCAGAAGTCAAGCTAGCTGAGAGTCACGGACAAGATAAAAGAATAATCTTATCACAGTTTTTGATGGGATTTAGTAGTACAGAAGTTAAGGTAGCCGAGAGTCACGGGAAAGATAAGAGAATAATCTTATCACAGTTTTTGATGGGATTCAGTAGTACAGAAGTTAAGGTAGCCGAGAGTCACGGGAAAGATAAGAGAATAATCTTATCACAGTTTTTGATGTGATTTAGTAGTACAGAAGTTAAGCTAGCCGAGAGTCACGGAGAACTCTCACGATACACATGATGCAGAGATAAAGCGTAATCTTATCACAGTTTTTAATGACTAATTTTGAGGGTAGGGAGACCTAGCTAAAGCAAGGTGATTCTGCATTGATGTGAGTCTATCTTTGAACAAATTTGATTCTGCAAAAGGCCTGTGGGAACATCAACCGGATCTCGACGGGCGCAAAATAACGATTTGATCCGTGTCTCGTGATCACTCCGACCAGGTCGCTCTTTCGTGCCTCCATTTCTTTTTTTGCTATTACATTGATGCTGATCCTTCCATCTATAAAATTCAAGGCCCGCTGACCACTTGTGTGTTCGATATCGATTTCGATATTGACTAAGCAAACATGTGACACCTCCGAGAAGCCGAGAGAGCCGAGATAGCTCCACTCGCCATTCACCTCGACTTCTTGGACACAGGGGCTGCAACAGGCGCAGTAAAGCAGGTGCAGTATTCATTTCATACCATCTTAAGTTGAGATATCATACGGACCAGCATTGAAAAGGTCTTGAAAGGGAAATTGCTAGTTTGACGGCTGATACTCAAGTACTATCACTGGAATTGACCATTCTTTGCATTTATCTCGATAAGAATTGAGCACTTCAAGGGCTACTACAGTGAGTAATTTACCCAAGTCACTTTCTGCAAGCTTCCAACATGAGCCGAATCACTTTTCAGCTTGAAGCTCTCGGATGTATGCCCGGCATCCACTTTGCCTACGGCTCGAGTCGGCGGCGCTGGACTCCCAAACTCCCTAAAAATGACGACGAGTCTTCTGGGACTTTTGGAGCTGAAGCCTTTTTTTGGTTATCTAAGAGCTGGGAGCTCATCTGACCCTCTTCCAGTCACAGTTCAAGTGCGCCGCAGGCGAGGCAAATTTTGTTGAAATTGCCTGCTTAGAGGTTTGTAACTCCGGCCAATTCTAAGCTGAGGATGCTGTCTGTGCTGGCCAAAAAGGAAACAATGTATGTATGTAGGTCGGTCTTTTGCCTTTTGCCTTTTGCCTTTTTCCTATTTTATTTTAATTTTAATTTTAGTTAATTATTAATCAAGCACACAAATCGCTATCGAGTCAAATTCAAAGCCAGCTATTGATACTGAAAAATGACTCAGAGTTGATAACAGTGGCACGTCATTCCCGATTAGGGTTGTGATGATTGATCAACCGATTGGTATTCTCCTTTTGGATTGCAATAGTTGATTGATGTGAGGCGGGTGTCTTGAATTAATCTAACACCTTCAATTAAACAGTGTGGAGAGTCAGCTAGTGCTCTCCTGTTATATTATTCTGTGACCAGGTGCGGTTTTTCTGCTGTTGAATTCTGACTACTCAATTCATGCTACATTCAACAGCTTTCATTGGAACTGACTTCTTTTCTGCGGAGCCCTAGCATTGGATGGAAGTCCGTCATGGATTGACACAAAACATACACCTGATGAATGCTATCTATCAAGCATGGTTGCATATCTAAAACCTCTCATGATTGAACAAAACCAGGCTGTCAAGCGACAAAATATCAGCAATTCTGAACCTGCAGAGTCCTGCTACAGATTCCCGCTGTCAAAGGTACTTGATGGGTTGGATTTCATGTTACTGCTGCCTTTTTGAGGCCTCTGGTCAATCCCCTTTGTAATCCTGTTTGACGTGGTCTCCGAGGAACACCCACATCTTGATTGCACCTTGAGGGAAAGTCCTAGTCAAGTATGTATTCAGATTACCCCACATTTTCCCTGCCACAATATCATTGGTGCAATGCAGCTCATTTCGGATTTGAGGTCAGAAAAGTCTCGGCTAGCTGGCTCATCCGAGTCCTTATGGTCTGTAGCATACAGTCACTGGCGGGACGGAAGGAGCTTGAGGTGGAGGTATTTATCAAGCCTCATTGAAGCAGTCAATTCCCATTGGTAATGCTTCAAGTTTGTATCCCGCATCAGTTAGGTCTCTTTTGGATTGTGGTGCATTGTCAGATCTTGAAACAACTCGGCGGGCTTGCAGAGTCTGAAAACTCAAGAAATGAAGGAATAATACTAACAGAATCCATACAGCAGAGGTCTACAGACTCTCTTCGATTGCGTGAACATCCCTCAAAGCCACGCTCGCTATCAGATCCCCTCCAAAGATCACCGAAGATCACCGAAGCGGTCCATGGAATTCACCAGGGAGTGAGGAGATGTGATGTTGTAGGGAAATGAGAAGAAGGTGACAGGGAGTGGATGTGTTTTGCATATTGATGAGAAGGCGGTGATGTGGGAGTAGGACCCAGGAAGCTCCTATATGAGTCTAGGGGCCGGCACGTCCTCAAACCCCCAAATTCTTCCGGAATTTGGGCTCAAAACCCTAAAGAATCGCCGATGCCGCTCAAAAATGTCACGCCAGATCAAAATTTGCGTGACATCTCGGGATTTTTTCGAAATTTTTGCCTCATTTATGTCACAATTGCCAAGAAATTGACGAAAATCGGCCTGAAACCCCCAAAAAGCGCCGAGGTTTTGACATTTTTGAATGGATCCGGCTCATGTGTCTCGATGTTCTGAAGTGACGACCGCAATCTCCGGGTAAAACGACCAGCCCAGTTGCTGATGAGGAACTGGTATATCCAGGCTTAGGGTTTTGTACGCAGAAGATGCGTGCGTACGTGACGCCGAAACTACTTGGGTCGTTCAACTAGAGGGTTTGTGTCGTTCAATTCAAGGCTAACGAATCGTCTAGGAGCCTTCGAATCGCAAGATATAAGCTATACGCTGCCATTGGCGACGTCAAAGCAAGGTGAGTGGGATTTTTGATTTCCCTTCGAGGGAAGGAGGACCGTCATATCACCCGAGTCTTCCTATCGCCCTCGCGGCTTTGCTCGCTGCCCCACCAGGGTCTTACGGAGCATGCAAAAAAGAGTGCAGCTTTGTCCCATATTCGATCCAGCAACTGCGATGGCACACTGAATCGGTTGAAATCGATCAGCAAATCTCCCTTGATAAGTTATTCTTAGAAAACATCTGCTCTAACAATATCAATTTTGTTGGCTTTTTCCCCACCAGGGAAGACCTGAAAGACCGCAATACTAACATGAAACATTCTTCAAGTCTCGACTGACATATTGTATTGCTTGCGCGTTTGCGTCTGGAGATCGCGGAACGTGCGGAGGAGGGTAGTTGAAGCCGTCTACGTGGGAATCGGAGGACGTGAGCGGGGTTCATGCCGGGAGAAGTGAGGTAGATCCAGACAAGGTCTTTGTTGTGGCGTGAGTCTCGCACGGGACATTTGAGACTCGGAGCAACAAATGAGACTCAGTTTTTGGTTACTAGTCCCACATGTAGGCTCCTTTGTTGGGAGTACCCATCAAAGTATCCGACGGGGATACCTACATGGCCCGTCTCACACATGCACGGAATCTGCCGTAGAGCCCATTCTCATTATATTCATTCTTCAGTGAGCATTGTGACACCTCGATGGGGCTGAGAGGTCCATGCGGATGATTGGGTCGCTGATGGTGGAGCGACACGAAGAGCGGGTTGCCGATGCTGATGGTTAGATTCATAGAGAGATGGACCCCTTTTTTACTGCAACAGTACGCGCGTATGTATAATGTAACTTATATATATCTACTTCCTGATGCTTGCTCGCCTCAAGCTACGATTATGAGCCTGCGAGGTACGAGGCACTCTTTTTGCTTCGAATATCACTAGCTACTGCATACATCTAACTAAACCCACGTATATCAAGGTAAAGACCCTCAACCGACCACATTACTGAGCTCCGCAGCTACTCGGAACTGAAATGCGCCGCTACTCCGAGTCAGAACTGCAATGCAGGGACCTCGAAGCTGATACATCATATTGAGAAATTAGTCTTTGTGCAGATGAGAATGACATATTTCCCTATGCGAGCGAGAGATTCGGTTGATGCGAACGCTTGGGGGGTCACGGCTGGTAGAAGCAGGAGTGGTGTAAGAAATCGAAGCGACGTCTTGCAAAGTGACGGAGAAAAAGAACATGAGCCAAATATCAAACACATATTTGAACTCGCCAGGCGATTCTTCTCCGCAAAGGCAGCAACGGCTAGCTGGCCTGCGGACTGGTCCAGAATCTCGGTCTGGCTAAAGTGTTCAAGTGCAAAGTTGGTCGGACTGTACACGTATACGCCCTGATTCTCGGCTGCGGCGATGTCAGAAATGTACGAAAATTCCATTAGCTGAATGCAAGGGGGAAACTTACGTGCACCGATGCAAGCGATACCAAACGCCTCAAATTCGCGTCCCCCAATCTTGACAGCGTACACGCTGGGGATAGTGCCAGTATGAGTTTGGTCATCCAGAGGACCAAAGCTATCGACCTGGATGCGCGTCCAAACATCTTGTTTAAGACATTCGGGCCCCTTGACTCCTTGGGAGTTCTTGATATAAACAGAGACGACATTCCCGTGGAAGGCCTTAGCCAGCGACAATCAGAGGCAAAAAATAAATGAAAGAAACACCAACTTTGCAAGTGGCAATGTAGCCTACTGAGTCATCTCCCATATGCGCGACATCAACCGATCCGGCACCCCGATATGGGCTGACCTGGTCTGGCGGCAAGCCTGTCCCGACGACGTGGTGTTCCCATTTGGACTCGTTTTCGTCGAACCAAAGAAGCTCAATCCCTTCGAATGCAGCCATAAGGACCATATCCAGGCCATTTTCCGCGGGAACCAGTTTGGTGTCGTGGATCAAATGCATCAACTTGTTGATCGTAACGAGTTCTGTCTAGGAGAGACTAGATCAAATGAAACTCTGACGGAAATGCAATGTGTTCCGATCAGCTCTCAGGCCCTTCTGCCTTATTCTACCCATATGAAGGAGAGTAGATGATGATGGGTGCAGGAGAATCCAGATCATTCGAAGCGGGGAGGATGGGAAAGCCCATGACTTGATGATAGTCCTTGGTAGTGAAATGGCTAACTAGTATGAGTTGGTTAGTTGAATGAAGGAAATACGAAGAGCCAAACCTTGCAGCTTAGTGATGAATATATGAGCTACCTGGACTCTCATGTCCGTAGTCGATCTATCTTATCTGTTACTTCCGTGTGCTCTGTCTGACCTCCCTCTGACAAAATCACCCGAAATGCCGAGAGAGAGCGCTGGAAAAGCACCCAAAAATGCTTTACAGTCCTTCGAAAGACATTTCTCTCCGAAATCTGCAAGCAATAAAAAGCATAGCTTGGTATGAGAGCGCAGAACGACATTGTGATGGTGAACCACTTGCAACAATCGGGCTTGCACTGTCTCACCCCAGTTCCTTGACTCAAATGTCCATAGACCTATCACAAATGGCTGTTGGTGAACTTTGCTGTAATGATTAGCGTGGGACCACGGCAGGCTCGGCAGGGGATCCCGAAATCAGCACGGATGATCCGTGTCTCGTGATCACTCCATCGTCTCCACCCATGGCGTTTTCGTGGCTGTTTTTCCCTTGAAGTTCACCCGTCAAGTCAGGTCATCTCGCTGACAAGCGATGACAAGGTAATCACCTTTCTTTTCCTATCTCCCACCGAAGCTCATATGGACCGTAGGAAGCAACCGAAATACGCAGGACTTTTCGTCCAGCTGAAGACCATTTCTCGGGAAAGGTAGCCCAGAATCCCATCAGAGCCACGACTCTGCAGCGGGGATAAAGGTGCGTCAATTCTCCTTGACCAAAAGTCGTCTTTTTGACAAAAACGGTCAAGGGCGCTGAAGCGTCTGATAATCTCCGCCATCCTCTTCAGACCATTCTGCCCGTCAGCAGCGGTCATTTAAAGGGCAAAAGCGCGAGCCCATCTGCTATCGCAGCGATTCAGCGACAGAGCCGCCTCACCATCGCAATGTCCGAGACCTACTGTACGGTATTTGGCTCGGCAGGGCTTTATCCCTGGAAAGCGCCCAACAGTCGCTTCCTCCCACTCGTGAATTCCTCGGTGACTGCGAAGGAAAGCGACAACGGCCACGCTGTGAGCTTCTCGTTATCGCCCCAAACGCAACCTACTGGTGTCGCTTCGTCACAAAATGCTTCAAGTACCGGTAAGCCCAATGCTCTGAAATTGTTTCTTTGTCATTGACCTATTTCAGCACAGATATCTCTCGTATGAGAGCTGCTCTCTCCGTTTCTCGTTCGTACACCGAAGCTCTTTCCCATCCGCCGTCACCACGATCATCCTGGCTAGCTGCAGCGCCTTCTAATCAATCTGGCGCCGCTTGCCTCGAGGGTTCATTGGGGAGCCGAGAAGACTGTGCCGTTCGGGGGGGTTAGGACAAGGAAGGCGCTGCTGGGAGCTAGATTGATGGGGAGATTAAAGGAGCGGCGAGATGCCAGGTGCTGGTCGGACCTGGATGCCCGAAACATCCTCCCTCTCATCTATTCGGTCGTCCAAGCCAAAGTCCGCCAGACGGTCAACGACATGCCTACCGCATTACAGCATCTACCTCGCCTTTCTTCACAGGCCCCGTTTCGCTCTTCGTGCGAGATGTCGCTGCAATACATGGGTCCACCATGCCCATTCCTATTTCAACGCCCTTCTTCGAGGCTTGCGCTTTTCAGAGCCACGATTTCTCTCAATACCGCCGACAAATCATCCCTTCGCTCACCAAACCGGAAGCCGGTGTCGTCTCTGAGTCCCAGATCATGGCAGCGTCTGCTTGAGCCTAGAATCATCACCATGAATACACCGACCCGTTGCCGATGCTCACCTCTGTTGGCTCAAGCAATGTTCGTCGCAGAAGCTGTCGGAAAACATGGAATGGCAGGAGAAGAGAAAAAGCGAATAGCGGAGAATGAAGAGGCGAAGAGATGCAGGTGAGAAATCCGGGACGGCCATTCCATTGATCTTGAGAATCTCACGCTATAGTAAGTCTTTCATATGGTTCATGTCTCGATAAACTGACCTCTCTTTTCAGTGCTCGCCATAAAGCTGTTCCTCGAAGCCAGAGCGTTTCACCAGCGAACCGTGCAGCGCATGTCATCCAAAAAGCCGCTATTCCGCTTCAGAATGGACTCTTTCCTTTTTCGGTCCTTCCATCGACGTCTCCGTGGCCAACGACTGATCCTTCCTCGCTACCATTCCTGAAACCAAACGCGGAATCCTGCGATGCCTTTTCTTTGTTCGATTCACTGCTTACCCACGATGTCGAATATCACCAGGACGACCAGCACCCATTCAACAATCCCATTTCTGTTGAGCAGGACGACGATAGCTAGAGAGACAGCGATAAGCAAGAGCTCAGTTCAAAGTAAGAAGACTGTTATTATAATACCTAGAGAGACAGCGATAAGCAAGAGCTAGCGAAGTCTGTAAGTAAAGGTAAAAGAACGAATAAATGATGTTCACCTCAGTTCAAAGTAAGAAGACTGAGGTGAAACTCGACTACGAAAGGTTTATATACTTGGTCCATTTGAAATCGATAAGACATAAAGGAGTAAAAGATAAGATATAGGATAAGATAACCGTGGCGCACGTCAACTTTCAACACCCCCCCTGACGTGGAAAGCCCCGGGACTCAACTTTTCAACCAATCCACGATGAATTGTGGCTCCCAAAGGCTTTGTGAGCAAGTCGGCGAGGTTGTCTTTAGACGAAATCGGCACCAACTGGATGATATCGTCAGAAACCAAATCACGGATAAAGTGGTGTCGGATATGGATATGTTTGGAGAGCTGATGATGCTTATGCGTTTCGGTGAGACTGAGTGAAGCCTTATTGTCGCCATGAATAGTAAGAGGACCCTCCTGCGGCATATCAATTTGCTCCATGAACGAGCGCATCCAAACCGCCTGTTCCGCAGCTTTTCCCAGAGCGACATATTCAGCGCCAGTCGTCGAAGTTGTTACACAATCTTGCTTCTTCGAGGCCCAGGAAACAGGACCTGAAGCCATAATTGCGACGTAACCGGAGGTTGAGCGACGGCTATCCAAGCACCCGCCATAGTCGGCATCCGAATAAATATAGGGCTTAATCCCCATGCCCAAGTCATCGACATCACCTTCTCTCGGAGCACGATAGACAATGGAGAACTTGACAGTGCCACGGAGATACCTGCAGACATGGATCAAAGCTTTCCAATGCTGAGGACCTGGGTTTGACTGGAACCGAGCAAGAAAGCCGACCGCGAAAGATAGATCTGGACGAGTTGACACCTGGGCCCACATGAGGCTTCCAAGGATAGGTCGGTATGGTTTATCGTCCATGAAATAGGAATCTTCTGGCGTTAAGGGGAAAGGAACCATTTTGAGCTGAAGTCCTGCAGGAAGAGGCGTGTCGACAGGGTGAAGATCCCACAAGTCGAAGCTGCGGAGGAATCGCTGGCAATAGGCGGCCTGGTTGATGCTGATATCACCAGTCACAGGATCACGCTCGATATTAACTCCCAGCATGAGATTCAGACCTCCAGCATCCGTTAACTCCCAATGTCGCTTAAGACCTTCTTTCGCCAAAGCCTCCCCTTCCACCGTCGAGCTAGCACCGAAAACGTCGTCGGTATAAGTCCCGGTAATCGTGTACTCGGTGCCAACGCGTTTGAACTGAATGCAAGGATCAGCAAGCGACTTGGTATAACCTTCAGTGGCGTAGGTGTTGTCCAAAGTCTTTCCCCATAGATGGCCGGCTTGCATCATCCCGTACAAAGCTTTCTCTAGCAAGCAGACCCTATCTCCTTCACCTTCCTCAAACCCTTCCGGTTGCTCCATGTAGACTGTTTTATCGATTTTGGCGTTGAGGTAAGCGCCAGTAAAGTTGACTTGCCACATATGTAAGCCGAGATGAGCGACGATAGCAAGCAACATGCGAATGGATTCCATGCGGACAACACCAGCATAAGTCTTGTCATAATCAATGCCGAGAATCTGTGTGAATCCCTTTGCGACGTAGCGAGCTTTACGCTTGATAATGTTCCCTTCGCCGTCATATTTGTTGGTGAAGACCCAACGTCCCCTCATCACATTGACATTGGAGGGACGTGGAACCAGCGAAAAGGTCTTCTTCTGCAACAGATTCTCCATCTCTGCCTTCATAGGTCCCCACCAAAGATCAGGGCGACGCATTGCTTGTTTGAAGGACTGAGGGACACGAGTCTCGTCATTGAAGACTAAGAATGCCCAGGGATCGCTGCACTGAATTGAATTGCAAAGGGTGACGAGAACCGGATTTGCCCAAGGTCGTCGAGTGTCACCCTGGCGAGGAACAAAAGGCTGAGAACCGCGACCACCAGGTATAAAGACCTGGGATTCATCAAGACCAGCTTGGCGAGCTGTAGATTGTCTCGCTCGAGCGGTGCGTCGGATTTCGGGTTCGCCATGGTACATAGTGGGAAGTCGTCGATTTGCTGGCACAGTAAAGCCGGGATTATCATCCGCAGGCACTGGAATAACATCAGCATTCAGAATAATGCCATCAACAGCTGGAGCAGCATCAGCGTTACCTGGAAAGGCGTCAGGTTCATTGCCATCTGGAAAATCATCAGGATCATTGTCATGAGGAATAGGTGCATCGAGTTCGTTGGGAATAAAATGGATAGGGTCTCCCTCAGGGCCTTTCACGAAAATGGAAGGCCCTTGTTGACCAGCAAGCGACGGTAGAGAATCAGGACGGGTCCAATGGCCAGTTCCTTCCTCAAAGATGACATCTCGAGACTGGTGAACCGTGCGAGATTCGGTTAAATAAATCCGAACCTTCCGGCGGAGGGAGCTGAGTTTTAGAAGCAGCTACTTTGTTGATGCGCCTCTCGGAGCGCGGTGGTGAAAATGTGGTAGGAAGGGAATTACAGAACTTCTTTTGCGAGTGAAAACAGTCCGGGTCTTCTATGACACCCCCGATACTGCCGCCAACGCCTCTCCAAAGATTGGCTAATCTGGCCTTGGTTGCTACTATGACCCCGAGTCGGACTCAATGTTACTCGAGAGGTACTAAGCGCAGTTCACTATAGTGGAAGTCCCGCTGTTGCTAACCGATACAAACGTCGGCGAAGCGTTGGGAGGTGAAAAGGTATTTGCTCTGTAAGGATAGAGCGGAAAGGTATGAAAGGATAAGGTGGTGTCCCGACGAATGACTATGTCGGGCGCGATAGAGTTGTCCGGTAGGAGAGGTATGAAAAAGAAAAAAGGAAAAACTCAACAAAGTCTAATTGTTTTCAGAAAGTGTATTCTCCAAATCGGCGGCTTCAATAGCCTCGCCTCTTTCCAGTAATTTTTCGGTGCCCTGGAACCCGGCACCAATGGCGGAGCGATCACTTTCTTAGACAAGTTCGACGATGATGGCAAGAGGGTAGAGGAATGGTATGAGGGTATGAAGTCAGTCTTTCAATATGTGAGAACTCAAACTATCAACACTCAATTCCGAGTCTCGATCAAGAACCCTCGGTAAGACGAGAGGTGATGGAGCGGCTAGAGGTCTTTAGAATGGTAAAGGAATACGGAATTGAAAGACTAAAGAATACAATATTCTAACTACTGGTTTAAATACTAGTAAACATGCGACTACTGTTCATTTTCCACAAGGTAAAACATCCTACAACCATGCTTTCTTTACTAAGTGCCTTCAGGTTTCCACACCTGTTTCCTGTTTCACTACAACGTGCCAGTTGTCTGTTCGCCATGTGTTATCGTGTCTAAATGCCTTGAGGCTTTAATCTCCGCACCTCATGTTGTCCTATGACCTTTGTGCTGGATCAAGCATGTTGTGCTTCTATTCCTTATCTTATCATCACATGTCCTTTCGTCAATCTAAGTCCTCGTTTTCTTGACATACGTCACTTGTTGCTGCTTTATGAACTAAGTCCAACAACGTTGGTTGTTTTGCTGACGTCTGAACGATGACAGGATTCTCGGATTCTGACAGTAGGACTGGAGGGCAAGGAAGAAAGCGTCTTGGAAGGCGGCGTAGTCCGCATGAGATTGACACCATTGCGAGGGATCGAGAATTTGGGCCGGAATCGACATGTTTCAGGAGTTGGTTGTCGAGGGGAATAATTTGAAATAAGAGTACTGGGCTGAAACAATAGCGACAAGGAAAGGAGTGAGTGAGCTGTGGTAGCGGACGAATGAGAAGTGAGTCGAAAGAGCTGAGCTTGTCTCCACAATGGGGAGACGAGAGTATCGAAAAAGTCGTGTCTAGATTCGTGTAACCACGAGGCCCATAACCTGTTGAGCAGGACGACGATAGCTAGAGAGACAGCGATAAGCAAGAGCTCAGTTCAAAGTAAGAAGACTGTTATTATAATACCTAGAGAGACAGCGATAAGCAAGAGCTAGCGAAGTCTGTAAGTAAAGGTAAAAGAAAGAATAAATGATGTTCACCTCAGTTCAAAGTAAGAAGACTGAGGTGGAACTCGACTACGAAAGGTTTATATACTTGAAGTCCATTTGAAATCGATAAGACATAAAGGAGTAAAAGATAAGATATAGGATAAGATAACCGTGGCGCACGTGAACTTTCAACAATTTCAGCAGCTCTTCGAACCTCATGATGTGAATATCATCCATTCAATACGGTCTGGCGCGGAACCTCGGCATCGGGCTCGACGAATCTTTCCGTCAAGATTCCAGGTTACGTAGGTTTCAACGTGCGTCAATTTTGCACTGTTTTGTTCAAGATGAGGTTGGTGAGAGTGCTCCACGCGCTTGACGTGGATCGAGCAAGACATAGGTCATGCTGGTGGTCTGATCTTTGATGTATGTTTTCCTCATCCTGCTTTGCGCTTGTCCTGATCAATACGCCGCAGAACTGCATGCTGGAATGGCATCGTGACAAGGAACAAGCCTCGAAGCAGGGAATGTTGAACTGCGCAGACCTTTATTGCTCTCATGGAGACATCCGGCTATCATATCATGTTTTCTTTCCTCGGAGTGCTCAATAAATATTAATAAACGTCTTGGTTAGATATCCAGGTTCCCGAGTTGTACATTTTCTCTTTGCTACATGCACAGTTCGCCGAGAAGTAGCTAGAGAAGAATCAATGAAACGGTATTACGACCACAACCAAAACAGGGAACCCGAAAAGAACAGAAAAGAAATGTCAATACAAATGAATACTAAAGAATCGCAATGGCCGCAAGTAGCGGAACAATAAATGGTCTGGGTGAACATAAGGTCAACAGAAGGAAATTGTTTCAAAGACACCTTGCTTACCAGACGAAGCCTCGAGAGTCTGCCCTTCCAACAATAATTCAAGCGATGAAGGATTGTGTGCTGAAATCCAAAATTCGTCTATCGAAAGTTCTTGCTCCCATGGCAACCAATGTGCGACACCGGACCGACAAACACGAGGGTCGAAGCGAAAGGTGGCGAGAGGTTGTCGAAAGAGCGACTTGAACATCGACTGAACCAAAGCATGTCACTCACTCAACGAGCAACTGATTTTGCCATGATGTATGTGATAATCGCTGAAGGACCCCAGACGGAATCGATATTCGAGCTTGCATTGAATTGTATGCATGATATCGATGCTGTACGATAGCCAGTATCGCGGTGTGACCTGCAAACAAGGTAAGTTGGAAGAAAAAGTCGGTCAAAAGGAGAAATCCGCAGCCGAAAGATCCACGACGTCTTACGAAGGTTTTCACCCCAAGGCCCAAGTATAACCCAAAGACTAAAGATCTTCATCGTCGTTTCTGGATATCTTCGATTTCCCCAGCGGTATCGCTTCAGCGAACAGCGGAGACCCGACCTAGACCCAGACCCATGGTTGTTGCACGAAAGGCCGATTTCCAACAATGGAGAAAAGAGATTCGTCGACGTCGACAGCGGTGAAAGACGAGGATGGGGCGGATGTCTCGACGATAGAAGATGTGGCAAGGTCGACGGACATCTCGCCATATCTTTCTATCCTCAATGACCGACCCACTGTCAAAAGGTATCAGAACCTTGGGGCCACGAGAAACAAGGAGCGGATACACCTTGCCGACTCTGAATGCAATGGAGATAAAAGAGCCGGAAGATTTCGTCTTGAATGCTAGTCGCAACCTGAACAAGGTCAGGAGAGCAAAGGCGTATCGGTGGGACCGTACCTGAAAGCTTCTCGAATCCACCAGCTTTCCCGTACTAGGCCCAAGTAAGCTCCATCCTAGCGACCAAGGATTCATTCGAAATCCCGTCGAAACCTGACCGGTGCCAGTGGCTGTCATACAATCTTGTCGAGGACGAGCTCCAGCAAGAGAACGATCAACCTCCTGCACGGAATCTGGAGAGACTACAATTCAGCGTCATTGTGAAGAGTAAAACTGGCGCTCGTACCTCATCCAAGACAGAAAGCCAGCTCTGCTTGATTCTTGCAAATCCTCGTCGAACCATGGACAAGCTGCATCCCAGCAGCATGGAATGCGGCAATCTTGAAGGGTCGAGTAAGGCCTGGTTTTGGAGGTAAACCCTAGCGACGCTACGAGATTCAGGTTGAGCATTATGCAAAAGACAAAAAAGGTGTTGCGTACCACGGTCCACGATTTCTACAATTCGTCGCAGACCAATCCCTGCCGCACGGACAGGGCAGAAACAGGGATATCCGCGCCTCAGGGATATCTGGCGTATTCCACGGAACGTATACACCTTAGTCCTTCAGGAAACGAAATGACGGGCTAGGTAAAAGTCAGCAATCCGTAGCGATGGATAAAGGTCATTTTACCAGCCTTTTCACCAGCTGGCAGAGCCTTGATATATGGGTGTCGGCTGCGTTAGAGGACTCGACTGCCGCTGCAGAATACGACATCGAGGTAACGGGAGGTCAGAATGAAAAGTCACGCTGTGACGTGGCCCCCTCAGCAAATTCGGTCGGCTCGATGGTCTTCTCACGTTTCAGTTTCGAGTTTGCCCTTCGTTCAGTTCACAGATGGTAGGCCTTTGAGAAAGCAAAATTGGAATGTCATTAGTGAGTATTCAGTAGTGTATGCGAGCAGAAAAAAGTATCAAGTACTGTAGTTTCTCGCGAGTGACCAGACCTATCTCTTCAGCCAACGAGATCTCTAGCTATGACCTCTACTTGACGCAGACCATGTTGGCAACCAAGAAGTAGCATACAGCCCGCGATAAGCGAATTCACCGGTCGCTTTGGAGCCATAAGCCGCTGAACAATCATTTTGACGCACAAGGTGTCTCGAGAAGGACAGAACAATACATGATTTCCATGATTTGCTGCATTCCAAGCTGCCACTAGTAGTCTTTAGGCTTTGCACGAGCATTGTATTGTTTTGTAAGCCATCGCGTAACAATGTTCCAAGAAGATACTGACCAAAACTTGGCATACGACAGGAAAGAAGCGAAGACATTGACATCAATGCCTTGCAGTTTCAAGACGATCGGGGAATTCGCATATTGCTCGGACTCGACTTTGTCAAAGATTCGCGACAGCTCTGCGAAGACTTGACGACAAATGAGAAATTTTAGGTCTCCAATAATGAGGATGACGCCGTTGGAACCCAGTTTCTGAACCTCCTCAACGCTCAGTGTATCGAGCCACATGAGCACTTCTTCTCTATGACGCATCTCGCCATGAAAGATTCGGAGAAGTCCTGGAAGGAATCCATTGAGAGAATCGCCTGATAGGCACGGGGCGACACAAAGTCATCTAGGCAGCTAGGACTGTAATGCGACACTCGTCCGATGGCTTCCCAGTCGAATTCGACCTTGTCGATGGAAACTCGGTCTGGGAAGAGGTACTTGTACAAATCCGATGGCCTGTGACCTGTGATGACCCCAACGCCAACATCTCTGTCGATCCCTTGCGTTTCTGTGGCGACACATGTCATCCCGGAGGAGAGGAGATTGGGAAGTCATTGTGAGAGTCCAATTCCAGAAACAACCCGACGAGACCGAGTTGGTCGACGCCAACCTGTTTTTTCGACTGGAATTGAGGCGGCTGAACAGTCATCGCGCTTGTCTCTTCTGCTTCTCCGACTGCTAGCACCTCTTCGCGCTCTCTCGTCACTCCGTCGGCTCCCGACAAAGCAAAAAAGCTTGTGACGTCAAACTGGTCAAAAGGGTCGAGTTCGATTATGCTATTGTTGGTGGATCTGTCGAGGCCTAGCTCGAGACTTTCATGACTGGTTGTATCAATGACGGTAGGCGATGCCACTTGAGCGTCTCGGACTACCTTGGGGAGTTTGTGGAAGAGTTGATGTTGCTCTACGGCGATGCTGGAGGATGCCAGAGTGTCGTTGCGACTCTGCTTGGATCTTCCGAATGTTTGAATGCTCCTGCTTTCGTCGGAAGAAGAGGGCTGGACTTCGCTGGAGGAAGAAGGCTGGCTACAGCTGATGTCGCTGCGAGAAGTCATAGAAGCTGATGAGTTCGTCGAGTGCATGCCGCGGTGACTCGATGCAAGTAGAACATTGAAAGAAAAGGACATAGCAGCAGTGAGTGTTGAAGCGGCCTGGTTGCAGTCTGCAATCGCTGAGATATGACTGCTCTTCCCTGATGCAAGAATTATCCCAACTGCTCGAGGTCTTGCTCGTTATAGGAAATGTTCGACCTTTCCTTCCTTCGCCGCTTTTTCGTCGTCGCCGCTGGACGCTGAGAGGCTTCAGGCTCTGCGACCTTCCTCTCCTGATCAGCGTCTAAACCCTTGTCTTTCCTTCTCTTCTTCTTTCTCGGCTTCTCGACTTGAACCTCCACATCTTCTTCCACGCCTCTGTCTCTTTTCGCTGCCTTCCTGGCTAAAGAAAGAACAGGTTTCGCGGAACCGATGGCTGAAGCAACCACGAATGTTCCAGAAGACGGATCAAATGTTGCCGAGTTCGATGACACATGGCTGGTGACGATGCCTTTGATCTTCTTCGTCTGCGTGACACTGGTCGATGCAGCGTTCAGCATGAGGGAGGAGGGAGTCGGATTGGGGACTAGGATGGAATTGGTCGTGCTACTCGTCGCAGAGATCCTGGAATCGGAGGTCATGGCTTTTGCCAAAGATGGAGATATCGAGGGAACCGGCTATGGAGCTGGAAGAAGAATCGACAAGGACTGCGACAGGGCCGGTCCCGAAAATTCCCTCTGTTTGGCAGGAAGAGAAACGGTAACCTGCAATGGATGATCAGCCCCGTACCGTATGATTAGAAGGACTGTACCTGCCGGCTTGACACGAGAAGAGGAACAGCAGCCCGTTATGAACCGCCAGAATCGTCTTTGACGCTTGACGACTGCGAAACGACCTACAGCTTGGATCGGGATAGCTACTGCTTGCTTCGCCTTTGTGTCTGAAGAAGCCGTTGTCCGCAAGCCGTCTTGGTTGCCTTTTGATTTCCTGCCTGTGGTACAGTAGCGATATTCTGGGGTAAACAGTGAGCAGGATCTATTTGGCGACGAAAAGGACATACTGATACGCTGGACATGTATTCGTCCTCAATCTTTCTCTGTAAACGATTGAGCTCATGAACGGCATGGCAGAAGTCGCAGGTTTCACCTTGCCCTAGAGAAATGATTCGCATCAGCTCCCAGAGGACGGACAAATCCGGCACCATACCATGTCTATAGCCTCCTTAGAGGGTATCCAGATTTGTCTGTCGTGTCAAGACGGCCTGAAAACGACGATTCAACGAAAAGACAAAGCAAAATATAAAGAACCGTACCTTTCACTATTCTCCTCGTTAAAGTAACGGGAAGAGAACGTTGCCGAAGAGGAATCTTTCGACATAGAAATCTGACATACGGTATCACCGAAAAACTTGAGGGAAACCGGCAACAGGACGTAAAGTAGACGATGTCAGCCATAGCGTGGGTTTGGGCTTTCGGGTGAAAGAATCATGCTAGCACAAGGAACTTTGCTGGCAAGAGCAGAATAATATGGTCCGATTGTAAATTGAATTGAATTGCATCGGCATATCACGCTGCAAGCGCCAGCGACATGGTGGTTCGGGTTTAAGGGTGACATGATGTGACTGTCACATCATTTTTAACAAATTTCTTTTCAAGTCCGCCAACTTTGGAGAGCGGAAACTGTGGCCTGTCCCCTAGCTGGATATATAATATTCAGATCGTGAGTCGGATTCTCGGAATGCTGAAAGCCAAGCTCTCAACCTGGACCCTCAGAAGAGACGCTCAGACCAGAAATCGGGGATCGTTTGATTGACCCTGATTGTTGCCGCAACAATGGCGAGCCTCGTGATCTGGTCAATTTAAACAGACTATCGTCCCGCTTCACCTCCTCTTTCTCACACAACACCATGACCAATCCGAACCAAAAAACCTTCATTCTCTGGGATCTCAGTCAGTCTTGCAGCTTGCAGTGGCATAGGCGCGACATTTACTGATTGCTCATCCAGGTAGCTGTCCAGTCCCTGAAGGCCTCTCTGCGGAAGATATTCTGGAGGTCATGAGTCAATCTATTCCTCTGGAATGTGGACCCATTCACGCTGTTGCTGGATATTTCAGAGCTGAACAGTTCACCACGAAGGAGGCTGTGGCTTTCGAGCAGGCTCTGACTGGTTTTAAGCCGTCATTGACCCATGCGCATGTCAGAATTGTTCCAAATGCATCCGATGTCATAGGTATGTTGTGATTTCGTTCAGAGTGATTATTCTAATCTGTGGCGCAGCGGACTTCTTTACCAACATCGCGTATCTTGATGGCTTGGAGACCAAGAGCAATTGGAGTCTAGTTGTCATATCGCCCGATTCAAAGATTATTATCAACAGTTATGCCCTTTTTATGCTCGGATTCCCGACATATATCATTGGACCGACCTCTTGTCTCTCATTGAACTTCGGGTTCAGACACCTTGCCACATGGGAAAGCACAATTCAGCGAGCTAGGATTGATGGAAGGACAACAATTCAACGAGCCAGAGCTGATTCCATGTCCGACGTTGTTCAGCATTTGGATCAGATGCAGTTTGGGACTGGGGCTAGACTATGAAAATTCTCATATCTATACTTAGTATTGTCTCTCTTTCCAAGCTCATGTAAATATTCGAAACATCTAGATGAACCCAATTGGATCCGAGTACATTATCCTGTTCAACTGTGCGTATAGGATACCCTTTGATCGAGGATAGCATTGTGTCCAGCGCGACGAGGAAGAGGAGTCTGGCACTGTATGGTGCCGATTGAGCTTTCGGATGGTCCGTAGACAGCTTGTCAAATGCGTAGTAGGAGGCCTCTTATGATTCATGGATAGCCCGGACCGTCCATGCCAACGGCCGGGTTGAATCCAAGTCTTCTGCCGCTGTACCATCAAATCTGAGTCCAAGAGGTTCAGTGTCCCGAGTTAACTCTATTTTGACGTCGGGGTTGATGTCGCAATACTCCTCTTTAATTGCCGCAAACGTGGCATTCCAGCCTGCGTCACTACCACTATCCTCATCTTCATCCATCACGCAGCCCGTCTCAGTCTCGGAGTCATCATCGTCACCCACATAGATAAGTTCCGACTCTGTCCCATTGAGATTTTGAATCTCCTATTCATCTTGCTCGATTTTGAGTTGAGCATTGAGGTGTGTCATGTTGGTTTGAGCATGGGATGACTTATATCTCCGTCTTCTTCATCCGTCTCTTCACCATCGACATCATCATTGATGTCTTTCAACTGCTTCCTGAGTCGTCGTGCCGCATCTGACATTTGGCTACGAGCCTGGAATAGCAGGTTTCTGTCCCAGCTTTCGACTTCTTCGACGTACCACTCGTACCAGCGAACAGCTCTTCCTCTCGTAAATTCTGCTATCCTCTCGATCCAAAGCGTTGCGGAATGCAATCTTCTCAATGTCAGAGCAGAATGCAGAAAAATACAGGGACCTTGAATAGGTAGTGATTCTTTCACCAGCCGCCTACGGAAACCTCCAGTCCGAAGATGATTTGGTATACCTGGCTACACTTTCGCTCCAACGCTGAAAGGTCTATCTCCCTTTCTTGTTTATGCCGAAGGGAACGACCAGTGCTCCATTTTTGCTCACCAGCTGGTCGAGATTCTTATCACAATCTCACTGCAGCATCACAACACTCTCTTGGAACGGAGTTCTACCCACTATTGACAGATGGATTCCTTTCTGTCGGCAGTTCCATCAGTCACGAGCCTTTCTGTCGCAATGGGAGCTATCTCTGTGTGATTCGGAGATCTTCCCTAATCTCCAAGAGTTGAAGTTTGATGTCCACCATCTCTCGATTTCCAGCATTTTTCTCAGCGCAATCTAGTCTCACTGGATGATTAAAGTAGTCTATGCGACGAGGTGCCTTGCCTGAAATCGCTTAGTCTTGGTTGAAGCTCAGGATATGAGTCGGAAGACTCCAGTCGTGGCAACTTTCTACCTTGTTCCAAATCCTTGTTCCAGACCCAACTCTACCACACAGTTCGGATATCACTCTCTCGGTTCATCTCATTTATTTGTTATCGGAATCACAATACATTCCGGCTTCCTTGGCTGAGTACATACACAGTATTATTGTATCCAGAGTTGTAATGTATTTGATTATGAGAGTGTAGCAAGCTGGTTCCAGGTCAGACCATAGTCTTCGACTTCGCGTCGTCATTTGAGTGGAGACTCTCCATGCTCATGGGAATGGAAAGGTCCAGGACAGCCTCTGAAGACGCTTGACGACGTGCGCCACACAAGTGGTATATTCTACTTGCCAGAAGCCAGACAGAGCACCCGGTGACCAGGACAGCTGAGGAATGTCAGTGAATGTCGACGAGCAGAAATGAAATGACAATAGTTCAGATACATACCAAGACTGATGCCGATATAGATGAGACCACAGATAAGCCTGCACACTACATTAGCCCAAGAGGAGCAGGACAATAGAGAGACGATTCACGGAGACTTTCCCCAGCAATAGTACATAGGTAAATGTTTGATAGCAAGTCAGTTTACTTGTGTCAGTTTACTGTGTCAGTGGCTTGTGCAACAGCAACAAGCACAAGCATGTAACTGAGGACTGGAGAGTTCATAACAAGGGTAAGAGGTTGAGAAATTTTATGTCTTTACCTCGTTTTCGAGCCCTTTTTGAAGCATGAATGCTAAAACAAGTGAAATAAACATGCCACAAAAGAACAAAGGTTTTGTGTAGTCTCTCCTAGACAGACCGTTACAACAATAAATTGATGTAAGGAAGAGCGTGAAATGTCATTGGAAAGGATGCGCTGTCCTGGGCTGGTGCCAGCTGGCCGGGCCGGAACCTAATTCCTAATCGAGATCTGCTTGTTTGGTTTAGCCAGAGGACACTGTATGTAACCTTGAAGCTATTGCCAACAAGTGATAGTGCTGAGAAATAACCAAGACTCGTGTGAGATTGTCACAATCTGAATGACTATGGGAGAAGCTTCACCAAGAAAATTGCGCGCTCTGAAGGTGCCTGGCTTTCTGGAGACGCTGAGCTGGATTGTAAAATTCTGAAAATAGACTTTCACGGAGCCAAATCACTGAGTATTGGCGCGAACCATCGATGTGTGCTTTTCTCTAAGCCATATCTCGGAAGGAAGGAAGGAAGGAAGTAAATTTCGGCATGGTCCACGTCCTGAACGCCGTGTCCCGAGATAACTAGTACACAAGCTAATCTAAAAGTAGGCACGGAAATCCAAAGTTAAATAGTGAATTTGTTGAGTTTAAGGTATAATGTCATAATGATAAAAGCTGGATAGACTGGGATTCGAACCACAGATCTTTCAAGTCTTTGATCTCAAACATGAGTGTGCTAACCATTGCACCATCAACCCATACCAAGTGTGGCTCTAAGTCCAACAGAATTTTGACAGGAACATTGAGGTCTCCAAGTCCGTAAACAAAGCCACGATTGAATTTGAAGACAGCAATAGTTAAAAAGGGGCTGAACGCAACTTCATGGCGAGTAATTTATGATATCAGACTGTGAGAACTCACCATTAGACATTTTGAAGTCGCGCCCAGTCCTTGTGTAATGCCGAAGTTGTGATGTGGTCAGAGGGATGGGTTACGACATTGATATTCTGGAAGTTCGTGAACGAGGTGAATAATTAATTCCACTTCGCAAGTCCAGAACTTTCTCG
Source organism: Mycena floridula (assembly GCA_029320655.1). NCBI lineage: Eukaryota > Fungi > Basidiomycota > Agaricomycetes > Agaricales > Mycenaceae > Mycena > Mycena floridula. The sequence continues at coordinate 277,766 of JARIHS010000053.1, forward strand.
AATCGAGACCGGTCTCTTCACCCTTCATAGCAGCGAACCTTCGTCTACCGCACCAGGGCAATAGTAGATCGAATAGATGAGGACTCCCCCAACGGGAAAACCTGTCCGAGTCTCGGCGAAATTCGGGGTACACCTTCTCAAACGTGAAACCAGTGGAAGTCAGAGGAGCGACGACTTCGGTGAGCTTGTCGTATTTTATGGAAGACTGCGTATGAGAGAACCGGAAGTGGGTGCTGCTCATAGATCCTTCATCAACTGGAAAAAGTTGAATAAGCTTTGATTTCAATTGCATAAAGTCACTCACGAGACATGGCATGTGCAGTATCCCATGGCATGGAACACTTTATATTTCTCTGCTGCGTACTGAGCCAAACGCGAAAGAAGATCAAACTCGTTGTCAGGCAGTTCGTGAGGCATTTCGAGATGCAAGAACAAGGCAAGCATACAAACGGCATGGGCGCTCTCTTCAAGATGTATAAAGTCCTCAATGGACCCAGGTGAGAATTGTGTACTCGCCATCGCCCTGCTGAAAATCCACACACCAGCCATGAGCGCCAATGAGGATTCCTTCGCCTGATCTCAGAAATATGTCGACAGGCCGCAGGCAACATGGAGTAAGTCAGTCACTGCTGAGTTCAATGGCATTGATAGCATCTTGAAAAGATTCGGGTAGAGGCAACAGAGACTACTATACAGAGAAACAACAGCGAGACGCGACACCGTAATCAGTCACGTGCTGGGAACTATGAACGCAATTCGATTTTCTTGCCGACTGCCAGCCGAATTCACGCCACGTGGACTCGACCTTCTCGGTTCCTCCAATTGAATTCTGTTGGAATTCTCACCAACGCGGTCGAGTTATATGATGCTGCCATTCCTTGCGTATTCTGTATGCGCAGTATCCTTGTAAAGCGACCAAGGTCTCCAATTTCTCGCTGTCGGTTATGGACCGACATTTGTTTCAGCCTAGTCGTCTTTTCCCGACAAATTGCTTCTCATTGTGCTATCATGCCCAGACAACTGTTTCCCCCTCGGCCATTTACGCTTCGCTATCGTGAATGGAATTGCAGAAAATAACGCTGGCTTTCAATGGTCTAGGCGCTGGGTAAGCCAATGCTTTATTGACCAGGACGATTCTGAATTACGACCTCTTTAGGTTCACGATGCTCTTGCCAGCACCTATACAAGCAGAAGCCTGTAATGGACTTATGGCTTCGGGCAAATCTCCCTCGACGCCCGTCACCGTCCTCCTCAGCCTCGCGGTTATCCAACGGTTATCTAGAATAGCAAGATCTTCCCCAGAATCTCCACGGGCAAATCGTGGTTCTGCTGGTCATTGCACTCGTCTGATAAACTGTGACAGAAACCGTTTCTAGTTGCTGGTCCTGGTCAAGCCTGGTAAGCAAACGAGCGAATCAACAGGCTAAAGCTGAATATCAATCTCGGTAGATTCTGTGATGTCTCAACGAGGAGCGCTTCGGCTTCAATCGTGCATTACCATTGCATTGCAACAAGATCCCAACGGAATTCTTCGCTACAGTAGTCTCATTACCTCGAGAAATTCGGACATCATTCGCATCTCGCTCTCCCACGGCGCGCGACAATGGAGATGTCAATGATCATTATCTGGGCTTCACTGTCTCGGCAAGCAGGGAAAGATGCGAAGAGAAGGCAGAAACCATCGTGCATCCGGTTGGAGATATTGCTTTGGATCTAGGGCGAGAGACGTGGATGAAAAGGTGCTGGAAGGAGCGCGGATCTCCAGGACGATATTCTGTGAGATGATTGGTTGCTGGATCATCATTGGGCGCTCACGGTTCATCTATCGATCTCAGTGTGCTCATTCATCGTGATTGGCAACCTTATCGCCGTTGTGTCTGAATCATTGGCGACCAAGTCTAGAATATGCTGGGACGACACATCCAAATGAAACGAATAACATGGGGTCTGACGGAAAAGGTCGAAAGGAAAGAGAGCCAACATTGGTTAGATTATCAATCGCCTCGTACCAAGGCTGGTCTCTCTGCAGCATTACGTCTGTTCATTTTTCGTTGATTTTTCATCTTCTGGCTAATTCGTTCAGAGCAGCATGGCGAGCGTTTTAGAGGCGTTTTTGCTTGACCATTCTTCAAATCCGACGCCAGTCATATCCAGCTACAGCACAATGCAAGGGATTTTATCCGTGGAGTGATCCCAGAGCTGAAAATTCACAGATCGAGCTCTCACTGGGCCTCTGTGAACAATGGTTGTTGTTTGAACGTTCTACTTATGTGGACACGACAGAGACCGCTTTCACCATGGGTTTATTTACGGCTCGCCATCAAAACGGCCGATCTCTTCCTTCAAATCATACCGCGCTCAAGAACAAGGACTTGGTCAGTCGAGTAAGTTCTGCCATTTGTCTTGGGTTTCGCTGGCCTGACCTCCTCGCAATGATAGCGAAGGAAAAGGGACATCCGCTTGCAAACATGCAGACATCATTTTGGGACCGAACTGGCATTATTTTCTAATCCTTATATCTGTTGCTCTCTTGTTTCCCTTGGTTGTTTATACGCTATGCTTCATCATGTACATCTGCATATGCGGTAGATTTGGATGTGGCAAGAAGGCTCAATTACTGTTCTGCTTTGCCTTTTTTTCCCTCAACAGTGCTGCTCCCTTTTCCGTGAGCTTCCTCAGACGTGGCGTACCGGGCGGTGGGGCATCCTTGTAAGGAATAGGTGGATCAACAATCCTTTTTCTCCTAATTCGAGAGCCCAAATGCTGATTGGACGTGTCGGAACCAGGACCAAATTGACATTTCAAAGAGACTGACCTCGTTGAGCCATAAAGAGTTGATTTGTTTCTCCAGGACTTTCAAACTCTGTCTTGCGATTACTCTCTCGGCATCAATGACTTCAAGTCGTTCCTGGAATGCGATATGGTCCTTGTTCCATCGCTTTTTCTGCCATTATATCAGCACAACTATGATGATTTGAGTTCAAAAGAAAATGCCCACTAGTGCGTTGGATTCGACTTCCAATTCGGTGAGACGGGCTTGAGCTTCCTGAAGCTCGAATTCGATACCAACTTCCGACTATATCAAGCTGTAAGAATTTCATAACCAAGAATCAATGTCCTGCATACCGATTCACGTTCACTGCCCTCAAGGTCTGGCCTGTTGCCAGAGCGTGACTCGCCGTTGGGCTGTCTGGTTGCATTCTGCCAAGAGGACATGTTCCAAGGATAGTTTTGCACGTGGGATGGCTGTTCTCATTCGAGAGCAAACCCGAGTTTTTTGGTCTTCTTCTAGAACATACAAGAAAGAACTTCTTCATAGAAGTACCCTGTCAACTTCTAATATTGGACACATCGAGATTGTTGGTGATCCAATGGAGAACTGGGGCCAACGAAACCACGCACCGTGAAAGAGCATGGCAGTCCTAATTGAGCGCCAGAGAACTTATGGAAAAGCCCAACGGTGAGATTCTGGTGGATTATTGAGTAGTGGCCGAATATGTAGTCTCTCGGGGTCAGACTCGGTACAAAAAATTGACGGACATGTAATTTTTGTATGGAACAAATATGATGGTTATAGATCAACTCGATACTTGCATGTCTCAATTGTGGCGTATTACCTCTATTCAAGTTCAAAGTAAAATGAATGTTGAGAACACCATTGGAATAAAGTCATAAATTACTCTTCCATCAAACCAAATGGGACGACACCTTTGCCTTGAAAGGCTGTGGAAGTCCCAGCAAAGTCAACGAGCAGGAATAATGAATTAGTCCGGAGAGGGTGTTTTGAATCTGGGATGAGTGGCAAGATATATTAATCACCAGGTTCAATGATCCAGGTCCTTGCAGTCACCCAATTTCGTACGTCCTTCCTTTCTTTCTTTCTACTAACAGCTTTTCAAACAATGCACCATGGAACTCGATTATCCTCTGTCGCTCGAACATGCAAGAAACCAGCTATGGCGGCGGTATCGAGAACATTGGAGTAGTAGCTGTGAGTTGAGGCAGCGATATGGCGACACCACCTTCCCTGCAGCATGGAGGTTTGGTGAATGGTTGGTTGCGGATGCGCGGAATGTGAGAGGCGATCGAGGTGTGTGGGTGGGGAGCGACCAGAAGATGCAGTGTGCACTCGAGACTGGCCCTGCAGTATACCCATGTCCCGAAAATCAGTTTTGGTTCGAACGGCCAGTATCGGTAATTCACTCTCCTGAATCACATCGACTTATTTTGCGGAGAAGAGCCATCTTATTCCATGGATGAAACACTAGGTCAAGTACGTACTGTTCCGTCAAGAATAGCCCGAACCCAGCACTCGAAACGCGCTCCATCCAGCGATCAACCGCCCGTCGGACTTCTCCTCCGAAGCCATCACCCGGCGCGGATAATATCACCGACGGTCCGACAAGACCCTTCTACCTGCGCCGGCTTCAATAATCAATTCGGCTGCCGTTTTTGTTTCATCGCTTCCGTGTTCTATTGACGACCGTCTCGCCGTTGCTGCCCTTTTCCCTTGCGCTCTTCCTCCAGGCTGATTTTCCGTCGCTTCGTCCATTACGCTGCATGGTCAGTCCCCTTGGCTGTCGTAACCTTTGCCGACGTGGTTTGTCTAGCTTTTTTGGCCCTTTTTGCTACGGAAGATTCGCATGCTGGACGTACTTATTCTGCTGAATAGGTCGGTCATGGTCCCTGGTCGTTGGTCTTTGCTGATTCCTCTGAACAGGCAGAACCGATATAAGAATCGTCTGCTTCCGACTCTTATGGTCACCGTCTTCCTAGGTTCTCGAGTCGTCCATGAATGGTGCAGAATGATCCTTCGTCCTCGAGTGGGGAATCTTTCGAAGATGGTGCGTTCTTCCTCTTTGTCCCTTTCTTTGTTCGTTTGCTCAATTGCTGTCCAGGCTTCTCCATCGTCGTCGTCACCGTCTGTCTCTCCATCGTGACCTCCCGGCTGCCTTGGCTTTTGTCGTCTGCGCCGTCTTGCATTCTTTCTTGTCGTCACCGGTTGCAGACCGTTGCACCGGTCTTGAATCGCATTTTGATCGCATTGCTGCTATATCATTTCGAGAATGACGGCTCCTAGATTTGGGATGGTATTAGAATGTGGATGATGAAAGGAAGACGTGGTCCGTTCCTTTTCAGTCCTCTTCTTTTCATTTCGTTGATGCTTTCTCAGCTGCTCTTCGTCTATATTCTATCGCTGCTCTGCAGATCTTTGTCGGCTGAAGCTCAATCCGTCCTTTATACGATCACGCCCTGCACCATGCTCCTCCAATGAGCTTGTCGTCGTCAAATGATGTTCGTTGCATCGTCTCTCCCCGTTGGATAATGCTCAACGTCTTCTCTAGCTTTCAGGGGTTCGAATGGTCGCCTTTTCTCATCGATAAAACTGGTGCTGCCTTGTCAGATGCATACCGGGCCGTTTCGTCGGAGACAAAGCGAACCTGTAGTTCGTCTGAGTCTCTTTTTCTTCGGATCCACATCGCTGAATGAGCTTTACAGCTTCGACGTTACCTCAATAGTCCAATCGTGGCTTGATACCGCATGAAAAAGGGAATTATGACATTCCTTTCGCTCCTTACTTTATCTGGTCAACCGCTACCTTTCCCCGTCGATTCTACTATATTCCATGGCCGTCCTCCGCCCCCTCCACCATCGTAGACTTGACTTGCAGTTTGTTGCCGCTGAACCGTCGAAGAGCAAGCGCTTGCAGATTCGGGGATCAAGAGGTTGAGTAAGAGGTTGGTCCGTCTGGGGAACAAAGGACCTGGGATCATCTGGACGTTGGGTAGTGAATCGGTATGTCTCATTTCCCGACTTTTCCCCTTGACGCTCATCGAATCTTTTTCGCAGCACGTTTCCTGTTTCTCGCAATACGAACATAACCCACTTTCCTTCACCGCTTTTTCTTTATTCGCCATCGCTCCCATCATCCTTTCGCGACAAAGAAATCCAACGAGTGTTTCACGAAGCGGCACATTCATGTTCTGATGCAAAAGAAGATTGACCTTTCGAATGGATTTGTCTTCGAGGGAATGTCATCATCGGCAGGCTCTCGGAGTATCGGTTTGTCAGCCTCTTCTGTTTCATTTGCCGTCGTTGACACAATCTTCAGCTCCATAACCTCTGTTCATCCTATTCTTTGGAGACAGATGTTCGAATGAGAAAGTCGGTCACTGTTGGCCATCCTCTTGCGCTCTTGGCTCGGGTAAGGTGTCTATCGTCGCTTTTGTGAAGCTTTCATTGATGACATGATTCAGACAAGAGATGTTTCGTATAAGGACCGACCAGTGCGTAGACTTCACCTGTGCTATGGGCAAGGAGAGATCTTGTACATCAAACTTCAAAGCGAAGAGACCATCCATGTTCTAGTATCTCGACAGAGCAGAAACCCTGTACGTCGGTCTACCTTCTCCTGCTTCTCCCATCATTGACAGATATTACCAGGTTAATTTTTGTCGTGGTTCCCGACTAAATCCTGTATTCTCTGTTTGTATTTGTGTGGCGAGGCAATCTGCCTTTTGTTTCCTCGTTCTTTGGTAGAGACAATACCTAAGGCCTTGTCGGTCGCTGTAGACTGGAATGGATATGATAATATTGTCAAGTTCATGGATTTATAACAATCTCAATGGAATACGCAGAAGGACTAGCCTCGCTGAATCTCCTTTGGGGTGTCTCTTCCACCACCTTCTTCCCATCCGCTGGACCACCCTTTCCAGCTTGGCATGGGCCAATGCACGGGATGTGGGAAGCGATCGTGAATGATCGTGAGAAAGCAGGACGCGAGGAGACTCTGGGAGGATCGATCTTGCGTGGAGAAGGAGTACCGTTGACGTTTTCGGCGTGAGTAGATCGTGGCGTCACTTCTCAAGGACATTAGGCTTTTCATTTTGTCTTATGGCTATGACTTCTAGGATCCGGAATTCCAATCTCAGGTAGCATCTTCATCGGGGCTGATCCTTCCCTTGGGCTCGACAATCAATGAGATGAGAAATGAGTAGGAAACCTTGAATGAAGATATATGTCGCCTGGACGTCTAGTCCTCAGACCAAGCAAGTACATTTGCTCGTTGTGATTACATGAGTTCGGAATGGGAAAATATCTGTTTCTATTAGTGGTTCACTGTGGTGAGTGAGGTCCTTCAAGGCTCGAATGCTTCAGCCACGTATCGCCGGCTGGAACCCTCCACTCAACGTCGACTTACCGTAGGCTGGCCGGAGACTACACTGACATTTCGCAATCAGACAATCTCTGGATTGGGTTACAATTTCTGAGTTATACAACACTTTAGAATGCCGTCGCACAGTCAATGGAGCAAAATGGACTTGGATTACTATGCATGCCCAATCCATGAACAAACACGGTAATTTGCTCACCTGAGGCTCATTGGATGGCTAGAAAGGTGGCGTCGAACTAAATTCCAAAAGGGAACAAATGTCAACTATATGGGATAAGACCAGAAGTGCAAGCTCTTTGAATCTCTGGAAAAGTACACTGAAATATAATCCATAACTCACCGAGAGACTATTTCATCGACAGGACTGTTGACAATGACAAAAGTATTGACACGATTGTTGAACGGTACGAGCTCAGATTGACGGGGAGCAAGGAAGGCGGGACAATGTCATTGTAAAGGACAAGAATGCTTAATCACATGGTACGAAATGTCCGATCTAATATACCGTCGCTATCGACCCCTATGTCACATTCTCGGGAATGACCCATGTCGTCCAACAACGATCGCCTCATTTGGGCGGGTAATGGATGAACATTGCAGTTCCCCAGCATTTCCAGTGCAGAACAACTGGGATGGTCCAATGGGGCCGCACAGGAATACTCGGGTCATTTGCTGAATGAATGGAGTAGGAACTGAGCTCAAAGAAGAACATGTCTAGCAAGGACAAGTGTCTTGACAGAGTCTCACGTCCTCTGCTTGGAATGAATGCACATGGAACAAATTTTTGTTCTAACCAGCCGGTACCCATGCGATGCAAAGGTCATCACCCTCCGAAGATAAAAGCCGAATCCAGACAGAGGTCCAGTCTCTAGAATGGAAATGCAGCGAGATACATGCACAGTATGGAGCTGGGTTTGAATACCCCTTGAACAATGTAATCAGTATTTGTCCGGTGGTACAGAGCTGGGGACTTCATTCATGGACAATGGGACATTTTCAGAACAGAACCTATGAATTCAGATGAGACACAGATCGGCACTACTTTCATCTCTTCCACAATGATACAGAGCCAAGTTCCTCTCTCACCGCCACACCGTTGGCGACATCGATGACCTGTGAGGGAAGGGGGCCATGGCCTCGAGGAGGAGGATGAGCCACAGTGTGTCCGCATTGCTCTGATGTCGGGAGGTGATGTATGCTTCGCAAAGAGGTGGTGACAGAGATGGAGTACTAACAGTTGACTGAAGTTTCAATTGTGGCGCTGTACATGTAGCGCGATGGAGCGTCGCATTTCACTCTCGTCTGTGGAATGTCGCACCAGCACTCTTGACAGTCCATCTGACAGTCTGTTTGTGTGATAAAATGGTGATCTTTTATATGATCACCAATCCAGTACCCAATTGAACCACAGGCAATGTTGAAGCAAGCCTACACTAGGGCTGTATGAATCGTGCACTGTGACCAGCTTATATCCTGCAATGGATGTATTGTGCTGACTCAGAGGCGACACTGTTGTGTGTCAGTTCTGATTTTTGTATTCTTTAGCAGGCTGAGAGTCATCCTCAACGTATTCTTGGTTTGGATATTTTTGACCATCATCTGGAATTGTGTTCGAGAGAGTGAGCAACCAATCGAACCAAAAAAAAAGAGACGCTACTTGGGTGTGTTCCTATGAGAGCTTTACATGGACAATTCACTCGGACCACATTGGACACCATGGTGCTTTCGACGAAGCTACAGTGCCTTTGAAGCCAGAATTGATCAGATGACAAAGAAGGTGTCAGACTCGATGTTCACGAGGAAAGGTCGCTGTGAGTTTGCATAATTTTCCTCAAAATCCTTAACAGTCTCATGACGCGACTGGGTGATCGATATCATAATGAATGATAATGAGTCAATATACGCCCATAACATTTCTCGCTTGATATATTGACCGAAGGGTTTGCATTCTACAGTGGTCGTATCTGGAAGGTGGTGATTCATATCGGGCCAAGGATAAACCGGTCTCCAATTGCTGACTACAGTATTCGCCCAATAGCTGGGCTCGGTGGAATCTGGTGGAATCTGGAGCACAACATTTCGTACCCCAATATTTTTCATCTCCTGCGACGGCTGTTCTTTAAAGATGTCTTTTTGGCTTCTGAGCAACATGAGGAGACAGGAGTCGACCTGATTCCCCGGATAATTACCCAGACTGGGTCGTCTATCATTTCCGACTTTTTCCTATCGTTGTCGACTTGTCCCTATCGTCAATCGCCTCGACATAGCGGCTCAGATCGACTTTGTCGTATATGCCCACACGTGTCTTCCTTCGGGGAAACCTGTCATCGATGGAATCATTCGTCCGATTCCGGGCATGTTACGCCACTTGATTCTACACGATACTGTGGTAGAAGGCGGCAGATTGCAACGAATACTGCGGCCGGAGAACGAGGCAATCGGATCTTCCAGCAGCTTGACCTCGACCCACGTTTGACTGCCTTGCCAGAGATACGCAAATCCTCGAGGCACTAAATTGCATATTACGAGATGAAGGTGAAGCAATGAATTTCTTTCCTGCAGAGCGTTGAGGACATTCCACCATTTGACAGAATTCTGTTTTGATTTACCAGCGCCTTCGTAGGATGCGATGCCAGCAAAAACATGCAGGGAGACGATTAGATGGAGTGCTCGCACACGTGTGGCCTTCGGAACCCTTCGGAATGATGGTCGGGGTATGGAAACGGACTTTGATTGATTACGGTATATTTCATCACGCGTTTCTTCTTAATCCCAAGACGCTCCTTCCCCGACCTCGTTTCCCTCTTTTCGTCCCGCTGCTATGCCATCCATTCTGAATCTCAAGTTCAAAGTCGGTGGCTTTGCCGTCGCTCCCCGACCGTTGACTCATCGTCGCCTTTTTTTTGTTCTTTTTTTCCCGCTGGATTAGGGCAACAAATCATTTGTTGCGTTCAGCAATCTCAATGATTCTGAATCTTTGACCAAGACCTGGAAGGTCCGTTATCTCTATCCTCCGTTTTCGTGGACATTGCTCAGCGTCGTCGCGTAGGTCTGCACCAAGGTCGCGAGCTACCTGGAGCAAGGCCAGCGTCTCGAGAATCTCAGCTGGCGGCTCTGGCATTTACAGAACCTCATGGTCGACACGGATAACGCCAAATCCAAGCGCGAATTCAAAAAGCTGTCGAAATGCATGGGAGACAAGCTGGACAAAGAGAAAGGCCGGTTCGTGACATTACCTTTGCTCGAATGGTGTCGTCTCACATTTTTGCAGGAGCATCATCGAGCTGCAGGCGCCGGATTTTAAGCGCAATCATTCCACTGATATCATTCAGCAACGAGCTGCTGAGAAGGAGCGAATGCGTGAGGCGAATCAGCATACCCAGCCTGGGACCATCAAACGAATGCAATTCACGTTCAGCGTCGACCAGCCAGCTCAGACCTTTACGTCTGGTCCAGTCAGGAAACCAGATCTCAAGCCGTCGCCGGAATTCACCAGACGACCCAAAGCCAGCGACAAGGAACCGCCAGCAGCGTCCAGCACGAATTCTCTGCATTTTCCGTCTCTCTTTTCCAACGATTTCGGACCAGCAGCATTGTTGTATCCAGCTCCGACGCTCACGAATACGATGAATTATGGCGAAGGACATCATCCGACTGGTGCCAATGATGGCTTCAGCATTGTGCGACCGACGATTGAGCTGCCGCTGGATGAGCTGTTCGACGAACGTGGCACTCCTCTCGACGACCGTGACAGTCCCCTCCAGTACCCAGCATATCAATTAGACGAATCTGACATTGTCATGAATTCCTCTGACCTGTTCACCACGCATCTCCTTCCTTCTTTGTCTCCCAATCCTCATTATCAGCAACAAGAGGACCAGCTTCATTGCGACAATATTGCCCAGTTTAATCACAGTGATCATCCTTCCTCATCGTCGTCTTCGTCTTCGGACGATGATGGCAGCGAATTCGGCATCACGTCGACGTCGAATTTGTCGTACAGCGCCCAGGAATCTTTACCACAAACAGCGGTGCCGCTCAAGAGCTCGACGCCGCTGTACCGGGCTTGCACTCCGACCGGTCGACCGACGTTGACGGTTCGCACTGGCGTCAAGGGTTACACGGGTCCCAAGGGTTATACCGCGACACCGACCAATATGAACCCAGGCAGCGGTCGGATTCCGACGGCGAATCTGGACAATTCGGCACCAGGTGGCGTCAAGGCTGAATGCTTGAATTGCGGCGCGACCCATACGCCGCTTTGGAGACGAGGACTGAACGACGAGCTCAATTGCAATGCTTGTGGATTGTATTGCAAATTGGTGAGCTTTGTCTCCTTTTATCGTCCCAACTTGGCTGACCTCATTCCGAAGCACAAAAGACCGAGACCAAAGAAGATCGGGAGTATAAATGGAGATGGAAGGAATCAGAATGTCCCTCAACCAGAGACTATAGATGTTACGGGTGAGCTTATTCTTCTTCTTCAATAGACCTGGTCTGACTTTTCCCAAGCTCGATGCTACAACTGTCACACGTATCCGGTGATACACTGTTGAATTCCCACTAATACGTTTTGTTCTTCGTTGACGTGTTACCGTCGTTTGTCTTTCGTTCGCAAGGAACAGGGTATTGGATTCTCGAGGATAGAGTACATCAACTACTAACACGTCTTGTCATTGGTCGTGAACCTGCTTGGACAGGGTCGAGATGATGAAAACAATGAATCAGCCCTCAGCTGATTACATGGTCATGTCTCCAGACAGGCCTATGTCTCGATTACTACTGCTGTCAGCTCTTTTGTTGAGTACGTGGTTATGTATGTCTCAAGCAAATCCATCTGTATTCCCGCGGCATGTCCCGTTATCACACGCCATGTCCTTTTATCATATGTCCATGTCTTTACTCGAATGCGACTCAGTTACACGATGAGCGCATCGAAAAACTGATTTTTGACCTCACTAGGATTTCACCGAACGTCATTAAGATTTTGCCCACAAGACTCGGAATTTATCACCGAAAAAACTTGACACTTTCATTCGGAAGAGCGGGCGAGGTGCGGGATGATGACAGACCACGGGATTGATGCGCATCATTCAATTTGATCGCCGGATCCGAAAGAGGTCAAAATTTACGGAAGCCTTACAGGAGACACTTCAAGTCTCTCCGCTGAAATGATCTGTTGAAGGTCCGTTGAAGGGGCCACACGGTAGGGTCTCGCTGATCATCCTCGTGAATATCGGCAATGTCAGTTCAATTTGACATGCCGCCATAGTCAATTGAACTTCGAATTTCTTTTCTCTCTGCTCTATGTGTAGTGGTTTGTCCCATCATCTCATTTGAATCAACCAAGTAGCGATACCTCTTTACTTCATGCTCGCTCGTTGATCGTCAAAGTAGTGATTGCTTAGACATTTTTCTCAAGTAGTATTCACAAGAGGATAGACAATGCAAGATCACGTGTTTCCCACAAGCGAGCTCTCTTATTGACATGGACCTTTATTTATACGAAGATCCAGATTGCTTCTTGTCTCCAGGTTTTGTGTTTGATTCTGATTCATCAGTATGTCTGATCCATCTCTCTTCTGACCAGCGGATAATGAGAGACAGGTCAATACAGCTACGTTGAGTGCATCAGCAAGATGACAAATAACTTTTTGCGCTTGTAAACACGCAGAAAAACACGCCGGAATACGTAAAATACGTAAAAAGTTGAAACACGCAACTTTTTATGTCCGAAATCTGACAAGCGGAACACCGCACATAGTGTGGAAAGCCAGACTATCAGCCAGAACCTTGCTCACAACTTTTCAAATGATTTCTACCTCACTACTACACTACTGTACAAGCTAGTTTTCAGTGGATTTCATGGTACAGGTCTGCTCGTTGCCATGGTTTGAGGTGATGACGTCCGTGAGAGTGTGACGACGGCGACGGCGACCAGGACCCTTTCCGGCATCCCACAGTGCCAATCAGCTTCATTGCAGCTCCCACGTCCCTCGCAAGATATATTTGAGTGTCAACTTGGATTCGGTGTCTTTTTCTGAGCCGGTCTTCCAGTCTCGCGCTTGTCGCAAGCGCAAATACGGAAAAAGCGGACAAGTAAATTGTGATTTTGCTGATGTGTGAAGCTCATTGATCTTGGCGTTAAACCTATCTCGCCGGTGTCCAAATCAAACTCAACCTCATTCCCGACTTTGCCATGCTCGTGTCGCCCGGGTTCCCCGGTGGGTCCTGGGGTTGACTTGAGTTATTGTGGGGCCGGTTGGTCTTTTTTCGGGACATGTCCGTGTAAATTCATCCATCCATCCGTCAATTTATCTGTGCTCTCTACAGGTCATGATTGACTCCTATTGTCCCTCTCGATTGATGACTATCATGTCTTTGGATTCTCATCGTTGCGGCGCCGTTTCGCAGCGGAGAATCTGATACTTATTTGATTCAATAACCAAGTTTTGAGTGAGAGAAGATTATTTGTTACGCCCATGTGAGGAGCTCAGTAAGTCAGGATGAATAGGCTGCCATTCTTGGGCGATAGCCGTAATCTCAGATTGATCCACGCGGCTCATCATCAGTCAGAATTGACCCCTTATCATATGGTGGTAGATGTATACATACCTGATGGAAGTTACTTCGACCAAGTGCGCCACCGAAAGGCCATCATGGAGATCCCGACTCCTGATCAGCGACGCCACAGCTCAGGTAGGAAAGTGGACTGCTGCCAAACCAGGTCGCGGAGTCTGCTAGCCTCCAACGGCGACGAGGTCGGTGAGACAGAGTAGATATAGAACAAGTATACAAAGATAGTCTGAGGGAGGCGGCGGTAGATGAGTGTCTGGGATTTCATTCTTTTGGGTGGCATCAAACATCCGGTCAGTGGTGGGCTTTGTGGTCCTGAAGATATGCATACATCAGGATGGACAAATGAGTTTCGCAAAATATGGTCAGCTGTGCACAAAGTGAATATGACTGAACAGCCATTGAACAGGCGGCAAAACTTTGATATATCCAGAAACATCAGATCTGACCACCGACTCGAACAAAGTGGCCAGATAGAGAATGAATTCTGGAGAGAGAAGTGAGTAGAGCAAGCTCATGTGAGCTTTCTTGGTATTAGATATCAGATCCACGGTGGTCACCGAGTATCAATGCCGGGGTGAGCTTCTATTGGATGCGGACACGATCCGAAGTGTATGAGCCTAAGTGTCGCCCAAAAATTAGGTGAAGTTGACCTTGTGGAGATAGAATCTACCAGTCCGTGAGAATAACACATCAGCAAAATTGCAATTCACTTGTCCGCTTTTTCCGTATTTCCGCTTGTTACAAGCGGAAAAGTGGCAAGCGCAAAAAGCGGACTCTAGTACTATGTACCTAGTGGATATGTGAGTACCAAATACTTGCTGATGCGGAATGAGGAAATGAAAAAAACTTGTTCATTCTCAAAATATAGGGGTTTGTTGCTGGTATGTCCCCACCGCTTTTCCTGCTTTTTGCGCTTTTTACAACTTTTTTGTGCTTTTTCCACTTGTCATGAACAAGTAAAACCTGCGCTTTTTGAGAAAATGGACATGTCCATTGGCGCTTTTGCGCTTTTTGCGCTTTTTGCGTATTTAAGCGTGTTTTAGCGTGTTGTGCTACTTGTAGCTACTTGTACAAGTCAAAAAAGTTATTTGTCATCTTGCTGATGCAGCTGATATGGTCTGTGGATGCTCCAATCCTTCAAACTCCGATTGAAAGATTTACATCAAGGCAATTTCATCAGATATGAACTGAATGATCGAAAACAGCCCTCAATCCATTGGCTGTGGTAGAAGTGATACACCAAGTGTCTGATATCCAGTGACATCTTATCAGCACAGCACAAGCTCAGTGGAAGGGCAGTCACTCTTCGAGGATTCACGATCAAAATGTGGCGCGGGACTCGTATTTCGTACTGCAACTCTGGAACTTGTATCTACGCCCGCCTCATTGCACGCCAAGCCACTACTCTTGCTGAGTCTGATGGAAACGAACGATAAAAAGATCTTGTTTGACGATGGAGTACCAGCGTCGATAGTAGGAGATGCCTAGATCACTGTATCTATGCAAACCTCCAGTTAAAACTGCTTTTCGTATGGGTCATGAACAGACAACGACCATGAGGCCATCCGCTCATATCTTGGCCTTCCTCGCAGACCCAATGGCGCTGCAATTGGAAAGTGGCCGAAAATCTCCGAAAATCCGATTATGGAGATCGCCTGCATGCGAGGCCGAGGTGCCGACGACCCACGTGTCCACTTTGTCGCACGCTTCAGCCCAAATTTTGCCTCCCTGCTTCGCCCACATTTTTTCGTTCACATTCAGCCTTTCGTTGGGGCCTGAGCCCCTGAGTCGTCTATGGCCGTGGTTATGATTGCTCTACGTAATGTCTGTCCGCATCCCCCCATGTTTTCGCTTGACTAACCGGTTTTCCAAAGGTTCAATGAAGATATCATGTAGAGAGTTTTGACCGTAGTCATGCGGCTGGTTAACAGTCATTATCTCAATATTTCCTTTCCAGTTTGGCCGAGGGCTTTGTGATCTCTCCCACAACGCTTTTTCCAATTCACGATCGTGGCATTATTGGCCCTGAACACTCTACACTCGGTTCTGCCATTGCCAGGATTGCATCACTGATTTGTTGATTGTATCAGAGCCAGGTCTTGGTGTTGGACTCAAAGACTTGGCTGATGTCAAGAATTGAGAAATTATCAGACAATACGCTATCTCCTGGTGCATAATTCAAATTGCCAGGACTCAGCACGGTCATGTCCCTATCATGGATGTGAATATATCAAGCTGATGATGTGGAATGGTCGATCCGAGTTGAAGTTGAATATTGTTTAACCGAGGAGTTTTGATGTGGATCTGTGATGGGAAGTTCCACAGTTCTTCATTGGCCGAGTAAAGGGAGTCTGAGACCACGGCAGATGACGCTCGTCGGTTTTTGGTGTTTGTTTAGTCTGGCTTGCCGAGCTGGCTCATATGTGATCATAATTTGATACCCCATCCAGGATTTGCGCATTGAGATGTAGACAGTGAAATGCAATCTCGTCGATATTATTCAGCTACTTGCTATACAAGAACCGCACTGACCCCAAATACAGTATATAGAAACAATATGAATTCAATTCATCTTGTGCAATGGCCCCGATCACTTCAAACCATCTTGGAGAACTTCACAATATGTCCTTGTTTGCCCGAACGGGTGAATTTACCTTGGAATGCCCACTGGACACAGCTGGTAAGACTAGCCAGGAAGAAAAGGTGAAACACGACATGGCGCACGTTGATAAAGCTCCCATCGCCACGGAGCTGTACCTCTCCTTCTTGGCCTGCATAGATATCATACCCGATGGTTTTCTTGAGCAGACGGATCGTGTCACATTCGACGTGCTCTTTGTGCTGTACAAACAAGTCAGCATCGAGGTGAGAAGGAAGAAAATGCGACTCACCCAGTCGGTGCCATCCCTGCCTGCCCAGCGTGCAGTATGTTTCGGATGGACTAGGCGATGAATAAGCCTAGATAATGAAGGTAGGACCAAGAAAGGCATACTGATCATGTAATTGAACTTGGGATTCTTGCTCACAAGTCCGGCGAGAAGGTTCTTCACGAATATCGCGCGGTTCTGGTCCACAACTCAGCTTGAGCAATGTAGAGTCGAAACAGAACGGACCTTCTTCTCATCCTTGATATCAGAGATCAAGCTCATCACCGCTTTAATGACAGCTTTGACGACTTGCTGTACGAGTTGCTTTGCAACCATAAAAGCCATCTGGATGAAACGTGGAGCGACTTCGACCTCGGAGGTACCGCGCTCTTCAAGCGAGAAACCCTGGTCATAGCGAGGCGAAAGCTCCACTTCGTATCTCGCCTCCGAACTCTCTTCATATTCCAAATCCCGACGATATGGATAATCCAGATCCAAAGCCAAAATTGTAGAGATAGCAGCGAGAAATGTGAGGACTGCGAGGAACTTCATGTCGAGGATTGAGGGGTATCAGCTAGTCCTGCTAGAGACAGACAACAAGGAGCACCAAGTCCAGGCACCGGCCTTTTATTCAGCCGCTTAATGGTGCCAAGTTGTCACCATGTGTCAGACGCGAAAATCAAATTAGCGGACGACCCGGTACCTGCCGGTACCTTAGTGATCGTGGAGCTGAGAAGTATCGTGTGGCTGTGGCTGGCTGTGGCGGCCCAGACTCTTCTTTCGGCCTCAAGCTCCATACATAATTCTGGCTTGATTCGGTACTTTGAGCGGTAACCATTGGCAGAGTACTGATGACGTGGAGAACAAAGATCAAACGAGAGGACCAAATCCGTCACCGCCAAGTCCGCCGAGGCCCTTGACAATATGCCAAAGGCTTGATCGTGTTTCGGGACAATTTATCCGGATAAAAATCAAGCATGCGCGCTTGGGGGCCGTAAATTTTCTTTTTTGGACAGCTAGTAAGCTCAAAATCTTTCCCCCGCCGCCGGAGGCCCAGATTTGGGCTTTCTGCGCTGATTTGTCCGGATTTAGATCAAGATGGCTCCGTTTGAGGTCTGACTTATACCTTTGGCTACTCCTTCATTGTCACTGCCAACTCCCTTCCCATCTCCTCTCCTTTCGTCCCTACTAACTCACCTCAGTACCCAAAGATTCGGGCTTGGGGAACGTAGAGACTCGGGGGAGACAGGGCCTGTGAGACGGGTGTGTTAGAGGATGGATAGTTGCGTGGAGGCAAGGAGATGGAGGCTCGGAGGATGGAAGGGTATACAGGTCCATCACAATATTCAATGTCCAGCAGAGTCTAAAACACTGATTCCAGTCTTGGTGGTCTTGCTGCAATTCCGTGGATAAATCATGAATACATAATGAACTACTATATATAAAGTGAAAGTGGATATGATAAAGGTAAAGAATGGACATCATGCCCTTCTTGATACGACTCTTCACGGTGAAGGCAGGCTCTCAGTTGTACAGGTGAGGTATTCTGACGGGTACCAATCAGCGGCGCTGGCTGATCGGAACACCAAAGTATGTTGACAAAAATTCAAGGATAGTTTTGAGGCTTCACCGTGCTCCTTGTATCACCATGTTCCCCATATGAGCGAGTCAAGGATGATTCAGAAGGACCTGAAATATCCCGGAAAGCCCGATCGAGTTTCAGGATAACATACTGAGTCAGGCTCTGCGACATTATGCTCAAGTCTGATGGCCGGAGTGACTTGAATTCGCGCAAACCATCATGATCTAGGAACTCAGTATGTAGTAAGAAGCCTCACTACTCGTAGCTCCGCGTCAGAACGGATTGCTTGCTGTTCAGTTGGTAATTGAAATGATCGATGTAACAGCGACCCGAGCTCGCTAATCCGGGCTCCAGTACTATATAAACAGTAGGAAAGCGTGCTTTGAATCCAACTCAAACAATGTTTGGAATCAAGTATCTCTGCTTCCTCGCTGGTTTCTTGCCTGCTGTACTCTCCACGACTCTGCCTCCAACTTTCACCAAGCTGTACAATGGCACCGTCCTCCTTGATATACCCGCTAATCCGATCCTGGCTGGTCCCTTTGGAATGCGCACTTTGATCAAGATTGAAGGGTATGTAATATCAGCTTCCTACAACTGGCCCTCATTCGTAGCCTTTCTAGGGGAAATCTAACCGACCCAATAACTGGAGATGTTGTTGCAACCATTATCCCGGGGCTCGGTGGAGAGACCGGGGTGATCGCGTCAAACAATGTATTTTATGCCAGTGTGCAGGCGGGATTCCAATGGGTGGATGACAGGAAATTTGCCTGGGCTGAATTGCACGGAGTCGGGTACGTACTCTTGGTACCTAATTATATTAATTTGCGGAGGCTCACTGGGGTGTCTGCAGTGAATTGACTGGTGGAAATGGTCACATGTGAGATATTCCGTTGGTGGGGACGTACGCTGATTTCAGCAGACGCTTCGAGACTGATTCTCCAGCTCGCACCAAGTTGAATGGGCTGTTCACAATATACACTATCAACACAAGTACGGTTCCGGCGACACTCGCAATCTATGGTCTGGTACGTGGCTTATTTGTTGCATTTTTCATGCTCCTTCCTGACAGTATTATAGGACGGGTGAAGAGCAAATGTCACTGCATGTTTCTCGGTTATCTGATGCCATGTAATTGAACCATGTTGTTTGATATAAAATGAATTATCCCTGTGGAATTGTTGCATATGTTCCGTCTTCGAGTTTATATCGGGTACTCGGGCCTAGGATGGGCGCCAGTCCATCGCCAAGCATCAAGGTTGATGTCTATGTCAATATATGCTTTGAAACACCGTACGAGTCGACGACATCGAGCGTCAGGGCTTTCCGAGTGTGACAGCCGATTATCTCAGCAACCGCTGATTTTCGGGACTTGGACCTCAGAATTTCGAACCAGAAGGGTCCAAATACGCATTTTTCGACCCCCGGTCTTTTTTTTGATTTCCAGTAGCCCCTTGCACATGTCGTGTGGTCTACTGAATAGACTGATCCTTTATTTGTTTCAGAATACCATCGCTTGTCCAGGTAGGCTGATCCGACCGGTCAGGGTAATTGTTCGACTAATTGGCCGATCCCCAAGTTGACCTAAAAGTGAGGATGAGAAGCATCAAAATGTAACTGAGTATGAGAGAACTATGCTACATGCGAGTCTGCCTTTGAGCGATGTTGATTCAGCGAAAAATCTGTGGGAACATTACCGGATCAAGACGGGGCCAGATAACGATTTGATCCGTGTCTCGTGACCACTTCTTCCTTGTCTTGGACCTGACCAGGTCGCGCACTCGCGACTTCATTTGCTTTTTTGCTGCTACAGCGACGGAATCCTTGGGCCATCTATTGCTTTTTTTGATGTTTCCGCCAATGCTTCCCGTCCTCCTCTTCTACGCCCTTCATCCCTAGACCGCCAGAAATTCAGGCTGAATAGGGTACATTGCAAAACGGACGCCAGAATATAATTCTCGCCATGATTTGTATGCTCTGTAAAAGATCTGGGTTCCCAATGTCTGTATCGATTCCTTGCCAACCAAAATTTCCACGTTTAACGCCCTGTTTTCAGCACGATATTTTTCTCGGTCATCAACCAAGCAATTCAGGTTGCTGCTGCAAATCCATGCTGTTCGTACGCAGCCGTCGAATATGGTGATAATCACAAAGTCCATTCGAGCCGACCAAGGATGAACCTGTCTCCCAGCGTCACGAACCTTTGCAAGGCTCCACCCCAACAATCATCCATGAACGCAGCGGAAGCTCGTTTGTCGTTATGACCCGAGGAGAAGCAGAGACACAAGGGATGCAAAGCAATCGCTATGGTGAAGGAGATGCAAAGGTAGGCCCTTGTTCTCGGACGCGTCTTTTTTGACTGATTTCCTTTCAGCACGCTCTTTCAATGATGGATTAGCACTCAAGCCGACGAAGGATGAATCTCAGGTCTCCTACCGTCACCAGCAGCGGCCGGTCGTTCTTAACGAGGAGAAGCGAAGCAAAAGAGATGCAAAGCAAGCCCTGCAAAAGTAAGCCCATGCTCTGCAAAACTTGTTTTTTCGACTGACCTCTTTTTAGCAAGGCACTTTGATGATTTGGACCGCCATGCTGTTCAGGAACAAGATAGCGCGGAGGCCATGGAAACCGAGAGAGCGTAGAAGGAAGAGAGGTGAAAGAGAAGTTGAATAGCCTGACTGACGGAGGGACGAGAATAGAGCTGGACGTGACCATGGGCACCTCTTGTCGAAACAACGAAGCATTCGGTAACCCTTTTCCGCCAATCCCGCCTTTCGGTCCCTTTCCGAGCTCGCACTTTACGAGACGATCGCTTTTATTCCCGACGAATATAACCTCCAGTCATCGACAGTGTTTTCTTTCACTCACAGACAACAACCAAGAGATGCTTCAAACTTGGTCGCCGAGTGAAGCACGCTCTATCTCTTCAGCACCGACGACGTCATGGCAGGATACGTTGAGAGGAGCAGCGAGCTGACGCAGAGACAAGGAGAACCGGCATAGTACGTTCTGGTCCGATGGGAGGAGAATTGGGACATCATGTCAAAGATGTACGTTTTATTCCCTTTTCTTCATCATCCTTATTGTTTTTCAGTGCAGCCTGAGCAATGGATATGGGAAGAGCTTTGTCCGCACCCATAATGCCATGGCCTCTTTTCCTTCCGTGTCTGCTCCGGGCTGGAGAGGACCTCCTCTGAGACGATGGGAGGTGAGGGCGTGACGCGTGGCGCAGGGTGAATCGGAGGATGACAAGTTTAAGATACGGATGGGTGGTGATGCCTAGTGAGTCATCGCAGCGTGACCTGGCCGACTTGAACGTCAAGCTTGATTTAATATGAGGCGTTCAAACCGGTGAACAAATGTTCTTTATTATACCCTCTTCTTTGCGATATCTTTGCTTTTTCGTGGAATTATTTGTCTTTTGTAGTTTCCTTTTATTCCATGACTTATTCATTGCCTTGTGTGATTTTGTGTTCGCTTTGTTTGGACTGTCGATGTTCTCCGTATCATTTCTTTGTCCTTTTGCTTTTTGTGCTTTCTCGTTTTCGTTGGACACATTTTGATTCATGTTTCCTCTTTCTATCTATTTTGTCTTTTCTCTCTTTGGTCCTTTTATACAACCTCTCGTGTCCTCTTCTACAATCATTATTCCCTTGTCCAGTTACGGCGCGAAGCTTGTGCTCCACTATTACTACTGATGTTCCATTTGCGAGCGAGCTCATATCAAGCTCAATGAAGATGCTGTTGCCTTCAATGCTGCTGGTACCATAAACGTCGACCCAATTCAGGTTGACACAATCGACGATGCTATGAAGGGTAAGCTTTCCAATCTTTTCAATGATTTCTTTTGCTGACGATTCCTCGATTGGAGGCGGAAAGCCACTGACCTCCTCTGAGATGAGGGGTTACAAGAAGTGATGCTTCCGAGGGGATGCGGAGGCAGGGAGGTGAAGGGTGGGTAGCATGGGCGGGAGGTGGGAGGTGATGGAGTTGGGTCGACGATGAAGTGCCGGGTGGGATGCTTTTGGGTGCGAGGGAGAGGATGTGGATGCACGGGATGTGGGAGGCGATCCAGGTGTGCGGGTGCACAACAGAGGGAGATAATAGCATAAAACACAAATATATATTCAGAGAGCAGACATTGGAATATAGATATTGGAATTCAAATGTTGGAATGGGCAGAGAGAAAAGTGTCATCAGATGAAGTTGACCCATTCTCTGATTCATTATCAGAGCCAATCTCCAAGTTTTCTGCAGTCAACACTTCTCCGACTGATGAGTAGTTGTCTGATTCTGAATATCCTGCTTCAAATGTAATCTGATGAAAGACAAATGGACTCACCGGCTTCCAAAACTGGTTCAAGCAATGGATATGCTAGATACTCGGCCATCTCCATGCTCTCTGGATTGAACCCACATGCCTTGTGGATATCCCAGAGGATGGGATATATCTGCTGGGGTATGTGGTTTTCACAGCTAATGATCTTGGTATCCAAGCTGACGTTGAATGCATCCTCAATTTCTGCTGTTGGTATGACAGTTTGACCCTCCGGATCAGTTGACCACCAAGTATTACTAGATGGAGTGCAGTTAAACCAAAGATATAGCAGAGTGCATTGCAGAAGTCCATCTGCTGCATCAGCATACTGTCCACTCATTTGTGGAGCTGCAGTGCAGGAGATATAGATGCCCCATGGAATCTCTGCAATTGGTCCTTGAATCATTCCGGTCCTTATAAAAACACTTCGATGACTGACTTGTTTGCACCTCCATATCATTTATATTCATTTGCTTGCTGAGATGATGCACCTGGCTTGCCCATAGATTGAATGCTAGAATGGTAGATGCTTGACTGGGTCCAGAGGCAGTGGATTGCACTCCCACAAGAAAATATCGATAAAAGTTCAAGGTATTAAGGTCTGATGTTGGAATGGTGCATCTGAAATTTCATAGAAATCAAGGTAAAATGGTAGAATATGGACCAAGTACTCACCGGATGGACATATCTGGCATAGGTTCACACAGGATATCATCTCCGCCAGGATGCTCTTTAGCAAGCCTGGGAATATATGGCTCAGGCACATACAATGTTGTGGTGCCCTCCTGGTGCTTCATGGAAGCATTGAAGTTGTTTATGGTGTACCAAGAGCCGTAGATGTCACAGATCACTGCAAGTAGATCATAATATTCCTCTAGTGAAGACTTGGATAATGAATTGGGGTTGAATCTGGAAAACAGGTGCTGTATATCTTGACCAGATTGATAAGAGACCAGATTGTATGACATCTGGTCAGGGTTTGGTGAGAAGGTATGGACCACCAACTGGCCAGCATGATCAACATTGTAAAGAGCCACATATATGTCCTGAAGGAGATTAGATCTCCACTGATGTCTCCAGAACAACATCACTGACCTGGGGTTTTAGACCATGTAGCCTTAAAGCTTGGAGTGCTGACTGCATGGTTTTCAGTAGCCACAGTGATGACATGTAAAAGGAGAAGTATTCACAAGGTACTGATCCCACTGTCATCCTCTGAGTGATCCATTTGATTATGAGTAATTTACAACTTACCAGGTCATGAACATAGCTGACAAAGGATAGTCCTGACAATGAAAGATGATAGTCTCGAAAAGTGTGTTGGTGCCCACTGTGGAATATGAGAGCAGTGAAATGTCTTGAATCACAGACACCATATAGCTGAAGAATATTTGGATGTCTGTACAGGCATCAGTTCATGTCCAGGTTTTGCACAGATGCTCATGATATATGAACCTCATTGCAGAGAACACCTCCAGATCTTGTTTCCAGTTTTTTGATGCAAGTCCCTCATATTTGCGAATAAGCATTGGCCGGCTGGACTGATCATAGATGTATCCGTTGTATACCCGAATCCGACCAACCTCACTGAGAGTCCCATCAGATTGCAGCTCATGATGAATGTCACCAGATTTGAGCTCCTTTTTGAGAACAATGTCTCGAACTTTGATTTCAGCATACTGTTCAAAGAAAATGAATCAACCTAAATGCAAGGGTTCTACAAATGCTCACATCTTTGTTGTCTGGAGCCTGATGGTGATGGTGTACTGTGGTGAGCTGGTTATTTGAGAAGACTGGGCCATTGATATTATCTGCCAATAGCATTATTCAGATTTTACGCAATCCCCAGATTTACGAACCAAGTCTTGCACTGTGTAGGCTCAGCATCAATGCTCCTATCTGAGCCCCACCATCATTGTCATTGAGTCTGTCTGCAATCGGGCCAGCAATGTGGCCGGTTTCTGGGACCTTGTTGCGGCGACGGAAACGTGTAAGCTTGAAGGGCATGGGGGGAAGAAGTAAGATTGAACAAGCCTCATGACCAGTCCTGATGCTGTGCTGTTCAACAGCTTTTTCACAGCGCTTATCCAAATATAGCATGACAGCTGTATGATGGACACAGCACGGCACAACACTGTGAAAATGCACAATATAAAGGGGGATAGTGCAGGGCTACTGCTTCAAGGGGTGTCGGGCTACGACTTCAATATGTCTTTTCAGACAAACACAATTTTATTGCACCTCAGAGCACCATGTCCTCATGTACACACTAGCACTATCACTGGGTTTGTACCTCGGATCACCACGTCCTCGTGTACCACAATAAAATGAGATAAAATGTTCCACTCGGACTCTGCTTGTGGGCTGAGCTTTGTGGGGTACAATTCACTGGCTACTAAAGATACAAACGTTCTAGTTTTATAGTACTTCTACATTATTTCAGAGTCCGCTGTGTTGATAATACAAGTCTTGTTTGGGACCTCACCATATGCAAGTCTTCTTGTTTGGGCTCGACTCCATCATCTGCCAAGACTCGGTTGTCCCTATCAGGCTCGCTGCTTTGTAGCTCTTCCCGATCAGGCCAATCCCTAGTCATCCTCGTCCTAATCTGGCTACCTTGGGTAAAGCTGACTCATTGCTGATTCTAGGCTTTACTCGTGGTAGCGCACTGCTTTCTTCGTACTCAACTTTACTCGCATAGCACTGGCTCGAACATGTATTATAACAATTATTCTTTGCTTTATCCGTGCTGAGACTTCATATGAAACAGTGTCTTTGTACTGTCTGGTTTTCACCAAGTCACTCAATCACATGTGGACGCATTATTGTCTGTTGTTTGGCTACTTAACTCTGTGTGTCCCATTGAGTTTTGCTCACAGAGTAAGTTACCAAGTTTCTCGAGCATCAAGTATTTATCCTATGTTTTGACCGAGTAGTGCAGCCCGCTTACAGACAGTTTACTAGTAGAACCGCTGCATTGGTTGTTACGTTTCCCATTGAGTATTCAAGCAAAGCACCATTCAAACGCTGTTGCTGGATCCTTCTAGGTGCTTGTTTCATGATCGGCACTGGTACTGGTACTCTTCTAGACAAGTCGGAACTCCTCTCTAGGCAAATAGTGTCCCATTCGTAATCAGGAAAGACGGTCATATTTACTAGATATGCCGAAAATACAGGGTGGAATGTTTCCAGCCCTATTATCTCCCCCACACAATAATAATGACCCCCTGGTCATTCCTATCATGCGATTATGATCGGGTCCTCATATCAACTGCCTCACTACGTGCCTCGTACTTCATATTTTTAGTCCACGATCTGCAGTAATTGATAACCGGTCCCGCATCTTCGGATCAATCGGAGTTTTGCCTTTTCGGGACAACTACTACTCCGCACGGTTATCAATTTCATGTTACAATTATTTGGTAGTTTTTACTGCATGTATTGTAACTTGGGCAAATATCTTCGTGAACCTTGCTTATTCATCCGGATGACGTGTCCTTGCTGACATTTTTAGTCATTCCTTCTGACCATTGCTTAGTCATCATGGTAAACCTCGTAACGGTGGCGTCATTCTTCACGCCACACCTTTCGTCGCATATCTTTGATGCTATATCGACTCGCATATATGCCTATTATAACATATCTTCTTAATCTCGATTTATCTGGTCCTAGACACTTGTTAAAGCCTCTGTCACCATTACATGTGGATCAAGGAATTCTCGCTCCTCGTCGTTCTCTTTCGTATCTCTGGAAGACTCCCCCTACCATCGTCCTGGACGAACTTCAACTTGATCTCCCCGGTCCGCTTCACCTGGTCTGGGAACACGTCTCTAATTGACAATGTTTCTCCCTTGATCCATTTTTCCGCAAGATCCTTGGTGTAAGAGTTGATATCGGCTGTAAGGGAAAGCTTCACTTCTCTGTACATCTCCTTGTTGCATCCTACAGCTGCAATCCAAGTGATCTGACTTTCCAACCAACTTGCACCTCTCCATTCCTTTCCATCATATCGGGTTACTTCCTGGGAGTACTGAACCTGGTGAACCAGATTGTATAGAGTTCCGGATAGGTTCCCGAGAGGATATGGAAGAATGTTGGAGATCAGGATGACACCTTCGCATCCTTTGAGATCGTACATCTCTTCGTAGATGGTTTCGATTTTCCTGAGCCTTTTATGTTCTATTTTTCTGCTTATTTTATCGGTCTTCATTGATGGTACACTTGTCCGTTATTTGGTCCCCATTTTCGTCGCGTAAATCAGGTGATTTCAAATAAATCTTTGATCTTATCAAGCAGTGATCGTTTGTTATATTTGCTTCCTTCTATTTACCTCCGCAGGTCCCTGAGATGTACATGATCTCGCATTTCAGCCATTGAAATTCTGATTTCAACGACTCCTCGCACATAACCAATTTTGGCTATTCCCGCCTTTCAGTGCTGCGTAAAAGACTTTTTGCTGGGTTACCCCATGCTGCCATCTTTTACAGCTAGATCTAGATGTGCTCATGTAAGTAACCTTGTGGCTGTCTTAAACGGGACTATTCTTTGTAACGTATGATCCGTACAGTCTCTTGTTACAGTAAACAGGCTTGGCGCCCTCTTCCCTTCGTGAAAAAATTAGCAACCGTCCCTGGCTGCTCGCTAATTGGTGGCCGCATACACATGTCCCAAAGCGTGATCCATAATCAATTTCCTAATCGATCTTTCGCTGACATCGTTCAGTTCTCGATTGGGCCAGTGATTATTGATACGTTTGTTTCTAAGCATTCTGGCTCTCTGAGGAGATGTAGCAATATAAAAGGTAGTCTCGTCATTGTTAATAACAGTATCGAGATCCCCTCTTTTATTGATCCTGTCCTATCTTTGATTCATAACTCTTATCGCCTCTTATGGTTGCTGCTTCCAACGCCATTACTTCGCAGTTGTTCAACGCAGCCAGTACTGCTAAACAGACCATCGCACAATGTGTTTCGATGAATTCCCCGCCCAACGTTCTGGCTGTTACTACTGCGGCTTATGCCGACACTGTGGTAAATTCATCCATTGTGCCTCTTCGTACTTTCTTTGACTCGTGGTTTTCACAGCTTGCCCTTGTCCAGAACATCCCCAAGCCAGGCAGTCACAAAACCTTGATGGGCCATGTGGCTGCAGTGCTCAAGTATGTCAAAGCTATTGCCAGCCGTGGAGTTGTCGAGGCTCCTTCCCCGGTTATTCTCGAACTCGATACCTTCGCCAAACACAAGGCGGTAATCGCTTCCAAAACTCTCGCTGCTAGTTCCGGTTCTACTCAAGGAGGTCCTGCTCCTCAGGAGGACGTTGTAATGGCTCCTCAAGAAGAAGTCATAACCGTTCCATCTTACCTGACTGGTGCCAATACCAACAAAGTTCGTCGCACCCTGTTTTTAACTTGTCCTGTCTTTTTCTTATGCTATTTCTAGCATCCCAAAAAGACCGGAAAGTCTCTGACAATCGTAGACTCCGATGAGGATCAAGGTGGTCAAGTTGTATCGTCTGGTGGTACACATATTAATGTGCACGTAGGCACCAACCCTGGTAAAACTGATTCTCGCACCAAGAGACATCGTACTGAATCGGTTCGTTTTAGTTAACCCTTTCAATATGGGGTACCTTGCCGAACTTATTTCTTTTATTCAGCAACGCGCTCCCAAACCTATTGATGCGGCTATGCTCAGTACTATGAAGATCCCGAAAAACACTGCTGTGAGTTTTCTTCGTTCAATCTTCTTTTCCTTGCCTTTGCACCAACGGTTTTTGGCCGATCTCTTGTGGTTTTACCCTCCTACTTCCCTTTGACCATGTGCCTGGCATTGATACTGATTCAAAGCAATATTTGCGCGCTTTACAGGTCATTGAAAAAACCCATGCCAATACTGGTGCTGTTTTCAAGGGACTTCGTTCTCGCCGCTCCACCCAGAGTGTAGCTACTGTTGGTGTGCCACGTTTCCTCATTCTTTGCGCCCTTCATCTGACCTGTTTTTAGTCATTTCTGATGAAGAAGACGCCGGTGTCCCGGAGGCTACTATCTACGATATTCGCCACGGCCGTGAAGAGGCCAAGAAGTATACTGCCAATGGTGTCTCTGACGCCACTTTGATGGCTCGTCGCAAGGAACTTCTCAAGGAGCGAGACTTGGCTTCCGCCTGTCTCGTCCTTGAGCTTCAGAAGCTTGATCATGCCGACGCCGAGACCCTTCATATCAACAAAGAGTTGCAGTCCCGAGGAGAAGTTTATAAGAAAGGCAAGGCTGTTGCCACACCTGGACTTATCGGGACTCCTCGCGCTACCTCCCCGGTCAAAGGTCGTCGTTCCAATCCTGATGCTTCTGAGGACTCATATTCTGATGCCAAAGATGCTATGGATAGTGCTGAAGATGGTTCTGCCAAAGGTACTATGCACGGAGTTATTGTTTTCTAGTTGCTTTAACTAGCTTGTAGTACTGCCCTTGTTGCACTCGCAACAATTTCTTATGCTTCCTTTTCTTCATCACTATTCAGTTCTTCTTGATCGTCTGAGTCAATTGATATATCTGATATATCGTCCACTTCATCGTACACCTTGTCTGCTGGAATCTTGAACCTGACTTTCCCGAACACAGGATTGTCCTTATTCAATTGTTTGATATGATCGCCATATGTTGGTCCCATAACCATCAACTCTTTGAGTTTCTTGGCTGCGGCCAACATGTTTCTCTCCATATCCGTTGGTAATTCCAGACTTTCTCTCGCAAAGTACGGTACGACTCGAAATTGTCTGATAGGCTCGTAACCAGCCTCTCTACGGGGCAAGAGGCAAACCTCTCGTAGAGAGGCTGGGATCACGGCAACTGCCGTGGCAGGTTGCCTTTGGTGTGATCGATATGAGTCATGGCTAGGAGATGGGAAAATGTAATGACATGAACAATATTATACTGTATGACAGACATCACCCACATCATTGCTTCGATTTGTTCCCAGCCACCATGGCAGCTATCAGCGCCCCGACCGCGATGCAAGTCGACCTGGAATCCATCAGCGAAAGCTTCCAGGCATTATTCACGGCTGATCATGACATACTGAAGGACGTGTTTGCGAATCTACACGTTCCACCAAATCTTTTGCCCTTGGCTGCTTTCTTGGATGCGCTAGATGACGAGCAGCACCGCATGGCGCTCAATGGGTATTATTTGCTGGAAGGTGTCAAAAGAGAAGGTCTTTCCCTGGGAATATCAGATTACGGCGACTATTGCCATCATCCAGGGCAAAGATAGCATCATCGACGTAGGCACTGGTTATGGCAAAACGTTGTGCCTTATCCTTCCGGTTCTCTTAAAACCGGACTCTATTTCCATTGTGATATCTCCTCTCTGACGTCTCCAGATGCTCCAGCTCGAGGAATTTATCCTATGGGGATTATGGGCAATTAGCATCAATCAGGATACGCCGAAAGATAAGGCACTTTACTCGGTCAGTCAGCCGATATTTGTGGCTTCTGGTGACCGATTTCAATATTCTAGTCAATTGTTTCAGGGAAATATAACCTCATCATTGTTCAACCAGAGCAGCTTGGTCGCTTCAAAGGGCATATGACGCGCTTTGCAGAACTACTTCGACAGCCCAAGTTTACCAAGCAAATCTCACGTGTGCATGCCGACGAGGCTCATTTCATATCGTTACAAGGCTCAGTGCGACACGGTAATCCTGCCTTCCGTCCAGCCTATGGAAATCTGGACAAATTTTGACTCCATCTGCCCAAAAATGTTCCATTTCAAGCTTTGTCGGGGACTTTACCTCCTCACATCAAATCTGCCATTGTTTCAAAGCTTCTGATGGATGGGAAAAGTCTTGTTGACATCCAGTTGATGTCTAACAGGGCTAACATGGTCTATGCAACACATGCTATTGTCGGAAGCCTTACAAACTACCAAAATCTGTCCTTCCTCATTCCCAAGGACTTGAAGAATCTTGCCGATATTCCTCATGGCATAATCTTTGTTGACGACAAAAAGCACAGCACGGGCGCAATTCACTACCTACAACGACTCATTCCGGCACATCTTTTGCGAGATCAACCAGAACCCCTGCGACATTATGATCGCAGGATGTCGACAAAATACCTGCAAGAGACCTTCAATGATTTCAAAGACCCCAACGGTAGCTGCCATCTCTTCTTTGCGACCGAGTCAGCTTCTGCAGTATGTGTTTTATTCAAATCTTATTTCCATGGCTGACATTGTGCAGGGTATTCATGTCACGAAGCTCGCCATTGCTGTCCAATATGGTCTCACTGCCGACATTCCCACAGACCTTCAGCAAGGCAGTCGTGCCGGTCGAGACTTTGATCTCCCGGCTATCTTCCTTATGATGTACGAGCCCTGGGCCTTGACTGTGGATATATCATTGATTCCTGAGGTCCTGGACAATCCAGATATGCCAAATACACCAACTCTGATTGTCAAGCAAAATCAAAAGGTTGCATCCACCGCAACGAAGCAGCCTCGTACCTCGAAGAAGAATCGTGCAGCTGTATCAGTCCTTCATCTGGTTCTCCTAAGCCAAGGTCACAAAAAGAGATGTATCCATGAGTTCTTCGTGAAATATCTCGATGATAAAAGTCCTGAAGGTATGATCTGAGAGTCGTCAGAGGACATATCTGATTTATTCCCTGTAGCACTCAAATATATGACACAGTGGTGCTGTAACAACTGCCATTCCGAACTCGAGATATTTCCATTTTTCTTCTCTGGGAAGCTTCTCTACAGGGTCCAGACAAAGTCGTCTTCTACGGTCATCCTGACGATCCAGAGTGTATGGAACTTGTGCCAAAAGCGGAGAAGGACACCAAGAATTCTGCCTCGAAACGCCCTGTCACTCAAACTGTCACGTTACGTGCAACGCTTCGCAAATGGCGTGACAGTCTATCGCTTTCTCCGCCCATGTCCGTCGTTTGGCCGTCACAGTTTATTCTCGACGACACAGATATTCAGACACTGGCTGCAGTATCAGCAGATTCCCTTGATGAGCCATCCGACATGACTGATACTCTGGACAAGTCTGAGGAATGGGACGAGGATTGGGCGGCCGAAGTGCTTGAAGTCGTACACAAGTATGATTTGTCACTCAAGAAACCGAAAAAGATGGTTCCAGCCAAACGAAAAAGAGTCGGAGCAAAGAAAAAAGGGAAGTGGGATGGAGAAAGCGAGCCAGAAGAAGATTACGATGATGAGGCTCTGGCGTTGACGGTCAAAAATGTTCAGAGTCACGTTAGAGGTGCACCAAAAAGACGAATTTGATTGTATTACCCGCAAAATATCAATGCTCTAATCACTATCATCTTCGGACTCCAAGTCCAAGTCGGAATTTTCTCGATCCTCATCAAACTCCATTGCTGGTATTTCATCATCACTGTCCGGCTGTGCAGCAACGTCTTCATCCTCCTCTTTATCTTCCTCCAAAGTGGATCCCCCACTGATATCCCCCTGGTACTCTAAAAACCATTTGTTGAAAGCTGGTAGGGTCTTTGTCCGAATCTTTTTGTGACCAGGGTGTAGAGTGTCCTTGACAAGTTTTTGTTTTCCAACAGTGACCCGGTTCGCCTTGGTGACATCAATCGCCTCTTTGTGGACTTTCTTCGCAACTTTCCAGACCAGTGATGAAGTATCCGGCGTCTTGTGAGTCGAGCCAGCATATTGTCTACTGAGGGCGTTTCGCATAGACTTCTTTATCATCTGAACGCAGGCAATGGCTGCAGTTATGTTGCCGAGTCGGTCCCAGTTTTTCTCGTGACCCCGCGCCTTGATTAACTTCTGCAGGACAATGATGAACAGAGATAGACCTCGAGAGATGAAGTGTACCTTGATATACCCAATTTGAAGTTCAATGAGCTTGTCTACGCCCATTGCGTGACTGACAATGCCTGAGGGTATGGCGATCATGTTGTCCCGAACAATATTTCTATATCTGATCATGAGCAAGGTTGATGAGCAAAAATTGAGTACGTACACAAATTCAGGAGTCCATACATGTCGCAAGCTGAAAATGAAGTGAAGCAATTCATTGCAATAATTCTTCCCACCAGCTCCCGTGAACATCATAGCCAACTGTGGAACAATGTCTTCGACTCATCCAAAATCACCGTCCGAGATGGCGGAAACCAATTCCTTCACATAAAGCAGATCTCGAAGAAGAAGCACAAGATTCTACCGAGGAATATTGTCCTCTGGCTGTGGAACCCCGGCTGGTGGCTTTTTATCCTTGGAAAAATCGTCAGGATGAGTCAAAGGTATCGGAGTAGCATGCTTCATAAGAATGGATGAAGCGAACTTGAGAAGCTGATCGTCCGTGGGCAAGGACTTTGCAAAGGATTCAAGTGATACATGTCCTGACTCGGACAGCCATGCATTGACTAGGATTCCATCGGTGATTTGGGTAAGAGCTGCAAGGAGAGTATGAAAGTCAGGCTTTTCGCCTGCGAGTCGTTTCTTGTCGAGAATAGCAAAGAAGTAGCTGAGACTGCCGATTTGAGACAAAGAACCACGATGAACATTGAGAAGGAGCCAGATGAGATTCATCACAGCATGAAATGCAGCCCATCCAATCTGCAAGATTTGGCGTTTCTCCCAGGCATTGACATCCTTGGCGCGCTCAACCTGGGCAGAGCAATTTCGAGAATTGGTCAACTGATCGTTGATTGCTAGAATGACATGGGTGTTGAGCTCCTCGGGTTTGAACTGCAGTTGTTCGATACAAAACTTGTCGTGCAAGGCCAAATTGCCATCAATGTCATTCTCCTCGGTTGTCGAAGCTTGCAGAGGAAAGTACCGGGTTTTGTGACCATGAGGAAGAGGCCTCCGAGGCCGGAACTGGAGTTTTGGGCGCTTGATAAGATGGGAAAATGATTCAGAGTACGCTGGAAGAATCCGAATGACGTGAATTTGGAGCTGGTGTGCGAACGAGAGACGCTGGATACATGAAGGCTCGAGCTCTTTGAATCTGAGCGTCGGAGCACACTTGAGTCTCTGCAAAATGGGCGCCAGCAGCATGTCTTCATGTGTGGCGTTACATGCCTCGAGAACCATTCCAAAGGTCCCAGACGTAACCTTGACTGGACCATCTTCTCGCTGCTCAATAAATATAGACGTCTCGATGTTCAAGTTGTCATAGTTCAAAAGGTGGGGTTTCCGACTAGCATCAATGGCGCGTTTAACGCATCTGTTGCCGAGATTTGTGAGAATCCGAAGGACAAAAGAATATGACATCGACAGCCGACATCGATATAAAGCGTCAACGACCTGTTTCGGTGCCCCATTTGCCCACATGAAGATTCCAAAGAATCCGGCGAAGCCACAATTGAATGAAGAGCACTGAAATAGTACTTGCTCTAGGATGATATTTACGACCTGTGAATTTGTCAGATAATGAAAATCTAGTCAAATATTGCTTACTGGTTTCGGATCCTTCAGTTTGCTCGACACAGCGTACTTGCGCTCCATGGACTTGAGCAAGATGGCTGTTGTTTCAGGTGCATCAATGGCATGGTCGGCAATGAGAAAATTGTCAATAAACTCGGGGGTAATGGCTTCAACACCTTTCTGCTTCAGCTTTCTGTCCAGGATATCCGACTCTTTCTTAACCCGAGCATGCATGAGTCAGCGCCCATGAGGCCAGATCCAAGCCTCCAGCTTCCTTTGGCCATCTTCGTGCTCCATAATGAGATCCAACAATTCCTCTAGACATGTACTTCTCTCGCTATAGAGAGCCTTCCGATACCAATGATTGTTGGACCCGAGAACGTACATGAGCAGAACGATAGGAGATATATCGCCTGCTTTCAAGATCTCCAGTGCTTGGACCATCCAGGTTTCATGCGCATCAAGCTGGGGCTTGATCTCGCGCTTGCGCTTGCGCTTGGGACCAGGGCATTGTTTCAGAAGGGAAACATCTGATTCTGCCTCAGAATCATCGCACAATGTCTGGCTGTCGTCGAAATCTGATGCTGCTGTGGTAGAAGAAGCAATGGAAATAGATCTGGACAAATCTTCGATACTCTTTGTCATTCATCCCTTCGGGCCTTACAAACAGATCATCGAGCCAAGCTTTAATCTTAGGTATTTCCATGTCTTGTGCAATACCCGTCTTGGTTCGATGTCTCTCATCGTACGGTTCTCGTTTTTTGGGATTCACTCGCTCTTCTAGATCGGGTATCATTCTTAGAGCGAAGGTTTGTGCCAGCTGGAAGTTTCCACCGCTCTTCATTATGTTTTCCACATATTGGCCTCGGTGTACTTGTTTCCATGCTTCGTTATCTGCTCTAGCTCTGTCTCGTTCTTGATCGAAATCATCTATTGATGTGGCGCATTGGAAGTATCCCCCTTGAGTATCAACCTCGTCTTTGAAATCATTGAACTCTAAAGGTTTATTCACACAGGCAGGGTCTTCATAGTACTCTAGGACTCGTATTTGGTCCTCGAATTCTTCTGAATTCTCATACTCTTCGTCGCCTGGCTGCTTCATGCGTCTCGACAATCCATCCACTGCTGCAAAGTCCTTTGCTGGGTAAGGCATACCGCGGATGGACCGCCGGGTCATCCGCCATCCGCATCAGAGGTATTCATCATATTTGATCCGAGAACGCGGACCGCGGGAAACCTGCCAGCAGGTACCTGTCATGCAGTGGATATTATGTAATTTGATCAAATGTTACATTTCTGCTGTATTTTAATGCATTAGAGACTTAATATCCATTATCTTTGAGGTTTCAAACTCATCCAGATGTGTGATCAATAAACTGATATGTGATGATTTATAGCAGTAGATACCTTCATCTGCCGTGTGTTTGGTTCTCCAGGGCTGGATGCCATCCGCAGCATCCGCTTCCCATGGTCCGCGGGTCATCTGCCATCCGCACCCGCCAGGTATTCCCACAGATGAACCTGTGGGTACCTGTAATTTGCCCGCCCCTGCGGTATGCCTTATTGCTGGGACATGTACCAGTGTGAATTGATACATCAAGATCTTTTCTATCCATCAGTTGATAGTAGCATTTGGACCCATCTCCAGATTGTTTAACATTCCCTTGATGTATTTTGCGTCCACCTCAACAGTGAGGTTTCTTGCGCCGATAATCCAATATCTACTAGCCTCCAATGCTCGCATTAAGCCATATAGTTCCCGTTTTGGTTGCGAGAACCTTGCTTCTCGGTCATTCAACATTATTGACCCAAACCTTGCATATCGTTTTGCCCCCGTTTCCGGATCTATCTTGTATATGATAAAACTGACGGCGCGCCACAATGTATCTACCGCTAGGTAGATACCTCCTTCTAAAAGGTAGTCTATCGGAAACAAAGCTGGACATGTGCTCAAAGCGTCTTTGAGTTTCTGCATTGCTTCCTCCTGCATCAGTCCCCAAATAAACTCTTCGTTTATCCTGGTTAATTTTACCAGTGGTTCCAATTTCATCGCATACCCTTCTACGTACATTCTTCCTACGCCACAAGTACCAAGGAAAGCTCTAACATCCGAGACGTCTTTACATAGTCCCCAGTTCGTTATAACCTTGACTCTGTCAGGAGTAGGTTTTCTTCCTTTGTATGTGCATAGATGTCCTACTACCATGATTTCTCTGGCGCAGATGATTGACTTAGGACCTGAGAAGGTACCGCCACAATATTTCATCCTTTGTAGGACTCTATTCACACCCTGGAAGTGTTCCCAGATGAAACAACGTATCCCTGGGTTTTCAGGTATCGTTTCATAGCCTCCGCCTGGTAACTCGTATCTTGACTTTGGTCCTTTTATTGGAACATCATCAATGTATGGTGTCGTAATATGCGGAATTTCTTCCTGTAATATATGTGACATCGTCATGAAAGATCAGTACTGAGTTTGTCCATCCCATAGGTAGAGTGACTAGTCGCAGTGCTCCGAAAGGAGTCTGAAATGTAGTAAGGTCCCTGGATGACTCGGCCAATATTCTTTCGTCAAAACCAACATATAAATTGCATATTCCTCCACAAGCTCTTCCAGCGTACTGTTCAGCGATTGCCTCCATAGCTGGTGGAACCCCTGAATGTTGTATGGTAACTTTATTCAATGGTTCCAGACTATGTACTAGTCTCAAGCTTTTTCCATCTTTCTTTACCACGCAAAACCATCTAGATCTATATGATGAATTTGATGGTTCGTAAACTCCTGCTGAGATCTTCGACTTGATTACTTTGCATACTTCATCGTATATCCCCGGTGGTATCAGAATATTCCTTTGAACCCATGGCGTGTGTTCAAGAACAGGAATATCTATCAGCAGGAAGAATTCCTCTTTGAACTTTCCCCGTTCTGACTCCTCCCAAGCAAAACCTTCGTTATGTATGCTCATTACATGATCTGCTAGCTTATGTTCTTTGGGCCACATGAATCCGTCGTGATTCTTTAAGAATATTTCTCGATGCTCAGCGGTGTATCTGCCCTTTGGAGTAAACTCCGGAGGATCCATAGGTAAGACAGGCAGATCCTTTAAAGGATCCCCTATTATCTTTTGCACTATCCTGAATTTATCTGGTAACTCGGCCAAAGCTGATCTCACTTTTAACGCCACTGGTTTATACTTTTTCTTGGAAGCCACGTACTGCGCCATTGACACGATGTTTACTCGCTCAATGCTTTCCAAGTCTCGTCGTATACGTTGTTCAAATTCTTCCTCTGTCTCATCAATGTCTTGCTTATCTTCTACGATCGACGATCTTGATGGCGGATCAGAGTTAGTTCTGTCCCAAGTTTCTGGCTCCGACCATAGGGGTGGTTTATCCTCTACCGGGATTACTTCTTC
Source organism: Mycena floridula (assembly GCA_029320655.1). NCBI lineage: Eukaryota > Fungi > Basidiomycota > Agaricomycetes > Agaricales > Mycenaceae > Mycena > Mycena floridula. Next base: position 315,106 of record JARIHS010000053.1, read on the forward strand.
CGTAGATGTTACTTCAGATGTATCCGCTTTGCTAGTCGAAGGTTCCGCTTTCGTGGATACCTCTTCTAGTGGGTCTTCGCTTTCTACCACTTTGTTTGATTTAGCAATCCCCTGAGCTACTTTTTGTTGTTCAAATTTCTTAAGTAGGATACAGTTCTTACACTTGCTCGCATCGTGCTTTGTTTCCTTAGCTGATGGTGCAAAATGACTGTACTGCTTAAGGTCATCTAGCTTTGCTTTTGCTCATTGCCATTCTTTTTCAAATGTCTGCTTCCTTGGTGTCTTCACATTCTTACTTGGCACTTTGAACATCTCTTCGTACCCCCGGTAACAGGTGTTCTGCCACTGTTCTGGTATAATACGAATGTAACAATTTAGAGTCATCGTTCCTTTCTAAATCATTCCTCGATGCATCCAAGTACACGTCTCTTAACTCAGCTTGTGTAAACCGATCCTTAAGAGGTCTTGAGACTCTCACAATTTCATACTCTCCGTACTTGTTCTTTAGGATTTCAAGCGCCAATTCTCCTTGATCATTGATCAACTCATCGAGTGGCGAAAAACCGACTGGAATACTGCTGGGGTTTGCCCTTCAATATCCGGTTTGTTTTCCTTCTTGAGTATCGGTCTCAGAACACCTCGTTCGAACATCGGCATCGTCAAATGGTTTCCCATCTTTGGGTCGGTGATCGTGATAGATTGTCCACCTTGATGGTCGTTCTTAATCCACAATTCTGCTACTGCGTCAAACAGTCTTCCAAGTAGAACTGAATATGCTGGGTCCTTCATGACGTGTATCTGGAAGTAGTATGTTACCTGTCCATCGAACGTGAATGGAATATTCTGTGCCAGTCCTAAAGATGATTCAACACTCCCATTTGCACTTTGCATGTTGATTTTTACATCAGGGGTCCAACATATGCCTAGTTTATTCGCAACCTCTTCTTTTATCGAGACAAGTTGCGAACCACTATCCATGACTGTTTCAACTGGAAATGCCCCATTGATTACTGGGTACAATGTCTGTAATGAATGCGAATCTTGAGCCACCAGTATCTGTTTAGGGACTTCACCTGGCTCAAGACTGTTGAGATACATTTCCACCAGGTCTTGTACCATGTATGATCCCTTTGGTATGCCTTGTAGTGCAAACTGGGACACAGTACATATCGCTGGTGGTAATGACTCCATCATAATCACATCTTCTTGCATCAGAAAGGATTTGAAGTTATCTGATTTATTGGGATCCTTGAGCACCTGTATAACTGGTACTTCATGTGGCCGGATGTCCGCAATCAACGTAGCTTGCCCTCCTGGGGTAGCTTCTATTCGTTTCGGTGTAACCTCTTTCCGTAACTGTTCCTGCATCTCTTTTGTTGCCATCAAGTCCTTGAATTTAAGAGATACTGGAGTGTTCATAACGATCTCTAGCCATTCTTCCTTCGAGGATCGCTTTTCCACCGGTGCTTGATTACAATAGGATGGTTCCTTCGCTCTCTCTACATCAGGGATTGACGTCTCTCTTGGTTGAGGTGGGCCTTCGAACAGTACTCATTTAATTGCTGGTATGCCAATGAAAGGGAACTGAACCTCCTCTACGTTCTCTTCGCTCGTCTCGACTGTTTGTTCTGGCTTTTCTACAATTTTCTCTCAGCTCGTATCTCGCAATCTCGGTGTTCGTACAATATCAACATAAGGAATCAAACAGTTCTTGGATCTCCAGTCGGGGTCTTTGTCTGCATTAGACTTTTTAATTTTTAGGTCCTCCGTTTGGCTTGTTGGCAGTGATGTACCAGACCTGGTACTGCCATTGCCTCCCTTCATTGGACCTATTCGAAACCCAGGCTGTTTTCTAGATTATTGCTTCACGCGCTTTGACCTAACAACTGTTCTAAATGTGTAGTTGGTATGTTCAACATGCTCACGGCTTTTGCAATATCCGATGATTGATTACGCTGAGACTCTTGTATGTATGTCTCAACCATCCTTCACAACTGGTTCTCGCTTTCAACTTTTTCTTGAGCAGCTTTCTCCTGCTCGGCCTTCTTAGTCATTTGAGCCATTAAAGCCCTCATGTCTTGAAGTTCTTTGGACTCAAATGTTGGGACCGATCGTGTCGAAGAACTGGGTTCCATATGAAGATAGGCTTCATAGCTTCGATCTTCTTCGATCAGTGTCCCTCCTGTCATTTCAAAATCTTCCATACAGTATCCAGCTAGCATGTTGACTTGCGCATTGGCTTTGTTCCAATGTTCAATTCTCTCAGTCAGATCTTTGCCTGGTAAATCTTTAGGAATCATGTTGCCGTTAGGCAACCCAATTCGACCATTGATCTCCTTGACATAACCGATGCGAAGATGATTGTTCTTCATCAGACAATCACCGATTTGATGACCGTCCTTCCCACAATAGAAACATCCCATATATGGTGGTCTATTGTCGGAAGTACGTTGAACTTGTGGTGCGCTCCACGACACTTGTGGCGCACTACACTGCTGCTGCGTCTGGCTGGTATACACTTGTTCCAAGTGTTTGTCCATATCAGCCATTAACTGCTTAGCAGTGAGTTTGAAGGTATCCTTCAGTGATGCGGTCAATTCTTCGATTTCTTCCCACTTAACATGTGGCGAGTCATAAGACGACTTTGCCATGTCTGCCACTACCTTCGCACTAGATTCTGCAAACGCGCTTCCTCGAATCACCTGACTATGTGAGTCTCCGGCTATCTCAGCGGATGCTTCATCCAATTGTTCGAGTATCTCAGTCCAAAGATACGGGTCATCATTTCTTCTCGGAGGAGTATTGGCAGGAAGCACTGTTGTTGAGTTTTTAACCCATACTCTAGTACGTATTTCCGTAGCCAAGTTCGGTCCTAGAATGCCTCATATTTTGCTGCACAACTCGCGGTTACCTACAATAGTCGTAGCTCCGGAAGATAGCTTTTTAGCTTCAGCCGTGAACTTTCAACAGAAATCAAGGATTTCTCTTCGGTCTGTTAACAACATCCCATTATAGTCTGTGACTATTCTGTTCAGTGCGGCAAGACTTCCGACTTTCAGAAGTTCTGCATCTGGGTAACTATGGAGCAGGTCTTTCTTGAATGTGCCATATGATGTATCATCAAAAGCACCCCATTCATTCTCGGACACTGTATTGGCGTAACTCTTTATCAGAGATATCTTCTGGGCATCATCTTCGATGTTGCACTTTGTGAAAATAGACTCAACTTGCTCAACAAATCTGTTGAGTTCGATGGCCTTGCTGTGAACAAAACGCGGTGCGTCTTTCGCCAGCGGAGAGGGGGGGTTCGGAGTTGCCATAATAGTTATATTATGTTCTGGAGTATTATCTGGAGTGGTAGACAAGTTGCGTGGCAACGAGTCTTGGGAGTTCGAGTTTGTAGGTAAGGTCTTAGATGTTTCTCTTGATCTCACTGGACTTGTCCTTGGACTAGATTCAGGGGTCGTGATAGTTTCTTCAACTGGTATTGTGTTCGCAGCTGCGCTACGATTCACATTGATTCTTTGGAGTTGCTCTTCGCCTAGATTGGACAACAAGCTCTGCTCAGTGATTATAATTGCTGGCCGATTTATTGCTCTTCCTCTCGGTCGGCTAGTACTTGCAAAAGGCTCAACTTCCTCAACGTCATGCGAGTTTTGCGTGGTACGAGGTTTTGGTCTGAACGGTTTGATTAGAAGTTCCTGCTTTGTGGCAGTAGTTCCTTTCTCCGGTTCGGAAGGGTTTGATTGATTGGAATCGACAGACGAGGTCCTTGAAGGAACTCTAACACGTCTTTTTCCGGTATCAATGATGATCACTTGCGCAAGGTTTGGAATGCCTTGCTAAGTCGCTGTTTAGGACAGACTCGCAGATGTTTGGTTAGAAACGGTAGTTTCTTCATGAAAGATTTCTAAACATAAAGCTTCCCTCGCAGTGGGCTCCAGATAATAGGGCACCTTTCGGTGGGGCTGTCGATGCAAATGGACTCTTCGAAACAGATCTATAAAGATCTATAACTAATAACCCAAATACACACTAACTCTCTTTTAACACCCTAAGTAATTCGGGCAGCTATTAAGAAAGAGAAAGCCTTTCAACAAAGTTGTAAGGTTTCGATCATGCACTACTGGTCTCTCGCAGACATAAACTTAACTTAGTTCTCTTTGACAGTGAACCTTGCACAGTTTTTGTAATAGTTTTAATTCACAAGGAATATAAAGGGGGTGTTTTGCAGGGCTACTGCTTCAATGTTTTGTCAGGCTACGACTTCAATGGGTGCAGGGCTACTGCTTCAATGGGTGTCGGGCTATGACTTCAATATGTCTTTTCAGACAACACAATTTTATTGCACCTCGGAGCACCACATCCTCGTGTACACACTAGCACTATCACTGGGTTTGTACCTCGGATCACCATGTCCTCGCGTACCACAATAAAATGAGATAAAATGTTCCACTCGGACTCTGCTTGTGGGCTGAGCTTTGTGGGGTACAATTCACTGGCTACTAAAGATACAAACGTTCTAGTTTTATAGTACTTCTACATTATTTCAGAGTCTGCTGTGTTGATAATACAAGTCCCGTTTGGGACCTCGCCATATGCAAGTCTTCTTGTTCGGGCTCGACTCCATCATCTGCCAAGACTCGGTTGTCCCTATCAGGCTCGCTGCTTTGTAGCTCTTCCCGATCAGGCCAATCCCTAGTCATCCTCGTCCTAATCTGACTACCTTGGGTAAAGCTGATTCATTGCTGATTCTAGGCTTTACTCATGGTAGCGCACTGCTTTCTTCGTACTCAACTTTACTCACATAGCACTGGCTCGAACATGTATTATAACAATTATTCTTTGCTTTATCCATGCTGAGACTTCATATGAAACAGTGTCTTTGTACTGTCTGGTTTTCACCAAGTCACTCGATCACATGTGGACGCATTATTGTCTGTTGTTTGGCTACTTAACTCTGTGTGTCCCATTGAGTTTTGCTCACAGAGTAAGTTACCGAGTTTCTTGAGCATCGAGTATTTATCCTATGTTTCGACCAAGTAGTGCAGCCTGCTTACAGATGGTTTACTAGTAGAACCGCTGCGTTGGTTGTTACATTTCCCATCGAGTATTCAAGCAAAGCGCTGTTCAAACACTGTTGCTGGATCCTTCTAGGTGCTTGTTTCATGATTGGCACTGGTACTGGTACTCTTCTAGACAAGTCGGAACTCCTCTCTAGGCAAATAGTGTCCCATTCGTAATCAGGAAAGACGGTCATATTTACTAGATATGCCGAAAATACAGGGTGGAACGTTTCCAGCCCTATTATCGCACTGGTAATAGAATACCATTACGACTCTGTATTAGACATGAGATGCCCACTGTTACAGTGCTTTTACTGCATGGTTTCCCCTGAGTAACTCCATCACATGTAGACACGTCATGGTTCTTTATTTGGTACTTAAAGCATCGCATATTGGCATGTTATGCTTCATGATATCATCCCCCAGTCTCGAGCACTCAAGACTGTTTCCTATGTTGACCGAGTAGTGCAGCTCGCTTACAGACAGTTTACTAGTAACACTGCTGTGCCATTGTGTCCTTGTCCGTTGAGTATTCCGGCAAGATCATGTCTATTGACCATTGCTAGAGCCTTCTTGGAGTTTGAACTATGTTCGATACTGTTACTGGTGCTCCTCTAGACAAGACAGAACTCACTTTGTAGGCACATTGTGTCCCATTCATAATCAGGAAAGACAGTCACATTTACTAGATATGCTGAAAATACAGGGTGGAACATTTCCAACCCTATTACCACTTCTAGTGGATATAGGAAAGCTACGAAGGTCCAAGCTGTTGTGCGCTGAAGATATTTGGGTGTTGATCCAATCCCTGAGTACATACTCGATGACATGGTACTCGAGTCACAACCCTCAAAAATAACTGACAGAGCACATCACAGAACACACCTCGGAAGTCCCAGTTCAACATGAGGGCTGATATTCATGCCACATTTGTCTTGCTCTACGTCCCTCCGGCTGTGGCGTACTTTGGTTGTTAGCCAAAAGATACAACACTTCCCACAGCTGGTCTCATGATGGACTAGCCTGTGGTTTGTTTGTTGAGCAGGGTATACTTGTAGTGACCTTTTTACAGATGACATAGAATGCTATCGAGCAGTTGGATAATCACCTTGGGATATGTCAGATATGTCGGAGGTTGTCGATGATGTCGAGGTTGTCTCTTAGAGATAAGAGGGTCCCAATGATTCCACCAAAACTCGATCTGCCTTCGTTTGATTTACTATAGGGTGACCAGGACCCAGTGAATGACGTCTGCTGTTACACAGAGTCTTAAAGACAAAACAAGAGATGAGAGATTCATAGGTCTTGTCGCTCTAGTTGACAATGCTGATGTTGAAGTAGTCTACTGCAGGTGTCAACCTATAGTATACTATGCTGGACCTTGAACTGAAACTGAACTTGAAGAAAAACCGGACTTGCTGACTAATCAACACTGCTCACTGTGAACAATGATGACTAGACAGAAAAACAGAAAACAGACTACCTTAAGCCTGCTACTGTCTGCTGAACAATAAGGTAAGAGAATAGGCAACCACTTTGGTCCCTACTGCACTTACTTTACTGTGGGTGAACCTTGCCACTTTCCTCTTTCTTGGGGGAAACCTGGGGATTGATTTCACTGTGCCACTGGGCTCCTTTTATACCATTTCGATGTCACTGTCACATGTGACCTCCCATGCCTATACTATTAATTAATTAGCTACTCAGATCCGATTGTCCATCTTAATCTGGTCTCAGATCCAATCGTCCACCCTAATCCGGGTTATCCAATTAATTATTTTCCGGGCTCCTAATTTGGACTTGAGGGACTTAGCAGAGCCTTTTCTTGCTTCCTTTTCCCCCCTCTGCCATACTCCCACCTCAAATTATGTTGCCCATCAGTGATCTTGGCCTGTCTGATGGACTTTAATGATCATGTAATGACATTATCTATCATTTCCCTTGATCAGATAACATTATAAGGTGTGTTAGCATGCTCTAGGATTTGGCAGAGGAACTGTGGTGGGCGGGCCTAGTAGTGACATGTAGTAGTGACCAGTGTGACATGTTTGGTCCTGTTGCAGTTTTTATAAAACTCAGCCAGTAACTCAGCTGGTGTTTGGCTTTGTGGTGGTTTTTATTGTGCACTGCCTATTGTTACTGGTGCCTGGTTGTCTTGACCTTTCCCAGGGACCAGTTCCTGACCTATACCCATGCCTAGGACACATTGCCGGTCTTCATGAGGGCCCATAACAGCTTTCAGAGGTGATCTGCTGGGTCTGAGTCTGATCTCGGATCCTCTTGATGTGCTGTTGCATCATTATGACTTCCTCTGATGCGCCAGGATGTCATTTTGGGTCCTCTTGTTGTCATGGTAGTAGCACACAGCTGTATGTTCCTGGAGGCACTGCCTGTCATGATTATTAATTCCTGTGTTGTGCCCGTTTATTATGGACGCTCATTGCCTTAGTGCTACAATTTCCCACAGGTTGACAGTTATTATAGGCATGCACTCTGCTTGTCTCTAGTGCTAAGTCCCATTTTCACCAAACGATTACGCTCCAGCCAACAACACTATTTCTGCTGAAACAACATTTCAGCGGGACATTTTTCAGGAAACTTTAAATTGACTGTCCCCAGTTACAGCTGGTGCTTGGCTAGTGCAGTGAAAATTATCCTGTCATCCTCAGATTGGATCTCTGGTCATTCTTTCTGTGACTTGGAAGGTTAATGGTAATATACGACATGCTGGTGCCTCATTGGAGTTCACCAATCCTGAACATCAATAGATGTTGTTACTTCCATTTTTCTTCCAAGCATGTTGCAGTGGTGTTTCTATATGATTCTGTTGAAGTTACCCCATATCGTGTCTAAAGATCTGCACTTATACATTTTAGAACTGGATTAATGCTTCTTGGGCTGATCTTTATTTGAGGGCTGCTTCTTCCTATTGTTCGGCATATCAGCTAAATGAGTTGAACAGCTTTGAATGGTTGTTTCCATGCTTCCATGGTGTTTCCATTCATTGCTAGTCTCCTGCCATTTTAGCTTTTCCCTGCCATTGTGTCATATAATGCTTTGGGTGCTCTCGCTGATTCTCTAGGTGAGTCCCCATTTCTGCTCCTTTGTCTCCCTCAGCATAGCTGACACTCCTCAGCGATTGCTATGCTCAGTGACCTGTGCTGCCGGGAGCAGATTTGCTATGGGATGGATATGCCCAATTGATAAGAAGAAGAACGATAAGGCTGACATCGCAAATTACCGCCCAATTACAGTCCTTAATGTAGACTACAAGATTCTTACAAAAGCCTTGACAAACAAGCTTTCTGAGATCGCCCCATCACTCATCCATAAAGACCAAGCTGGTTTTGTCCAGGGTCGCAGTATCACAGACCAGGTCCTCCTGTGTCGCCTCATGGTCGAATACTCCGAACAAGAGCTCCAGGATGGTGTCATCGTTGCCCTGGACCAGGAAAAAGCTTACGACAAGATATCACATGAATATCTATGGAAGGTACTGACCAAATTCGGTGTTCCTGATGCCTTTATAAACACCATCAAGTCACTCTATGAGAGTGCGAAATCTGTTGTCATTATCAACGGTGAGATAAGTGACGCCTTTGACATTACTAGAGGAGTTCGGCAAGGTGATCCTCTATCCTGCCTGTTGTTCGACCTGGCAATTGAACCCCTTGCAGAAATGCTAAGATGTTCCTCACTTGAGGGATTCAAGATCCGGGGGGTTGCGGACAGACTGATTACCTCACTATTCGCAGATGACACCACAGTCTACCTTTCACGAAGGGATTCTTTCAGTACTCTTCAGCAGATTCTCAATAAATGGTGCCTTGCCTCCAGTGCTAAGTTCAATAAGGATAAGACTCTCCTACTCCCAATCGGCTCTACAACATACCGTAAACAGGTCCTACAGTCTCACTCAATTGACCCAGAAGGACCGGAAAAGCTTCCTGGAAAAATACATATAGTCAAAGACGGAGAATCGATCCGCATTCTTGGGGCCTGGATTGGGAACAACTGTCTGGACTCAGACTCATGGACGAAGACTCTGGAGGAAATTGACGAGATTATCGCGAGAAGTGGTAAGACTCACCCCACCCTAGAAGGGAAACGGCATACCATCGAAACAACTATCGCCGCCAAATCCCAGTACAAGGTACAAGTTTCATGTATGCCAAAAACAGTAGTGAAAAGACTGGACGAGATTCAGCATGCCTTTGTATGGGGTGAAGGAAAATCATCACCGATTGGAAAAGACATCCTTGCGTCCCGTATAGAAAGTGGAGGGAAAAGCATGAGGATGACCGAGACACGGAATGAGGCCGCAGATATTATGCACCTCAAGACTTACTTACAGCTCGGAGAAGATAGACCAACGTGGGCCTATGTTGCCGATACCCTGATACAGAGACACCGAAATGTAACTGATGGGGTAAAGGAAGACTCCTGCTCCAACATGTTCCTGCAAAAATGGAACACGGCACCTTTCCGTCTACCATTAGTCCTATATAATATGCTCAGTACAGCTAAGAAATATGGGATAGAGTTCAATGGTACATGCCTGTCCATCGATACTCTAAACGAAATCCCAATCTGGCACCACCTCGGTGGTGACCCGGAGAAAACTCAATATAACAACCGGGCGACTGACCTATGCCTTCGAAGTGTCCATAAAGTCTTTACTACTGGAGAGGCAGTGTCAATAACTGGGCGTCTCACAAACAATGAACACCTACCCTCACGACTCTGTGAATGCGAAGATTGTCTGGAAGATATCAACCAAGGATGTAAAAATCCACATTCCTGCGTTAAAGAAGCAGCGGATAAACTCTCCCGGCTCCTTCCAAAATGGGATCCAAGGCAGCACCCCGGTCAAGATATCAACGATCAAACCCAGCCCGATAATGATATTGAAACAGATACCGTACTCCTAAATCTCAGAGATGAAGTAACATCACTCCGAGAAGGATTCAGGATCATGGTGAAGCATGATGAGACAAACATCACATACCGGCCAAGTGAACCAAGACGTCGGAGGAACCAACAGCTTCTCCCTGTGCCACCACAAAGTAGAGTTCTTTGTGGTGCTAGCAATAACAACCGGACAGGGATCGATGCTAGAGCCCGAGGCGGTGTATGGTATGGACAAGGGAATAATCAAAATACTGCAGTTGAGATTCCTGAAAGATATGAGCAATCAGATTACACCGGAACCCTGTTAGCCGTCATGAAAGCAGTGGAACAGACTCACAAGGATACCGAACTGGAAATTGTCATAAAAGACCGTCGACTCTCCAAAATCCTAACTTCCAAGATCCCATCCTGGGAAGATAAGGGGTATAGTGGCGTCAAAGATCCCTCACTAATGAGATCGCTGGTCGCGAAAATCCGTGGGAGAGTTGCCAAGACATTTGTAACAGTTGGATCTGGGATGGATGTCGAGCCTGCATGCTCTCTCAGTATGGCAAGCCTACTGGCAGATGGAAATGTCCCAATAACACAAGACCTAGACTTGCGCATCCCGGAGCAGCTACATTTGAGAGGTGCTAAACTCTCAGACATGACTCAGTCCAGAGCATACCGAATGATACGGGCTACCAAGAAGGTAAAGCCCAGGAAGACAACTCTGAATAATATCAAGTTAGTGAAAACAGCGATCCGAAACCTCAATGGGGATGCACCGGATGAAGCCAAAATATGGCACTCCATCCGCACCACGGACTTCATGAGGAGACAGAGAAATTTCTTGTATATGACAATGCATGGAGCTCATAAGATCGGAGCATTCTGGAAAAATGTCCAAGACTGCGAGACCTGGGGTATCTGTCAGCACTGCCAGGTCACGGAAAGCATGGAACATATACTGCTGGAATGCAGAAGGCCAGGCCAGAGCCAGCTATGGAACCTGGCTCACCTCCTCTGGAGCCAGAGGAATCAGCAAAATGGTGTAGCATGGCCAGATATGACTCTGGGCCTGATCCTAGGCTGTGGACTGGTACACTTCACAGACGGCACTGGCAAATATAGGCCAGCGCTATCAAGATTCTTCCGAATTCTAGTGACAGAAACAGTACATACCATATGGAAGATCCGCTGTTCAACAGTACTGAACAGGAATAATGTTGCAATGGCGGTACCACAAGTCCACAACATGTGGGTTCACAGCATGAACGAGCGCCTGAAAATTGATCGGTCCCTGACAAGTGTCTCACGCTATGGCAAGAAGGCGCTACCTGTGAAAACGGTGCTCGATACCTGGAGCGGAGCATTGAGAGATGAGGCAAGCCTCCCAGATTCCTGGATATGGGAACCTAGGGTTTTAGTGGGTGTAGAGCCGATGACAAATCACCGTGTAGCAGTCCCAAGACCCCCAGGTCGCAGAGGACGCAATCGCTGACCATTGAGTCGCGACAGCTCGAAATCCCCACTGTGGCTTCAAGCCGCGTGCACTTGTGCATTTTCCTAGGGTAGATCTGTCTATTCTCTCTCTGGAGGTTGCAACTCCTCCAAACTTTACGTATGTCTTATTAGAATGTAACTTTGTTACTTGTCTTATGAGACGGACTCTTCGAGTCCGTACTACCAAAAAAAAAAAAAAAAAAAAAAATGCTCAGTGACCTGTGGCGGTCGTCATCTGTGCATGGCCTTTGTCAAGTTCTTGGTATGTCGCTTTCTGGAATTGTGGCTTCTGCAATCTGACTTTCTTTCTTTCATCAGGTGTCGTTTCTGGGCTAGAGACGCTCTCTTGACTTGGGCAGTGGTACATTCTGAGCAGAATCATACCCGTGCATGTTTATCCCATCTGGCTCTGTCTTTACTGATATCTCATTGTCCTCAGTTTATAGACATGACTGTTATGACTAGCGCAGGACCGCCTTGTGATACCCGAGCTGGCTATTCCCTTTCACTGACCCAGTTAAGTGCCAGTGTTTGTCAGGTAAACTCGCTTTCTATCGTTGTTATTGTATTGCTGATCTGGTTTCTTTTCAGTGTATGGCCCTACCTGGTTGGAAATAATTCCAGCCTTATAGTACCTTCTGAAGTCGCTACCCAGATAATCTGTTATTGTAGTTTACCAATTAATTTTCCTTTATATTCAGAAAATTAATTCAGTTGTCCTGTTAGCTCAGCATGTGGTTGCCACCAAAAAGAAGTTAGATGTCTTCTTGCAACATCTGTTGAAGCTTCCTTCAACCGGTGTCAAATGGTTACGTTGGACTGCTTGAACTCCATTAGCTGGGTTTGCTTTCCAGAGGCACCTTAGTGCAATGGACTCGAGCATCTGCAGCATTTCCTGAAGTGGTTCCACTATCGTGGTTTCGAGTCTGCTGGGTTAAGGTTCTCTGTTTTGCCTCCTTGCGTTCCAACTCTGCATAGCATATCTCATACTAGCCTGAGTCTGTCATAACAGAAGATCATCTGTTTCTGTGTCATTTTAGTCTCCACTATCTGAGTTTACCATCCTCTCTTGTGCTGGTTATGAATAATTCAGCAGTTCTTGACATATGTCAAATGGTTACATTAGTAGGGGTCAGAGTAGCCGTTTCTGGCCGCTTCTGAGTTTGTTTCTGGGGCCGTTTTTGATGCGCTTTTTTTGACCAGAAACAGCCAGAAACGACGCTTACTCTGACCACCTGTTTCTGATGTCACTTCTGGGGTCGCTTCTCAGGGTTGTTTCTGAGTTTACTTCTGCTGCCTGGGTCCCAACAAATTGTATTAGAGTAAGTGTTACATCCTCACTGGCTTGCTGACAAACAACATCAATGTCGCTGTCAGGAAGATTTTGAGGGTGTTACCTGCAAGCACGTCAATTAGGCTGGCCTTTTGCCCTATATGCTGTTTTTGCCTTGTTGGTGAGTTATAATTCCTCAAAATAGTTTATAATTATAGTATATTGCCACCTACACTGCAAGCTTGAAACAGTCAGGTAGGAAATAACCGAAAATAAGGGAGGGAGGGTCTCACAATAGGGTTACATGTCTCTCCTACTTGCAAGAAGCGTCGAGAAGCAGCCAAGCCAGAAACAGGGAGAAGCGAGAAGCGGCTCCGGAGCCGCTTCTCGCTTCTGGTCGTTTCTGAAAAAAGCGCCGTTTCTGTGATCCCAGAAGCGGACCAGAAACGACTGGAGAAACAACATCAGAAACAGCCAGAAACAGCTACTCTGACCCCTACTATTGGACTACGCAAACTCCATAAACTGGTTTGCCTTCCAGGGGCACTTTAGCGCAACGGACTCAAGCATCTGCAGTATTTCCGAGAACTCATGTCACTGTCGTGGTTTTGAGTCTGTGGTGATAAGTGTCTCTTGTTTTGCTTCTGCAATGTTTGCTACCTCCCTCTGTTGACTATTTTTGCTCTGCATTCATTCTTTTCTTTTCTTTCAGAGTCGTTTGCTATGGTCTGGCAAATGATATACCTCCTGTGCAAGCATCGTAGATGTTTCCGATTTCCAAAGAGTGTAATGGTCCTTTCCCAGGGCCTATACTCTCCTTTTAACTCATGTCCTGAGCTCTTGCCTCCCATTTTCCTTCATTTTATAGTGCAAGGTTGTCCTATATCGATGTGCTGGGTCCTATGGGCCTGGCAGTACCACAATGTGTAGTGCCCAAGAGCCCTGCATTATATCCATACTAGAAAAGAGCTCAGCCACATGAGTTGATTAATTATTTGAAATCATTTGAAAGCATGACAAATGATGAATAATGATGACAAATTATTCTAACTGACATAATCATGAGCGCCGAAGGTGCAGACGCCGCCCGAGGCCGCCCTCAGGGAATCCGGCCAGAAACAATTGAGATATGAGCATGTCAAAACAGGAAAAAATATTCCAAATTGAGATATCACTCACTTGTACACATATAATTGGGCTATAGCTTCCTCAAAACAGCTCCGATTGCCATAAAAACACAATATGCAAAACAATATATAGAAACTTCTCAGATACTGGGATTTTCCATAACTATTGAGGGCCCTGAATGGGAGATGAAATTGATTTTGGGTGTACAACTGAGCCATAAAATACTGTAGTATTAGTAAGCTCCCGCTGCAGCAAAGGACGGCGCTCATACAACAAATGAACTTATATATAGGTTGCGTAATCTGAAACCAAGACCCAGGTGAGGAATGAGCTTCATATAACGAAAGATAAGTAGTTTCGAGCGAAATCAGACATATATCTCCAGTTTCTGATGCTCATTTCACTTCTTATATCTTCAATAAATCTCATTGAACTGCTAGATTCAAAACTCGGAGCTCTGAAGTCGTGGGAAGAGTACCCGTCACTCGCTCGCGCGCCCCTCCCTCGGTACCCTCGGGGGGTCCCCCGAGCCATGCTCATCTCGGACGGGCATGCTAAAGACTCAGTCCTGCATTTTCACTGATCCCCGAAGGGGATCAGTATAGTTCTTTCAAGTCACAAGCCTTTTGGTTGCAAAAGGCAGCAAAATAAGCACTTGTTGCAGGACTTGAACCTTGCCGGGCCTTACCATGTTACTGAGACGTATTAAACGATGTAAACGACTGAGCCATCAGCGCTTCTCAGAGCTCTGATTGGCAATGACCCATACCAGCCAACCAAGTCAGGTAACCTTTCACCGTACCTGAAAGTCACACGGCTTTGTAATTGGTATGGACGATTAATGTTCTTGTGCTTCGCTAATACATTTCGTAATCTTGCTGAGCCAAGGCCACCGAAAATCGAAGGTCACGTCATTAGCTGATAACATGGGAAACCAGGGGAAACCTCGAAGCCGGCCGGATTTCCTCTTTGGGGACTCTGATGCGTATAAATAGGTTTCGTAATTGGACACCTATCCAGCCCATCAATCACGTCAAATTAGATGGAACATGTGGGCCGTATGCACGGTCTAATTAGAGCGGTTTAATGGTGTCCCCCTAGGTATCGTTAAATACCGTTAATTATGAGGGACTTTGTCGGAAAACATTTGAGAGATAACAGCGGGCTATCAGGAGCGCTGATAGGATGCGCTAGCGCTCCCGTCCCACCATCAATCATGTGCTCCCGTCATAGCGCTTTCTCCCGCTCACCCTCCCGACGCTCCCGCTCACTGTCCCGCCGTCCCGATTATTTTTTTCTATAAAAGGATTCTTTGAACAATCTGCTTATCTGAGAGATATTGGGTACTTCTGTGAGATGACAGCGGGCCATCAGGAACGTTGATAAGATGCGCTAGCGCTCCCGTCCCGCCATCAATCATGCGCTCCCGTCATTGTGCTTTCTCCCGCTCACCCTCCCGACGCTCCCGCTCACTGTCCCGCTGTCCCGATTATTTTTTTCTATAAAAGGACTTTTTGAACAATCTGCTTAGAATGTCAAGTAATACATGGGAAAAATGCAGACAAGAAATATTTTGATAAAACAACGCCTAAAGACAACTGTGTCTAGTTATCATCAGGAACCTCCGCAGGACTAGTGAAGGAAGTGGCGGTGGTTTTCCGCCTTTCTTCCTTGGCCCTCGAGAGACACCTGCATCTGACCGCCTCTTTCTCTTGACTGGAACTGCATCAGCTAAGTTAGCTTGGGCATCAAGCAGTTCCTGGCGAGAGACATGCTTCCATTGACAAGCACCTGACTGCAGAGCTGATAGCAGGTCAGAAACGTCTGACGAGCATTCGAGCGTTGAGGGAGCACGGAATGGGACTGTTGACGGCCAGCCGATGAGCTTGAATTTGAGTTGGACAATGACATCCTTCTCGTAGTTGGTGTAGCTCATCTTGACATCATCGTGACGAGTATGGAATTCTAGAGGAATCTAGTTGAGCAAAAATGCTTTTTCAATGAGATAGACCACGTACTGAGACCTCCGAGAATTGCGGCAGCGCAGTCAACCCGTTGCTGAGCCGCTGATGTAACCTTCTGAACGCCTGAACCCAGATTAGTTGAATGGAAAGTGAGAGAAAACAATGATCACGCACGTTTGGATGAGGCAATTGCAAAGCTTTCAAAGAGCCTCAGGATATCCCAAGGACCACAATGGAAAATTTCCTTCAAAAACGAGTCAGAATCTCCACTGATGAACCAGCCAGGTTCACCAGTACAGTCAATGTCTCCACGAGTCACAAATCCAAAACCAATGGCCCCGGTGCGCTTGTTGAGATTGTAGAACTGTACGGAATCATTCAATCAGAAAAGAAGATCATTGATTGAAAGAGATCATACTGCTCACCTCATCGGACATTGCCTTTATGGAAGCACCAATATCCTTCGCTTCAGAGCGGTGGGACAGATGGCTTCCCTGGCTGCTGGTAATCCTCTTCTGCTCAAGCTCCTCCTTGATTTCATTGACACGTTCATCAGACGCATCCATGAGTTCCATATCTGCATGAAGTAATTCCCTCAATTCCTTCATTGACTTTTTTGAGCCGACTGGAAGCGCTGCAAAGCAAATAAGAGCCCGTTCAAAGGATATAATGATGATGCTCACCTGAATTTATTTCATCTGCCTTGTAACTAAGCAAGGCATTTTCACAATTGACGCGACGTTTGGGTTTCAATGCCGTGGAAATGAGATCCTCACACCGTTGAACAGTGACAGAATGCTCATCGGCGATGAAAGCCAGAATCTCATCCTGTTCGCTCATGAATTGGCGAAGAGCTTCCTTGAGACTTTCCGACTTTGTCTTGTTGATGTCGTGTGCAATTTTTCTGCTTGCTTTCTGGGCAGGGGTCCAGGAAGTCTTGATTCGTGGAGCTATGGGTTGTTGAAGCAGATGAGGGTGCCAATCTGCATGGGTGACTGCGACAGGTTTCACAAAAGGGTTGGAATTCTGGTCCATGATGGACAAACAGATTTGTCACCCGATGCTTACAATTCTTTTGACAAGCTTCTACGATGAGTCTCTGCCAGCCACTGAGCAAGAGGACAAATCCTTTCCATCGCCTTCTCCAAGCTCCCACAATTCTATGCGCCTCGAGAAGAAATGCGCAAGAGATACCTCTACACTTTGGCCAAACGCGAATTGAAACAGATAGAGGAGGAAGAAGCCCTGGATATCAAGATAAAGAGGCTGGAGCAAACCAAAAGGAAATTCAGGTGAGAGAGGGAAGACTGTCTCTGAACTATTGCTGGAATCGACTCTGGCCTACCAGATATCGTTGAAGATGAACCCATACAAAACATACCGATCGACAGCCTGAGGAAACGCAAGAGAGGCGATGACATTCCCAGTACACCGTCTATCAGTGCTCCTCCATTCAAGCGACCTCAAAGTGTAAAGAGTGCAGCTCAAGGTCTGTTTCGTCCATTTCTTCTCAATTTTGCAGCAAGCTCATCGAATAACAGATGCGATGCATTCCGTACCGACCCTCCCACGACAACCCCCGTGACCAAAGCAGCTCATCAACCAGCATATCTTTGCACCTTCAAACTTCCTGTCCCAAAAGCAGCTATCGCTCCAAAATTTGCTCAATCGCTTGCAGAGCTCGGCATAATCCATAGCAGACTTGTCATGCCAACCCACAACAACTCGATGCTGTTAGAATCATTACTGGATGCCACAGTTGCTCTTATCGAAACCAAGAAAGCTGTCGACAAGGTGGACTTTGATATCGGTGTCGCAAAAGAGCGACTTGGACTGAGAAATAGCGTTGAGAGAGCAACACCAATGGATCTCAATGAACACCTAGCAGACGACGGTCGGGCTCAGAGTGTACTGAGCGCCAGAAGTGGACGATGTCGCAAAGCAGTACGCCATCCTCAATTATCTGAAAGAATCAATCTGACCAGAATCTTCCAGAATGCTCGCTCAATGTCTGTTTCTTCCGTGGATACTTCCGTCACTGGTCCAGGGCGTATAAAACAACAAAAACACAGTTGAACTTTTTGTATGTACATTACTTGTATCTTTATTGTCATTCGTCTGAAAGCCGTCTCTCGAAAACTCCTCGCTCTCTTATGTCCATAAATGGTGAGCTGCATTCTGTTACAGAAGCGAGTCCCAGTGGCGCTGCCTCATGCGGTGCAACCTTGTTCATTGACACGCATGTCGTATCAAAGGCTCGACTGGTCTTTCCAAGTGGATTCGCGAACTGGTTCAAATCATCAGCAGGATGAATCAAACAGAAAAGATCAGACATACCTGAGGATTCGCAGTGGACTCCATTGTCCCAACCGTATTCTTCTCATGCCAGTCTCCCAGCGAAATGCAGCCCAGGTCCTGTGAACTGAACCTTTGATGGAGGCGGTCTCGAGAGTTCAGCATCTGAAGGACCGCAAAAGTATAGAGCTTGCCAGTAAGCATGATGAAAAATATAATCAGATTATCGTCTCCATGCTGTCAACTATATCAGAATGAATATATCGGCAAAGAGACATTCCTACTGCATGAGCGTGATAAAGTGCTGCAGCAGTGATGAGAGAGGCCGCTGACAGCACTGCGGTCTGACAGGTTATTGATCGTGATGACTTTCCAGACGACACGGTCAGACTGGTGCTGTCCCGTCTTGGATTGCCATAAGATGACAACAGCTAGAAATTGTCAGTCTTCATAGCTGGTGATTTTTGACATGTACTGGTTACTGCGACGGTGAGATCATCAGTCACTGAAATAAAGACAGACTATTCAATAAATGAAGCTCACCTTGTCCGATATTCTTTTTAGGTCCTGAGCCATGTTGAAGGACTCCGGTTCTCAAATGACTATCATAAACTACTAGAACAGTGTCAATAATTCATAAAATGTGTAAAATACTTCAATAAAAGGAGTACGAGAGAAAGAAAGACTGACTGGGGGACTTGGCTTGTCGACAGAAGCCTGTGACATAGTGTGACTGGCCGCGTTATTCTCAACGTTCAGCAATAATGTCGCTCCGAAATCCTCAGCGTAGCCTTGGGAAAGCCAGGTCCTCCTCCTCTAGACATTATCACTCTGGTGGCTCATATAACTCTCGCCTTGGTCCCAGCGCCCCCACAGAAACTACACGGCAACGTCTCAGCCGCCTTGGAATTATGCGTGAAAAAGTCTGTGAAGGCTTTGAGGCCGCTCAGCTCAAAGAATCTCCGGCAGCTGCATTGAATGGCTCAGTAGACAGTGATGGAGATGTTAATATGGAAGAGGCTGTCGGTGGCGGGTGGAAGGAATTACCCATTAGCCACAAAGGGGGAGAATGGGAGGACATTGGGGTTTTATGGTCGCAGATGCTGAAAACTAAAAGGTGCGCTTTCGGTTTTCTTGCTTTCTTTGCCAATTTTTGATTTACTTGATTTCAGAGTATACAAGGATCATCGGACACAACGAGACCGTGTTCGACGACGTGTCCTGCAATTCAAGCCACAGATGGATGCCATGGTTGATTCATACATGACCTGGTCTTCAAGTCAAGTGGACAATTCTGCGGTTATAGCAACCCATAAGACAAGGATTGTGGATACATTTCGTACGTTGTTTTTTGTGGCTTGTCTTATTTCTTGTTAACGTTCACAATAGAGTCCTATTCTGGTACATTCAAGGAAACAGAAAATGATAAATTCCTCACATCAGCCCTTGTTTGCCAAGGCTTCTTCCCATGTTCACCATTGCATGTCTCTGTTGCGATTTCCACAGCAGTTTTAGAGCTGTATCGCATCTTGTTCCTTCGATGTCCGCGTCTCACAATCCAACCATTCATCAAGTCCCTCTGTGACCTCTATGGAACTCCTTTCCGCTCCTATGTCTCAGAGCAATTCACTATTGCCTTTGACCTCTATCTCGACGTTCTCCGTCTTGTCAGACTTCATGTCGCTGTAGCGCTCAAGCGTGACTCACCTGATTGGCGACTTGCAAATGCATGTCCATGCTGTCTATACGAGCTCGAAGACAAAGAGGATTTGGGTTTCGGGATGTTGTTCACTATGGATGGCAATGACTCGTTGAAAAGGATGCATAGACAAGAGAGAATATCGGAAGAAGAAGGGGATAGAATGGGTCCATCAAAAGAGAGGAAAGATTTCAGAGAAGGAGGTGGAGATTACTTCCTGTCTCGCACCCAGGCTGACAAATGGGACATCCATGCCGACCCATCCATTCCTCCACCCGTCATTGATCCCAAAGCTACACCAGCTTGCGACCGTTGGCATAACTCGAAAGAAAGCAATACTCGCATGATGTGGAAAGTCTACGATGAGACTGGCATTTTTATTGTGCTATGTTGCCATGGCTTCGTTCTCATCATTGCTGACATGGTCCAGAGTGGCAAGCTGATGAAATATGCCCTCGCCATTCTCTTTTGCTTCTTTGGTGTCCTACCAAAACGCCTTGGTGGTGGCTACGACATTGGTTGTTCTTTCGAGGTGACACTGAAGAATAGTCCATTGGGACCACGAGCTCTTGAAGAGGTTTATTTGTCCCTTGTCGGTCTCTTCCATGGTCATGCCCATAATCAACTTTGCCAGCTTCGCAAACTAGGCACCTATATCACCGGTATGGGCCTTGAGGACCTTGAGGGATGCGAGAGATTCTTTTCGGCTTCAAATGCTCTAGCAACTGCTATCCGCCACTCTTCAATCTTTCACCGTCGTCAAGCCATTGCAGAGTATTCCAGACATTACGACTCCTTCCATATGTATGCCAGCCTCAGCACATTCTTAGCCTCCAATTACAAGCAAGCATTGGATATCCAGGGAGCAGAAGCTGGACTCAAGTGCGTGATGAAAGATATGGGGATTCATTCAACGGATGTCTTTGCAGAATGGTTGAGTGAGGAATTGGAATATTTGAAGACAAGGGTGGTTTCTAAGGCATGCCGCGGGGGCAGGGCAATCTCGGGTACCCACAGGTACATCCGTGGGAATACCTGTGGGTGGCGGATGGCGGATCATCCACAGACCGTGGGAAGCGGTCCTTGCAGATGGCGCGCGGCCTCAACAATTAAAAAACTGTTATACCTATGGGTATTACCGGTTATATATTATTTTATATCTTGATTTAACATGTTTATTTGAGATAACATGCTTTACAATGGTCAATCCTCAATAATTCCATCAAATAGACTTTGAAATACTTGAAATTCAATCAAACATCAGGACATGAAACAATTATGTAATTATCTGCCGCGGGACAGGTACCCGCTGGCGGGTTTCCCGTGGTCCGCGTTCTCGGATCAAGAATGATGGATACCCATGATGCGGATGGCGGATGACCTGGCGGTCCATCCGCGGCATGCCTTAGTGGTTTCAGAGGTCCCTCTCAAAGAAATGCTGGAGATGGAATACTATCAGACACTGGTCAAATTCAGTGATGCCAGGTATGCTTTATTCTTGTTGTATTCACATTTTGCTTACATTGCTTCTCTAGCGACAAACTCAGTTCCGCATGTCATATATGGCTTGTCGACAGCCATTTACCCAATCAAACAAAAGCATTAGAAGCCAAGCGACATCATGCCCAAGAAGCTTTCTCCAGGCTGCTCGAGGAGGTTCAAAGTCTTGAGAGCCGACTCTCAATTTCTCCCCAGGATCGTTGGTTGGTCGGGGATGAAAATTGGTTAAAAAATGCTCAGCGGGTTCAGGAAGAAAAGTACCAGAAATGTCTTGACCGTCTAGAGGGCCTCATTGTGGAGCGGATGTTGGAGTTGACGAAGATGAATATGTCGCAGACTGGTGCGTGATGCAATTGATATTTCTTTTATTTTCTGCTCATTCTGTTCAGGATACAAGCTGTGCAAGCATATTGGTAATGCCCTGAAGACCCGATCCCAAGCCATTTGTAGTGCCCTAGACAGTTATAACAATGCCGCAAAACAATTATCGCCTCTGAGGCAGCACCTAGACTGGGCTACAGTTGTTGAATATGCCTTTCTATCCGAATTCGAGCTTCTTCAGGACTCTTGTCAAGATATTCGGGAAAAACCTTGGGCAACACCAGGAGGCCGAGCTCTGCTGGATCAACATTTCAAGATCCTCCAGGCACGCGAAGAGATCACGCGTTGCAATGTGGAGATATGCCGCCTCGTCACCAAGATCCACGATGAAAAGGAATTTCTTGATGAGCGGCGCCAAGCCATCCATGGGACCGACCCCGCTCTAGCGCATCAGATATCAGTCTACCAGGCTGAGCGGGGCCGCTTTGATCACATCCATATGAAGCGGCTTGAGGCGCTTGCGAAGATCAAGGGATTCACAGGAACCTTGCTTCGAGGTAAGCGCAAGGTTATTCCAATGCCACCAGAAGTCACAGTGATGCCACCACCTGATGCCGATTTCGACAATGGTTTGACAGATGCCAACGCGAGCGGTGATGAAGATGATGATTGGAGTGACGCAGATGCAAGTGGTGATGAGGATGATGAGCTTGTGCAAAGCTTCCTCACTGTACTGGCCATTTCAGAAGATAGACAAGGACTTGCATAATCTAGTATTTCTTTGTCTGTATTTTCCCCATGTATTACTTGACATTCTAAGCAGATTGTTCAAAAAATCCTTTTACACAGGTGCTCACAGAACATCTTAACCCCAGTTAAGATGCTCGGTCACTATTACTCATCTTCACAGCCTGAGAATGATGGTAAATCCTTGCCGACGACAAGATTCGGGGAAAATAGTACTTTTTCACAGAATCTTTCCCTGATAGGAGAATAGAGAAATAATCTTCCGGGCCGGCCAACTTGTGACATCTTAATGAAAATCTTCCCTGGTGTGACAAAGAAAAAATCTTTGCCAATGGGGAAATGCAAGGTCTTTACGCCAGCCAAAGAAATCATCTCTGTGCTGGAAAAACTCAACATCTTGACATGTCAAACACAAAACATCTTCTCCCTTGCAAATATCTTTCATCTTCCTGCTGCAACAAATTTGACATCTTTGCACTGGCCTTTGATTCATAATCTTGACCGGTCCATGAAATGCAATATCTTGATGTCCCAAAAACATCTTACATCTTCCAACCAAGTGAAACATATAATCTTGATGTCAAGGACACAGATGGCTGTGGCCCATTTTTGCAGCTGTGAAAATGGCCTGTGATGATGCTTCATCTTGATGGCCAGCAAAAAGAAAAATCTTTGCCAGCCGTGAAGATTTGGTGAAAATTGGACCTTTTTGGTGGCGAAACTTGGTGGTTTCTAGCTGCTGGAAAAAGATCCATGGAACAACCAATAACATCTGTGGGTCTGTGGGTTTGTCATTTGAGCGACTCAATCAAGCCCACAGAACCACCAAGATGATCTGTGGGTCTGTAGATTTGTAATCTGAGCTGCTTGATCATCACCCAGCAGTTTCTAGCTGCTGTGGGAACCACCAATATTAGTTGTGGGTCTGTGCATTGGTAATACAATCTGCTGAAGCACCACTCAGTGGTTTCTAGCTGCTGTGAAGAATCCATGGAACCACCGGTATCATCTGTGGGTCTGTAGATTGGTGATATGATCTGCTTAACCACCACTTGCCATGGAGCATCCAATATCATTCAGGGGTCTGTGGGTTTGTCATCTGAGCCACTCAATCAAACCCACGGAACTACCAAGATGATCTGTGGGTCTGTGGATTTGTAATATGAGCTGCTCAATCATCACCCAGGGGTTTCTAGCTGCTGTGGGAACCACCAATATTAGTTGTGGGTCCGTGCATTGGTAATACAATCTGCTGAAGCACCACTTGGTGGTTTCTAGCTGCTGGAGAAAAATTCACGGAACAACCAAGAACATCCATGAGTCTGTGGGTTTGTCATTTGAGCCACTCAATCAAACCCACAGAACCACCAAGATGATCTGTGGGTCTGTGCATTTGTAATCTGAGCTGCTTGATCATCACTCAGTGGTTTCTAGCTGCTGTGAAAAATCTATGGAACCACCAATATCATCTGTGGGTCCATGGATTGGGAATCAAGTAACATCACAACTTCTGTTAATCTAGCACCGGGGGCAAAAGCTCTCGCACCTGAGTTCACTGCACCTTGACCTGCACCTTGACCTGCACCTTGAGAGATTATCTCACGTTCTGTCAAAGAGGCTGTGTCGGCAACTTTCGGCAACACACTTTTGGACAAATTCTCTCATGCTTCATCTGATCAGGCCTGTGTCGGAACTTCATCGGAATATTTCATTGCAGCTGGGTGACAGACACGGCGGACAATCAGCTGTCATTGCTGATTGTTGTGCTACAGTCATTGGTACTGTCATTGGACTAGTCATTGTTCTGTCATTTTACAATCTCTTTGTGTTATTATAGAATATTCCCTTTTTTTATTAAACAAACGAACTTCCCAAATTGGTACAAAGCACCCTTGCCGGAATCCGGATTTGTCTGGTTGCTGTCTCTCTCTGACTGCACACTCACCATCTCTTGGATTGCACACTCTTACTCAATATCAGCTATGAAGGAAAGTTCAGTGGGCAAGAGGGATTATGATGTCTGTCTTTGCTAGTCTCATGACTCCAAAGGAAAAACATGGCAATCAAAGGACAGACAAATGAAGAAGGAAAACAGGGTGCATACAGCATATCAGAGACAGTATAATGAAGGCCAAAAACTGGAGGAAGAAAAAGTGTTGCCACTAGTAAGATCTTACTGAAATGCTTGCCATTTTTATCCTTTCACTGTAGGCCCAGGATCCAGTTTCTGAGCCCAGGACAGAAACAGCATCCCAGAAACCCCATTGCTTCAGCCTATTTTGTAACTTGTATTACAAGACTCAGATAATGAGCAGAGTGCAGCAGGAAATGACAGTGTGGGCTCATTTCTCACAGATGATGAGTATGTTAATGGCAAGGGTGAGGCGGATTTTGAAAGTGACCCAGTTGAAAATGACAGAGATGGCAAGTATGAAGCTGGAGTCCAGAGATAGTGATTATGAATCTATGATGTTGGGGATGATAATCACATGGCTGTGTACAAGGTCTCAATGGAAGGCTTGGATGTGCAGAGGCAGGCTTTGAAGGAGGAGATCTCTGGTTTGAAGGATGACTCTATGGAATGAGTTTCTGGTTCTTCTCTATTTTTTCTCTCTCTCTGTCTATATTCCTCACATTCTAGCATAGTATCACCTTCAATATCAACTTATATTGCACTCCTTATGAATACATCGAAAGGAGCTTTGACATGATTCTCTGGGACATTCTAAACACCCAAAGACGAGTCAAGTCTACTGGACTGGTCTAGGGTCTCACCGTTCACTCAAGCCCGCCCAAAACCCAGAGCCAAAAGACGAAGGAACAAAAGGATAACCACAAAAGGAAACTGCGGCCTCGGACAAAGAGAGAGAACAAAGAGATCCCAAATGACAGTACAATGGCAGCACCAATGACTGTAGCATGACAATCACCTCTGACAGCTGATTGTCCGCCGTGAGACTTTGCGCTAACATTGCCCTCAAGTCTGTTGTTGCATTTACTTATACTATGAATTTGCTGGCCCAGTTTACATGTATATATCATTAGCAAGTGACATCTGGTCTGGAATGCTTCCGTTTTTGGCTACCTGAGGCAGATGACATGTGAATGTGAATGAATTGGGAGTAAACAAGACTGGAGAGCTGCAGAATGCAGAGGAATTGGTTGGAATATGGGCAGAAGAAGGAACAAAGAGAATGACCATGTGTCCTGTCATCAAACACATCAAAGACTGTGACTAACGCGACACACACAGAGTGCATGTACGTGTTTCCAACTCTGATTTAACATCCGCCCATTGTTCCTCAAAAGGGGTAACTGTCAGATCTCATCATATAATCAATCAATCTGGTAACTAAAATTACATAGGTGCGACCACAGGTGCGACCACAGGTACAGGTGAGGTGCACTGAACATGGTGCATGTCACATTGCCCCCGGTGTCTACAGGTTTTGTACTTTGGTTCTTGCCTCCAAGGCCTCTGTTTTCTGTAGAGAAAATTGCAAAAGAAAAGTCAGAAAACCACTCCTAGTTACAGACCTCTCAGACCCCCCAGGTAGGGTAGAAGTCAGTGGAGGGTCAGTCAGGCCTGACCTGTACCTGTACCTCTGCTGACCCTACCTCTGACCTCTGGGGGTATGACCTCTACCGCTGGTTGTCCTTACCCACAGATCATCTTGGTGGTTCTGTGGGTTTGATTGGGTGGCTCAAATGACAAACCCACAGACTCATGGATGTTCTTGGTTGTTCCGTGAATTTTTCTCCAGCAGCTAGAAACCACCAAGTGGTGCTTCAGCAGATTGTATTACCAATGCACGGACCCACAACTAATATTGGTGGTTCCCACAGCAGCTAGAAACCCCTGGGTGATGATTGAGCAGCTCATATTACAAATCCACAGACCCACAGATCATCTTGGTAGTTCCGTGGGTTTGATTGAGTGGCTCAGATGACAAACCCACAGACCCCTGAATGATATTGGATGCTCCATGGCAAGTGGTGGTTAAGCAGATCATATCACCAATCTACAGACCCACAGATGATACCGGTGGTTCCATGGATTCTTCACAGCAGCTAGAAACCACTGAGTGGTGCTTCAGCAGATTGTATTACCAATGCACAGACCCACAACTAATATTGGTGGTTCCCACAGCAGCTAGAAACTGCTGGGTGATGATCAAGCAGCTCAGATTACAAATCTACAGACCCACAGATCATCTTGGTGGTTCTGTGGGCTTGATTGAGTCGCTCAAATGACAAACCCACAGACCCACAGATGTTATTGGTTGTTCCATGGATCTTTTTCCAGCAGCTAGAAACCACCAAGTTTCGCCACCAAAAAGGTCCAATTTTCACCAAATCTTCACGGCTGGCAAAGATTTTTCTTTTTGCTGGCCATCAAGATGAAGCATCATCACAGGCCATTTTCACAGCTGCAAAAATGGGCCACAGCCATCTGTGTCCTTGACATCAAGATTATATGTTTCACTTGGTTGGAAGATGTAAGATGTTTTTGGGACATCAAGATATTGCATTTCATGGACCGGTCAAGATTATGAATCAAAGGCCAGTGCAAAGATGTCAAATTTGTTGCAGCAGGAAGATGAAAGATATTTGCAAGGGAGAAGATGTTTTGTGTTTGACATGTCAAGATGTTGAGTTTTTCCAGCACAGAGATGATTTCTTTGGCTGGCGTAAAGACCTTGCATTTCCCCATTGGCAAAGATTTTTTCTTTGTCACACCAGGGAAGATTTTCATTAAGATGTCACAAGTTGGCCGGCCCGGAAGATTATTTCTCTATTCTCCTATTAGGGAAAGATTCTGTGAAAAAGTACTATCTTCCCCGAATCTTGCTGTCAGCAAAGATTTACCATTATTCTCAGGCTGTGAAGATGAGTAATAGTGACTGAGCATCTTAACTGGGGTTAAGATGTTCCGCGAGCGCCTGTGTTTATAGAAAAAAAAATCGGGACGGCGGGACAGTGAGCGGGAGCGTCGGGAGGGTGAGCGGGAGGGAGCGCGATGGAGGGAGCGCGCGATTGATGGTGGGACGGGAGCGCTAGCGCATCTTATCAACGCTCCTGATGGCCCGCTGTCATCTCACGGAAGTACCCGATATCTCTCAGATAAGCAGATTGTTCAAAGAATCCTTTTATAGAAAAAAATAATCGGGACGGCGGGACAGTGAGCGGGAGCGTCGGGAGGGTGAGCGGGAGAAACCGCTATGCATCAGGGAAACCCAAATTGGTTGCCTACCTAAAATTATCGGTAACGCGAGGTAATCATGGTAGTTTCGTGTAATCGGACCACGTTTCGGTAGAGAAGAGTAATGTCACTGTAGTGACGGCTAGTTTGGACCGAGTTTGGACCGAGCTAAAAATTATTGCATGAACTTTAATTTGATAAGCTGCTTTTCCCAGCACATGATCCGTCACGTCCTGAAAGCCCATCGACCATTTGACCGAAATTATGAGTTACTAGGTAAAGAAAGGCTAGTATACTGCTAATATCAGTCCCTAATGACATCCTTGAGCCAAAATACCATTGATAAATCTGTCATCGCTGCCAAATGAGCTGACAAATAATGTATTGCACTTGTCGAGCGCATTACTGCTGGTCCACTCTCGAGGGGCAATTGGACCGAATTTCGGCAAAAGCTGTATGCTCGAGAGGATCCGAGAGAGATCAATGATGCTGGCTACCGGACCACCATTGAGAGTTGAGCGTGAAATTTTGTATTGAAGGTGATTTGGTTCAGGTCGTGCTGGGAAGGGACTAAACCATTCAATATATGCTAAATGTTTCGGAATCTTGGCAGCCGGAACACCATTATAAAAAACAGCTGCCTTGGCCTGTGTGATGGAAAATGCGAGACGAACTCGTCCCACTCGATAAGCTATGATAACATAAGGTAAGGCCAGGGTGTCACAGATAACGAAAAACATACCTCGCAATGAATTCACCTCACGATCATCATTGACCCGAATTAATGCGGTATCAAAGCGGCCGGGGATTAGATGATTACGACGCGCATCACGGCGCGATGGTTGGGCATGAATCGCATCAATGGTGCCGACGATATGGGTGAAAGGATCTTCACGGACAAACTTGATGCGGTGAAATGCCGAGACTCGGGCAAACTGAAGGTGAACTCCTTCAACAGCTCTCTCGAGTGCCTGGCCCTGCAATGATGGATCGTCGAGTTGAGCCCGAAAACGGCACAGGGCAGCTTCAAAGAAGCTGCAGCCATATAGTTCCCGAGCCTCGTCAAATCCAACGCCAGACACCGACGGTGCCTTAGTCATTCTGAGTGCCCGACAATTATCGAGACCACACGGAATTACACGGACATATTCAACAGGCCTCTCACCAGCTTTCCGCAAGTCAATGAACTTCGCATGGCGCATGACCTTCTCTTTCCGTTCCAACCACAGGGTCATCTGAGGATACTCATCCTTCCGATTTGAAGCCCTGTATGCATCCTTTGCCATGTCTATATGCAGTCGCTCGGTGTTCTCGGTGTTGAAGTTGTCCAGGGTACCAAACAAGCGTATAAGAGCAACGTAGTGACTGAGGAAATGGAGTTTTGGAATACGAAACTTGGTCCGAACACCCAGCTGAACGAATATGTGCTTGTTGGCATGAAATTGCTTCAGAGATCGGTCGAGAATGGCAAGAGTTGCATCAGAATGAACTGGATATTGGGCGTAATGAAGGAAGTCCAGGAGAGATCGAAGACAGATAACAATTGGCATGCTGGAGACACCATTAGGCAGTGGTATGTCAACAATTAGTGCAAGTAGAAACTTCGCGATTTGACCATGCTCCTTCCCACTGACTCGGGAGAGTGTACTGATTCCGTTCATGAAGATGCGGACACAATGATTGGGTGGCAAGCGACGACATCTGGCATCAATCTCTGCTGCACCATAGGCTTGGATTATCCAAGCTTTCAGGTGTTTCAATACACCCTGAAGTAGCTGATGAAGGATATCCGGGGTAATTGATGCGAAGGGATTGGCATGTGGCAAGTGCTCCCAAAAAGGATCAAAAATAGGTTTGATCCCCGCCTCAGCGCAAGCTTTGATGAAAGCGACCGGGCCTCTATCAATTGTTGAAAGGGCATCGAGGATCTTCTGGAGACTTCGAAAAGGATATGTCTTGTCATCCTCGCCGACTTTCAAACGTGGTATTTCGCACTGGGGACAATCTCCAGAGGTACAGCATGTCACGAGGATCTGCTCTGGATAATCTCCGACATACGTCGCATATATCGGGTGAGTCCGTCGGCGTATTCCGTCACCACTGGCCAGTATGACACCATTTTTCCCTGGCTCCTTGAGCGATGAAAGTATATGATTCATGCAGGCATGAAACATGTGAGCCATAGATCGTCGACGAGATGCCTTCACAGTGATATGAAGCAGACGTGAGGTCGGCGGATATCCGACCAAAATGTATGCACGGCAGGAGGGCTTCCTGCGTATCTCCTTTGGAATATTCCCAATGGTGAGATAGACCGGATATGCGCTCTTATTGCGAAATACAGTAACCTGTGTTTTATCGGAAGATATGATAATCGGGATGACTGTACCTCCACGAGATTTGGCGTCGATTTTTGCCTAACATTGTACATGTCAGATTGGTTAGTTTCCACGGTGATACCATACCTGAGTTTCCCACCACCATTTCGCAGTATGCATGTCATGATAAAGATGCACTTTCTTTCCGATATCTTTGAAATGGACTTTGGGTGTGTACTTCGTATATGGAGCAAACTCAGGATCGCTAAAGAGTGATTTGATACACTCTAGAACATCCCGGTAGTACAGTTCAAGGACCTCGCCCTGTATAATAATCTCCTGTCGCTGGAAACGGGGTCGACTGGTCGGAAGTTGCGAGTCAATTATCTTGTTGAGCTCTACCGAGTTCTTGAACGAAAGTTGGAGTCGATCTACAAGCTATTTACTGGTGTCAGTATCCATCAGAGATTAGAGCATGTTCGCTACCTCTGGAATATCGAGCAGATCACTGAACGCAGTAGAAGAGACAACCCAGAGTATTTCAGGGCAGTGGGCGAAAGTGGCCGCGTCAGGTGCTCCAGGGTCATGAAAAGGGTGGTTTAAAGGTATGGACGGAGGAAGCTGAAACCAATTTCTTTTTCTAACTACGACCACTATCTTTTATTCTTAATCCACTTTTCAATCCTTTCAACTCTAAAATGAATAACCTCACTGCAATTATCCAGAAATCACAGCGAAGGCACAATAGTACCTCGCAAAACCACTCAGCAAAGCCCATCACAGAGTCCCAGATGGCTGTACCAACAAAAACTGCAGGTATCTTTGAACATTTTTATATTGAAAGATTTCTCATTGTCATTTCTCTTTCAGAAGGGCGACCAAAGCGTGCAGCGGGGGAAGCAGCCCTTTTGAAACGTCGTGAGTTTTTTCATCCAGGTTTCTATATACCATCAGCATCGTTATTCAAGTCCCATAGCCTGGGTTGGCAATGCCCCAACAGATTCATACGGTCCCAAGGATACAGACTCTGCTGGACCTGTAAAATGTCCCAAGCTTTCCGGCACTCCAGGCAAGTTTTATGACAAAACCTCCTTCCATGATGACTCTTCTAATTGTCGGATTGTACAGTATCAAAGGCTCCGTTGGCAAAGCCTGTGCCCAGGAAACCCATAGGGCCTATGATACCAACAAAGAAAACGGCAGTCAAGGTTCCTGTAGCCATGGATCATGACCATGAATCTGAGTTTGAAGACGAAAATGGTGATGGAGTTGAAGGAAATGTCGACAAAAAGTCCCTTCAGGCCGGCAGTGACGATGAGATCGAAGAAGAGGACGATGAAGACCCCAGTCCTATCACTCCTGCGGATCTTCTCAACGAGGTACGCATTATTTACCATTTCAAAGACGTGTAGTGTTGAAGTCGGACTTCGCCAGCGCCCTCAATTCAGAGCCAAACATTCATCAACAATTGATGGTGAGAGAAATCTCACGGTTGCTTTTTCAACATCCACATCTTTTCCACAGCGCCCATCTTCACCCAGAGCCAAGAGTCTTTCCAGCATGAGGGTGCTGAATTCTCGCGCACTTCCGTAGGCCACCGTCGAGGTTCAAGCACCGGCAGTGCCATGGATGTTGTCGAGCAGGACGATGACGCCTCATCCACCTTCCATCACAGCCGAGCTCACTCTCGTGCTTCTAGCTTTGCCTCAGCTCCTATATCAGACTACAATGCCTCGGACTATGAGGACTATGCTCATCAAGCTGATGAGACCCTGCCCGAGTACAAATATATAGGTCAATCTGATACTGAAGATTCCAAGGTCCAGCCCGCAAGCCTGAAAGCAAAGGTATCATTCCTATCCTGCAGTTATTCCAGTCAATGATGTCCTACCTCTAGGCCAGCACAACAGGCCGAGATGCAAAATATGCGGCAGAGGTCTGTGTCTCCTTGATCCATAACAATTACTGAAGCTTCTCTAGAAACCTGTAATTGCAGTCGTCGCTCCAGCCGCCCCGGTTCAAGAGGAGGTTCCCAATCTCAAACAGGAAATTATTGCTAGTCAAATGGTACGCATAGGTTTTCCTTGTGTCAAGATTTTCTTGCTGATCAACAAAGCCATATATCTCCCAATGGGAGTCTATTGCTCCGCTCGCTCACCCTGTTCCGCCCTCAAATACAATCTCAAAGCGGGCTCAGCGACCTGAGCTCAGGGATGTTCTTGACAAGGCTCAGGCCACACTGATTGGATTGATTCTTTTCGTCGAGGCACTGCCCAGCAAGACCCAAATGAGGGAATTCTGTAACGAAGCCCTTATGGGTGCCGCCGAGGAGCTCGGTCAGCATGGCATTGTCGGTCGTCTTGACGGTGACCTGGTATACTCTGGCTATCTGTCAAAATATGTATGTCTCCCTTATTGTTTGGTCTTCTGTTAACCTTGTTGTATCTCAGCTGCAAAACACCATTGTCCATTTCCGTAAAAGTGTCAAGAAGATTGCTTCTGGTGTTGTCGCTGCCGCCTATGATCTCAACAAATTTGAATCGGTGGCCGAAGTTGCAAAGCACATTGCAGACCTCACCACCCGCAGCTTATTTGTCTTTCCTCTTGGAATTGTACGAGATCTCCCGCTATACCTATAAACTCATCTGACAAGTGTCCAGCCCAGCAATTCAATGACCGCCAAGATTGACCTTCCGTATCGCAATGAGGCCATTATTTCCGTCCTTCATACAAGATTCTTTGCTGGTACTGATTCACTCGCATCCAAATATGAGACACTCTTCCAGTCATCATGCGAGGATGATGATTCTCTCGAGATACCGGCACCAATGCTCTATCTTGTCGCCATCGCTGTCAGTCCTCTTTTTTTATTTCGCTATCTTGTTGAATTCAAATCAGACTTATGGCGCCCTCCGTGAGTACTCAACCGGTGCCCTTGTTGAAAGTCAATTCCACCTCGACAACGTCCGTGCCGAGTATAACCGCCATGTCAATGCGGTCAAGAGTCTAATCCCACCAATTGGCACCAAGAAGACCAAAAAGTACCATGTCCTGATGTCCGATTTATTCCGCAAAGCGCTGTACGTCAAATACCTTGCTTGCTTCCCTGTCTGACTCATAAATCTCCAGGTCGGGTCCTCAACGCGAAGACAATACGTCCCTGGTCTTTGACTTGGCAAACATGGAGGGGTAGTTCAGCTGGCGCACAGTCTTTTTTCGTCTCTCTATGGACTATTTCCCGTATTCTACATTGTGTCCGTCCAAAGTTTTTAATGTCATCTATTGTGGTTCCACCCAAATGGAGCGAAATAAGGCTGTATAGGTCGCGAGTAAATGAACAGACACAACCGCGAATCAGCTCCCGTCCGTTGTAACTTGAGCTGACAGTCGGTAACAGGCAGTAACCATCAGTAAAATTTAGACCCCCGTCGATAATCACACGGAAACGCAGAAATGTGTAATGATGGGTGACGGACGCTAATTAACAGTAATTACCATGAGCCGCAAGTGACCCTCAGTAGCAACCCATTTGGGATTTTCCTGATGATGACGGGAGCGCATGATTGATGGCGGGACGGGAGCGCTAGCGCATCCTATCAGCGCTCCTGATAGCCCGCTGTTATCTCTCAAATGTTTTCCGACAAAGTCCCTCATAATTAACGGTATTTAACGATACCTAGGGGGACACCATTAAACCGCTCTAATTAGACCGCGCATACGGCCCACATGTTCCGTCTAATTTGACGTGATTGATGGGCCGGATAGGTGTAATTGGAGCCATGTCTTTTTTTCAGAAAGCTCGATATTTCTCGAATGATGGGTACACGGACCCGTCAACTGTCTATGAACGGGCACGGTGCGCAGCCCTAGACTTTAGTCACTCGATCGCTCTCCTAGGGAGACACCCGCCTTTCAGTTTCAGCCTCTTAGCTCTGACTTGACTACTGTAACGAGGACACCGACGGGTTTTGTCGTATCCCAAGGCCTGATTCAATGATCAGGGACCAAAACCGACAGGTTTCTGGCAAACTTAATCATTTCGGTCGATTGCCGATTGAGTTCTCCGTCGGAGCTGTCAAAACTTAACCCCAGACGTCGCGAATATTTGCTGCGGACTGATTTAAGTCTTCGGATTCTGTCTACGGATTCCGTCTACAGCAGCTTAACCGCTACATCGATCTTGTATTTACATGTATTTTCCATGTCGCTCGAGCGGCGACCAGAACTGTAGCACCGTACATCGGATGTATCTTATCAGCATCTAAGATGAGAGGTTTATGTTATGGTTTTCGGATATACTCGACAGGCATTCATGAGAGCGTCAGAGTGGTTCCGCTCTGACTGACTGAAAAATCATTCCAGATATACTCTGTTCAGCCTTTTCTCCCTCTAACGTCGGTACCTGAACATTTGCTCTGGCCGCGTCTCCAATACCGTCCTATGCGAAACAAAAGCAGTGGTGGCGCTGAAACTTTTACACGTTTCCGCCCATGGGGTAGTAAAGCCCACGGGCCGCTGGTTATCATCGCCAGGGCAAAATTTTCGCAGCTATCGCATGCTTACACACTTTTGCTAACAACGTCAAGATAGTTCAAGTTGGTGTCGTCGCTATCAGCCAATAGTATAAATAGAGTCGTGCTCTTCAAAGATACCCTCATTCTGCTGGTCAGTCTCATCCTTCCCCCAATTCATTAATCCTCCAAAATCCTTTGCTCAATGAAATTCTTCCAACTTATGACGCCAGAGCTGTTCATTGCTCTCTGGTCTTTCAGTATCGCAATGCAGGCTACGCTGACCATTGCCGCTCCAACCGGCCATCCTGTCGATGCTCGTGCGCTCGACCCTATGAGCTACAATCAAGATATCGCAGCGAGAGAAGATGCCAATGCCCTTCAGACCTTCGAGTCTCTGGAGAAGCGAGCTGGGCCTAGGCTGGAGAGGCGGCGGGGGTGAGCATTTATCTTATCCTTTGGATGCTCGTACTCAGCAGAGCCCCAAATTTTCAGAGCATGTGTGAGATGTCGAAAAGGCAAAACGACATGTCATTTTGACGACGGAAAGGACAAATGCAGAAGCTGTGATGCGGGTAACCATGCATGTTACCAGAAGGAGTAATAGGTCGATCAGTACAACGGAGTTAGTGGACATATCGGTAAATCATCGGTTCGGTTTGATCGAGGTAGATTAGTCAATCAATTTATGTCATTCTACATGTGACTGTCTGAAAATCGGTTACGAGACCGGCGCAGCTCCGTAAACATAAGCGATTGATATTTTTTACAATTTGCATTTCTTGCTTGGCTGTAGCCAATGTCATAATACAAAAATCATTTGTTGATGGTTACCAATGATATAAAATTTGGCCACAGCCAGTCTTTCACCCTTTCCCACCTTTCGATTCACCCACTGTCCTTATTCCCAATCCACTGTCTTTCCTCCCAGTTCACTCATTTCATCGCAAGATGTGACTTATACCACTTCCAATGGCCCACCACCATCTCACAACATCAGCATGGCTGATACTTACTGCCAAGGCTACTCAACATAATCGAGGGCAAGGCTTGCCCTTGATTATGAAAGTACCGCCTGCGCCGGTTCAGACCTTGCTTAACACCGAAGATGTTCCAGGACCTTGTGACAATGTTTACATAAATGCAGCCTATTATACCTCTCCGAATTAAAAGTCATACACCCCGCCACCCTGACCACTTGAAATTTGGGACACAGGGAGCAAGGCGAGATGACCTCTGGCCCGCAAGTATGGCAGTTCCTTCACAATGAGCGGTCCATGGACTCTATCTTACTCGATGACAGGATCAATCTGTCTCTTGCAAACTTCTAATACGACCCGAAAGCGCAACCCATCGGATTTGTACAAGCTGTTGAGCTGCCCCCAAAATGCATAGCCCTCGACCGCACTCGTCCGTGTTTCACCGCCGAAATTGTGTGCAGAGAACCCAATGGACAAGTGGAGTTTTCTGGAGTTCTTCCACTGTCGAACCCCTTGGCACAAGATTTCAACTGAACTCTCACAACTGTGAAGAGAAATGTAAACCTCTGTCAAAAGCGTGAAATCCTTCAGGGAAAAAAATGAACAGTCTGTGCCACATTAGCCAGGCTATGTGACTCATAACGCACAGGTACCGGAAAAGAGGATACAAAGTTTTACCAAGGATTTCTTGTGGTTCCTTGTCATTGTATCCAGAGACCTGCAACCTCCGACTTCAAGAGCACAAATCTTCACGCTCTCCCTAGAACATTCCAATGACCTCAATAACGCCAGTTCTTGACCACCCCATAATCTGAGCGAAAGACTGCCTGCGACAGACCTCGGACGCTCGCGAGGCAGGACACTACCATTCATATGCCAATTGGGGCAGCCCAGAGACAGAGTTGTGATGGAGGTATATGTGAACAGCAACCAGGTGAGTTTACCCAGGTGCGATTCTGACGGTGCTGAAAGCATCCACAGACTTTATCACGGTCTTTGAAACGACACCAAGGAGGGCCAGGAGACATACGACAGACAGCGAGAGCAGAAATGGTAGGAAATCTATTTGCGTTTAGCACGGCTGACAAGATGAAAACAAATAACCCAAGCACTTTGACGAAGACAGACTAGAGAATAACCAGAGCGGAAAGGGGTGCTTGTATTCTAAGTACCTATCTGGAAAACATTCTGATAACGCCACAAATGGTACGACCCACGAGCAGGGCAGCCTGAAGAAGATAAGCAGGGATAAGAGAGACGAAGCAGTGTTCATACGACCCCAAGGTCTTAATAGAGTCTTCTTGATTGAACGCGGGCCTAGACGGAAGTGCTCGAGTGTTTCTCTCGACAATCTTGAATAACTCCAAGGTCGCGGGCGGAAACTTATGTCAGGATATTTGGTCATATTTGATGCTCGGCGCAACCGGGGACATGAAGGCTCTGCGAGTACATACAACTTTGGTACTATTAGCTATTCGGTAATACCTGGTAATACTAGTAGTGTTGCCGCGAGCTGAGTTGGAACCCTTTCCTGCGGTATTTTCTGCCGTGACTCCACCCTCGAATTCTACAGTGGTTGCGACTATTAGAGAAAGCTAGGAGTATAAGGAAATCAACTCAGACTAGCAGAAGGAAATACAGTTGGGTCGCAAAAATGTACTGTATGTAGATCAATAATATATATATTTCACTTTTTTTTTGGTTACTGCTGTCACCATGACCCTAGTGCCCTTCTTGGCGCAGCTTACGGCGCGCATCGGCCAAATACACGTCGTGTCCCAATGTGGTATCGCGACGGTGAGCTGATTAGGTCGGCAAGTCATGTGTTAGCTATTCGGATGGCGGCCCGTCGCTAGCCGAATAGCGAATAGTACCAAAGTTGTCGTGCCTCAGGCTCTGCAGGTCGCTGAGGAAAGCTTACGTCAGGATATTTGGTCGTATTCGATGCTCGGCGCAACCAGGGACACGAAGGCTCTGCAGGTCGCTGAGGAAAGCTTACATCAGGATATTTGGTCGTGCTTGCCTCTCGGCGCAACCGGGGACACGAAGACTCTTCAGGTCGCAGAGGAAAGCTTACATCAGCGTCGCACGTGCCATGTGGTGATGTTTGCTGCTCGCGGTATCTCCCGAGAGGTTTCAGATCAATACAGACCATAAGGAGACCTAGCTTACTTCGTTAAGCAAGGTGACCTAATCCACAGCAACCACGCTAATTCCACCATGACCCCTCACTAATTCTGCTCATTCTCTATTGGGATGGCTCATTTCTGTCTAAAACTCTGGATTCTGTAAGCCAATGGCTATATCTTGCTGCTGTTTCCACCAATTGACCCATTTCTTCCAGGTTGATTTGATTTTTGCAAAATGCAGGCAAATCTTTTTCAGTAATTTCTGGGAGCAGTGCGTGCAGAGGCACCTTACCATGGTACCATGTATACCAGGGGTATGTCTCCTTGCTATTACCATTGCTTTTTCTCCGCTAGGGTGACTGATTTCCAGATTTTACCCTTGTCAATATGCCCCCACACCAAATGGCTTCTTCCCGGCCAATATTTCCCTCAATCTCTTATTCCCTTGGCAAACTATTATATATTTGCACTCTGGCCTTTTCCATATTATTTTTTCCAGAGCTGCAGCACCGGATCACATTAATATTGGTCATGGGTATGTCAAATAATCTTTCATTCTTTTGTGAGGCTAATTCCTCGCAATAGCTGAGCAAGTATCCAAATAAAGCTCTCAGAACAAGATACCACAAGGGAGAAGATGTGTGCTATGCTTTTGTTGCCGACCTTGCCTGAGTGCCTGCCGAGTCAGGTCCAAGTTGATGACAAGTACGGTTTCTCATTCTGGAGTCCATACAAGATGTTACACCGGATAATCAATGAATTATGTTTCCTTGATTGATACATCTCGCACGAATACATACCCATATTTGTGTCCAGGCCCTCGAAGAGCTTTGCTTGCTACAAACGTCGTCGTCTGTGTTATGCTTGGTTGCCAAGAGTCTGAGCATGTTGTGGAGCCGTTCGGGACCTTTCGGGACCCGCTCTACAGCTTATGTATATTCCCGCATTCCTTTGACTTGTCTTGACTCTGTACGAGTCATTATCTCTGACTAGACTGTGACTCCCTCGACTTTCTGTGACTCATCTCGGAGTATTTAAGTAGATCCCTTGTACTGTAACTAGTCATTGGATTGAACACTTCTTTTCCCCCATTTACTGGGATTAGAATCAATTCACTCTGGTGCAGTCAGCATTTGGAGTGTCTTATTGGAGACCGATAACCCGATATTCGACACGTCTTGCAAGCAGCGAGGAGGTAGGGGTGCATTCCGTATGATATAGGAGGCAGTTGGCTGCAGATAGTGACCACCACATATGACGGTGACATGTGAGGAAACAAGAGTATCTGAGGGTCTGCAGGCTGAGTTCAATGTGTTCGCTGGTTCGGAGTTGGAGCAGCAATATGAGCTTGGGCAATCTCAGACATTGACTGCACTGAACGAGGTTGGTAAAGGTATTTGAGGGGTACAACTGGACCAGGCTGAATGCAAAGTGCAGGTACTCCTTTCGCTTCTACACATCTGACTGAAGGTGCCGCAGTATGAATGATAGTGCTGGTATCTGTCTTTAAAACATCAGATACAGCGGATGCAGTGGCAGTGAACCTTCATGGAATCGCGACAGTGAGAGCACTGACTTAGGAATTCCATGGTCTTGTTGGTTTCACCACACCAAGATCTAGATAAAGCTTGACGAGGGTGTAATGCTTTGTAGAAAGTGGTCAAGTCCAACATGAGCTTGAGGCTCTTTGCGTCGCGAAACCAGTTGCACCAGCGACCCTGGCAGCTAAAACCAAAGGAGTCAGAAACATACCGCGATGCTAATGGAAGGTCATACCTTCTCAGAGGAGGATATTCTGTATTGTCTGCGGATATTGGTTGGTATGGGTTTTCCAGAGAGCAGCTGTTCCTTGTGTAAAATGTCTATTAACCACAGCAATGAGATTCCTGGGGACATTGTACATATATGGCTATACATATATCAAGGTATGTTCTCCAGCAACAATATTTGATGTTGTTGTACAAGTACACAGTTTTTTCTAGGGAGATTTGATGTGACCAAGCTGATCAAGCAGGATATCGAAGGACCCGGTCCTGAACTAGTGGCTGATTTCATCCACTTGAAATGATTGCCTCAGCCAGAATAGCTCACCTAGATATTTCTAGGTGATTTGAGACAGAAAGTGAACCAGGAAATGGAGCGGTGCAAAGGATGAGGCTAGTAAAGCTGGGCAGGCAAATGTGACCAGTGTTTTCAGAACACAGTTAACCCATTGATATAAATGCTAACCTGTAACAATTGTCTGGCAAAGCTCAAAACCAGATGGAATAGAGCCACAGAGGCAATGCGGAAGCAAAGATACTGGTGTGCAGTACTAAGGTAGGAAGGTGCATATGACACTGGGCTTGACGGAGAAGTGACCACATTCCCATCTGGGTGGATATGGGCAAATCAGCCCATCCGGATTTGTTATGTCAGGCAGCCATGATTGTACTCCAGCTTGGCTCTTTCATACCAAATCTGTTACCCATTGTACTTATTCTCTTCCATCCTGAGCCAGCACCATTAATATAAATGCCAACCTGTGACCAGTCTCTGGCAATGCTCAATACTGAATCTCTAGCATTCATAAAGAAATATAATTCCAGGAATGATTCTGATTCTACTGAGTTGTAGAACTTGAAACAGTCCTCGGCCCTTTGGATAGATCCAGAGCATCCTTGTGTCATCTGGGTTAAGCAGAACCCTCAGCATCGAGGCATTCTGTGGTGGCTCAATGTCGACTGCGACGTGTTCAGACCATGAAGGAACAGGATTGTTTGGCATAATGTAGCGAGGATACATTTTAGAAAAATGCATAAATGCATTCTGTTGTAAAATTCAAAAGTACAAAATCTGATCCGGCGCTCGCTTGGAAGGTGCCGGTCAAGCTGCATCACCAATTTTGCCTGTGTCATCCAATATGTCATTGACATCAGTCACTGACCCAAATGAGTATTAACCGATGATTTACCGATATGTCCGCAATCTCC
Organism: Mycena floridula; assembly: GCA_029320655.1. Classification (NCBI taxonomy): domain Eukaryota; kingdom Fungi; phylum Basidiomycota; class Agaricomycetes; order Agaricales; family Mycenaceae; genus Mycena; species Mycena floridula. The sequence continues at coordinate 355,608 of JARIHS010000053.1, forward strand.
GTTGTACTGATCGACTGATCACTCTACCAGAAGTAATCGTTCGATCCGACCAACTCGATTCCCCATTTGGGATAGTCATTACATCTTGGGCGGAGAAACTGCCAGGTCACCGATTTTCCGTCCGTAAACCCTCTTCTATCCTCATTGCGCCATTGAAGTTCTAGCTCAGCATTAATTGTTTTTGGTTCAATTCTCGGGATGACGGAGTTGTATTCTCGTGAGGACGCAGGTGAATTCTCATAATGACTCACGCGAGTATAGTCTGCGAACACAATTAATGTCTCATATCCTATCAAACACCTCACTTCATGTGCATCTTTGAGTCAAGTTCTCAATACGCGATTGACACGGAGTAGTCGAACTTATCGTTTTTGGTTTGATTCTCATGACGACGCGGGTGAATTCTCGTGATAACGCGAGTATAATCCGTGACCACAATGCGTCATACCTCGGAGTCATCGAGCGACGAGTTATACCTCGCTGAGCGCCAATCGGTCATATCCCGTCAAAGGCGCGCTTCTTGTGTGCCTTTGAGTTATGTCCTCCATACGTTATTAAGCGCTCAGTGTGTCAGAGATGAATGTTTTGGTTCAATTGTCATGATTATTTTTGGATGGCTGGACGTGACTGATCAGTCATAGTCTGTGACCACAGTGTCTCATATCCCATCAAACAGCTCGGTTCCTGTGTGTCTTTGAGTTGTATCCTCAACGCACTCTCTGTGGTGTGAGAGACATGCCTCTTTTTGGTTCGTATGACATCTGTTTTCGAAAAATATTTGCATGTCACAAGTTATAGTCTATGATTCATACTATTTTGGATGGTTTCAGTTGTTAGTCTGTAGTCTGTACTTAGTACACCTGAAACTATGATCGGATAACATTCATGGTCAGTACTCACTCGATTATAAACCATGGTCCATGGTCCAATATAACTGTCATACTCTTTTTGGCAATTTCATGACATTTCCATGGATTTTCATGAGAATTCATGAACTTTCATGGTTTTCCATGGCAAAATTTCAAAGCCACTGTCCACATGATGTATTAGAAAATATTGCCGAAAATAGTAGTAGCAAGAGCAACTGCATAAGTCCAAATAGTGGAAATTTCCAGGTCTGGTGCAGCTGCTAGCTGTGTCTGTAATATATCAAGGAAATTAGAAACATCAGCAGCAGGAGCTGGGTCTGTCGGAGGCTCAACATGAACCTCATTGAGATTATCCGGAGGTCCAACACGTCCCATCCAAGAGGTTGCACCCTCTGATAATGGGTTATTAGAGCTGGCAGGTTCCATTTGCCCTAACCTTAATTGATGTATTAAATACTAATAAACCCTAGAATTGCTGGCAAAAGACACTCTATGGTGTCAGTGGGGTGTAATCAACCATGGTAAGCATGGGTCTTCACTGTGAAAATTAAAATGAGATGCAGCAATGATCTGTGCAGCAGGGTATAATCAACCATGGTAAGCATGGTCATCACTGTGAAAATTAAATGAGACTAGCAATGGTATGTGCAGCAGAGTATAATCAACCATGGTATGCGTGGGGTATAATTAACCACGGTAAGCACACCGTGAAAATTAAATGAGATGTAGCAATGGTCTGTGCAGCAGGGTATAATCAACCAGCGTAAGCATGGGTCTTATGTGAGACAGCATGATGTAGAACACTCCTCCACTGTGTGTACCATCAAATCTTTGCAATGATGACCGGCACTTCAAATGCCTTCTGGGTGCATACTCTGCTGCACATACCGGGGTGATGGCTAGTGCTTACCATGTCAACACGGTGTAGAGTATACTACACTGCACTTACCATTCCTACATTGCATTCAATTTTCACAGTGATGACCCATGCTTACTATCAAAACGGGGTTGATTATACCATGACCCATACTTGGTGTCGAAACAGGGTTGATTATACCACACTGTACATACCAATCTTACATCACCTAATTTTCATGGTGGTGCCCCTTGCTTACCGTCAAAAGGTGGTTGATTATACCACACTGTACATAGCAATCCTAGATAACCTATAATTTTCACAGTGGTAACCCATCCTTACTCTCAAAACGGGGTTGATTATACCATACTGCACATACCAATCCTACATCACCTAATTTTCATGGTGATGACTCTTGCTTACCATCAAAAAGGGGTTGATCTAGTCTCGTCCCCATCCGTTCTAGGTGATGCCACGCGAGCGGTCAATAAATTTCCCACACGGTGTCACCTCTAGAACGTCTGGTGTAGTTCGTAGTGAAGCACCTACATCAGTGATGTGTCAGTAGTAATACGTCATTTTTGGCTCGGTCCGACAATCACGAGCCTGTACCGCATTGAGCCAGCTCTGACGCAAGGCGTCTACATGCAAGCGCCAACAATGCCTCCCGATTTTATCAACCCGTGGACAGAGTTTTCGGACAGTGAAAGCGAATATGATCCCGAAGACAGTGGTGATGAGTCTGATTCCAGCTCTGGCTCGTCCCACGACGACCAGGCTGAGGAAGAGGAACTGATAGAGGCGGCCCTGGATGACAATGATATTCCGAACGACAGCCAGCGCGCCAAAACTCTCCGATTAAAACAGGAGCTTGATGGACCTATGGAGAACAAGGTTTTGCTGGTCATGGAGGCTATGGATCATGCTGGAATCAATCTGCCACTCTTTCTGGATGCATTCAGCTGGGGTGATGAAGGTTGCATTAGGAATGCCAAAATCCGTCATGCGAGAACAGTTCTGATGAACAGCGCTGAGCTTCCAAATATTCTGGAGCATTGGTGCAATCCACCGCGGAACTGGAAGCGCCGGGCGATGGCGGCAACTACAACAATGGAAAAATTTGCTATCCAGCACAGCCAGTTAATTTTCAAGAAGTAATTGGCCGATATAATTCCACTTTTCAAGAGTCCTGCAGGTGACGACACCAAGCTCGAAACTCTGACAGATGTCGACTTTGAGTCCATGATCCATCAGGTCCGCAGAGCAGCGCCGCACATGTGGTCAACTATTCGGCAATTAGGATACTCGGAGGCCCAAGAGAATCGAAATATTCACAAGAATCCTGACAAGGTATTTCGAAGCTTTGGCTTCATTCAATGACTTATAATTATTTTAGATTATTCTTGTGATTATTTCAATGCTCGCATACAGCCGCTCACATCACAACAACAAGGTTCAGAAGATGTTTTCTATTTACCTCAAATTCAAAGGGCTTTCTGCGAAGGCGTTTGACACATTGCACGCCCTTGGATTGGTCATGAGTCACAAATGGACCGCCAATGCTGTTGAGAAAATGTCTGAACATGCAATGAAAGGGGCCATGAGAAATGGGAGATTTTTTGGGAGATGTGAGAAATCTCCCAAAATCTCCCAAAATCTCCCATTGCTTCGGTGATATTATGTCATCAGTTTGACCGATTTCATTCACCTTGTTCATGGCATTAAACAGTTTCTCCAGTTGTATTATACAATCAAGTAGTGTTTATCAATGTCTTTTACTCACTCAAGTCCAGTTCTGACCATTTTCATATGCCTTTCATGAGTAAGCCAGTCTCAAATTCAAGTCACCAGTCCTTATATTGGGTCCACAGGCAAAACAGAGGTTAAGTAGTGTCAATTCCACTTGAAATGGTCCATTCAGGTCCAAAGAATATGCTCATAAACTTAGCTGAGACTTGGTAAGTTGATCTCTCAGTCATCTCCCAACATCTCCCACGCATCTCCCAAAATCTCCCAAAATCTCCCACGCAGCTCCCAAAATCTCCCATTAGCTCCCACGCATCTCCCAAAATCTCCCATGCATCTCCCATGCATCTCCCGTTATCCCGATGCTTCAAGTGATGGGACTTCTCCTTATTGGGATATGTTCAGTGGGTTATTACAGGCCACTGTTGATATAGTTCATGCATTAAATCATCTTTCAATGCCACTAAGTTCATCAACTCATTCACTGTTGGATGTTTCTCAAAGCTCTCCTTTCTCCTGCGGCTGTCAAGTTAATGTGACAGTCTGGTCACGCTGAATCCAAGTGTGTTGGTCACTGTATCTTGGTCTGTAATCCGCTTCTTGCATTAAAATCAGTATCAATGAGTTCACTATGAGCTTATATTACTCCTCCAGACTTTCTGACATTTTCTCCCACAAATCTCCCATCATCTCCCATATGCTCCCATAAAATCTCCCACATCTCCCATCAAATCTCCCAAATACCAATGCCCCAATGAAAGAGGTCTGCATTTCCCCTTCCTCATATCCTACGACAAGATGCAGATTTCATTCCGCGTCTTTTCCCAGAGACTCGATAACCAGGGAGAATTTGGGAATGGAACAGCTGCGACGGTTTATGTCAAGAAGAGTGCCACCGCACTCACAGCAGAGATTAATCGCAAGCTTCGTGGAATGCGAAACAAAGGGATTGAAACACCTCTCACTGCGCTCGCACATACAAATGGCGGGAAAGTGCCCTTTTTCTTCCACCAGAAGCCACAACACGGCAGCTTCCTTCAGGCCCAGATCATATCACAATGCAATACATGCTCGGAAGTGTCAATATTGCAGAGGCCAGCTACGAAGACAACTTACGTCTCATCAAAGAATGGCTACAGCAGCTTAATCTCTACAACTTGGCCGCACAGATCAAGCTGGCTCTCGAGATGATTATTGCCTTTTGTGGTGATCAGCTTACCATTGATCGTCTTCGGGGGCTTTTCCGCTTGAGAGCAAGTGACTCAAACTCATTTGACAGGCTTGATTGGATGGTTCTTGCCTTCGGATGGCTTCATTTAATGATGGCCCTGGGCAATTCAATTCACAAGCAATATCTCGGAACCAACAAAGATCAAGCTGGCCTCAAAGCTGCTTTCAGCACCTTAGAGCGCAAAGGTCTGCAATCCACGGCAACAAAGGGCCTATTCTACCATCACCTTGATGAAGCGCTCCATCATATCCTTGAAGCACATATCCAGGTTGATTGGTTGGAAGTATCCAGAGTTGAAACCTTACAAGAGCTGCGGAACAAGAAACCAGAAGAGCTCTGCAAGCTCGCGGAAAGACTTGTCGAAAGACATGCATCAACGGCAGCAATGAACCGATACTTTGCACAAGGCCCCGACCTTATCGACGAAGCCAAAATGCAGACAATAGCGTGCAACCGGGACTTGCTCTATTATGTCGTCCTTGATGCCGCTATCAAGCATGGTGATGTTGGTATAATGGAAGATATGCTTCCTATCTTGCTTTTCCAGCTCCTTGATGGAAAGAATCCTAAATATGCCATTGAAGTTCTTGAGTTACTTCAGAATTTGCACAAGGAATGGCCTCCCGAAGTCAGGTATGTAGCGTGTTTATTCACAGACCAGACTCTCAGTTTTCTTTCAGTGACTTTGTGCATCAGCATTGCTGGGTTTTCAACTTTATCGCTCTCAAGGTCTCCATATTAGATGGAAATACCTCCGAAAGCTCCATCCAGCAATTCCAGTTATTAAACGGCTAGCGGTATACATGGAGCAGCAATTTGGGACACTGACTCGTGGTAAACGTCATACCATTCCCAAAAAAGAGGGTGATGTGCGAAAGCTCCGCTCTACTTTTGTCAATTCTTCCTACCATACCTACACTCCAGGCCGGAAACTTGACCGGGAGAGCAAAGCACCTGATAATATCCTCAAGGGTAATTTGAACTTACAGACAGGGAGTAGTCTTGCAAAATGGGCGGGTGGGCGTGCATTATATCGTTCTGAAGGCCAAGACTTTGAGCTATTTTCAGATTCGTCAGATGAGTCTTCGAACGATGAGGCACAGTAATAGATAGTTGAAAATTGGAATATATACAACTATGTATGGTAGTTCTCTGGAACCGACATTTCCATCCACACAAATGACTGACTTGCTCCCTGTGGCGTCGGAGTATCGGGCGGAACATGATTTTGAAGATTAGCACGTAGAGACGGTGATGAGTCCACAGCTTGCCCTCTGGACCGAGACTGAACATATGTCAATAAGAATGTCAAGGTCACAAACATGAAGCTCACCTGGCTAGTGCTGTTGTATCGAGAAGATGGCCCCAGAGTCGATGGAGTACGGAACAAGGGAGTGAGGGCAAGAGCCTCAACCCGTGACACCTTAGCCTGCTCTCGACGTTCTGCTTCTGCAGCTGCCTTTTGCTCTTTCTCTTTCTTCTCTTTCTCTTTCTTTGCAGCGTTCCTTTCCCTGGTTTCGGCTTTACGGATCTCACGACGCTCTGAAATCTCTTTCTGGCGGCTCTCCCGGATATCTAGATCGATTTTTGCCAGTCGTTGAAGAACCTCAGCACCGTGACGTTCAGCAAGCATCCATGGTGGATTGAGCTCCGCAAGGTCGCTCGGTGCCTTCAGTGTCACATTGCTGGCAATTTGCGTGATAATTGTGTCTGGCATGAGCGCGATAGTTGGAAGAAAGGAGTATCGGGGTTCGCGAGAGGTTTTGATACGCCAGTTTTCCAGAGAAGAGCGTGCAGCCTTCAAATGCTCACCTCTTCATACAGAAGGACCAGCTGAGACAAGATCTTGCTTGCCATTTCCATTAACTGTCTTCGAAGGTGTAAGATGAAGAATGACACGTTCCAGAGTCCGATTTGGTGGTGTCTGTGGACGGGGTGAATCAACGACCATGTTGGCAGTGATGTTACGTTTGCAGCCAGGACGGTCACAACAGATGCCAGTCGGCGCTGTGGGAAGTGCATCAGTGATCCTGAGAATGCAAGATACAAAAAAGATACCGGTACGAGGTGGATTGCCATAATACTTGTCACAAATGTCTCGGGGACAACATCGAGCCACTATCCATCTTCGAAGTACTGGCTGTACCTTTTTGCGCCACTGGTAGAGCTTGTCATCAAGTGTTGGATCAATGACGACCTCTTTCTCTTGCTCTAATTCATCGCTGCTGTAATCACGATCACCTGCATCCACGAAGTCTATATCGTCCTCATCCTCGTCTTAATCCTCATCTTCTTCATCATTCAAAAGGTCAAGCTGTGGAAGAACATCAGCTTCTTCATCAGCAAGAGGAGTCCCAAGATCATCGTCAACTTCCTCAGCCTCGCTATCATCTTCTCCAAGCTTTGACTTCTTCTTGGACTTGCCCTTTCGCTTCCTCTGATGCTGAAACATGGACTCCTCAACAAGAAGAATAGCGCGAGCCTTGATAGTTCTCAAGCGACCGGCCCGCCCTATGCGCTGCAAAAAGACCGACAGAGATCTCAGGACACCAAAATGAATGACAACCTGGATATCAGCGATATCAGTGCCCTAGTAAAGGGCATAGGTTTTTTGCAGCGCAAGTGCGAGCGCTGTGCAAGGTTGATGCAAGCACGGGAAAATTGATGCGAGCGCTGAAGCCTTGATGCAAGCGTGGGAATGTTGAAGCAATGGTAATTTGTTGTTTTGATACCAGCAATGGTATTTCTGGTGCCGCCACTCATATTTCAAGAACTGAGCTCTCCCAAAATATGATAATCCCACTGTTTTCCATTTAACAGGACAGGGGAGTCATTTAAACATGGTCCGGTAGGCGGGTTTTTTCCTCGGCTTGACGGCGGATTATAGGCTGTATTAATTGATGAAGATCAAGTAATGAAATATATCTCTGCATATATTTCCTAATAGTGACTTGAAACAACTTTCTATTGTCTTAAAGGAGGAATATTGACCCAACCACCTCTGGTCTCAGCTCTGAATCCTTCAAATCCCTCACAGACAACCTTTATCAGCAAATGGCCACCAAGGATATAATTTCATGGAAGTAAATGAGAAGAGCATGAAAGAGCATGAGAGCAGAGTGCAAGATCATGCAAATGGCATGAAAGATCTTGAAAGCATCATGAAAGGTCATGAAAGCGCCATTGTCGTGGAATAGGGTCTAATGTGGTGTAGTATAAGCCTTTGTAATTCTCACGATTTGGCCAGATCAGATTTAACTCCATTTATTGAAAGATTCTTCCAGTACGTTCCATTACATTCCATTACCTTCTATTACATTCCATTACATTCCACTGCCTTCCAGAACTTCCAGTATTTAGGTATATAAGATCAAGTACCAGTACCGTTAGGAACCAATGTACTTACCTACCATTTGAACCAGCTCTTTAGCTCTTTAACCAAACATCTGCGTGAACACCAGATTCCCTTCTCATCAGGCTATTGTGACGCCTTGGGCTCCTGTACCTTGACTTACCAAACCTTTAGTGACGCCGTGGGCTCCGTAAGGTTTGATATCCATCCCTTCTCATCAAGCTACTGTGACGCCGTGAGCTCCTGTACCTTGATTTATCTGACCTTTAGCGACGCCCTGGGCTCCATAAGGTCTGATCTCATTTGATTCTGACTCTCACATAAGTAAGACTCAAGATTGAAAGAACTGCAGTATATATTTGTAACAGATACACGACAGCCATGCAAGGTCGGGGCTAAATCAGAGTCAAATTTTTTCAAGGTTTCAAGACCTTGAGAACATTGTGGAGTGTTCATTGTGAGCTCTTCGACACATATTCTGATGTCTATGCACCCACTTTCATTGTGGGCCGCTCCATCCACTGATTTGCCTTTGCGCTTGCAGCCGCTTGCGCGCTCGCACTGGCGCTGCAAAAAACCTATGCCCCTAGTAAACATGTAAGCGTTCAATAGTAGTCAAGGAATGATGACTTACCATTCCTACAGCTTCTGTAGCAAACAAAATACGAATATCACCGTCACGGAAACGTTTCATGGCCTTCTTTTTGTCACGTTTGGACCGATTCGCGTGAAGGAAGTCAATGGAACCAGGAGGAAGGTCAGGATGTTTTTGTTTGAGCTGCTGGCACAAAGATTGCGTGAGGTGAACAGCATTAGTGAATACTAATGTCTTTTTGATTTGGGAAGGATCCGAGGGATGCATGTCGAGATGCTTGAGAAGCGCATCAAAGTCCTTGGCATTCTTCATGCGATGAACTTCTGTCGAAATATTAGGCCGGTCATTGTCCAGATTGAGATGAAAGGAATGTTCTGGATCAATATTCATTGTTTTCCTGACATCTTGGAGAGCAGTCGCATTCAGTGTGGCGGAAGCACAGAGCACGGGGATATTGGGAGGGAATAATGCTCGAATCTTGTCGAGCTCGGCGTAAGCCTTGCGAAAATCTCCGCCCCACTGTGAAATACAATGAGCCTCATCAATAATGAGTGCTGTGACATTCTTTGAGAACTCGCTCTCGCGTAAGGTCCGTCGGAAGCCCTCATGCTTCAAGAGCATCTCGGGACCAGCGAAGACAGCCCGCAGTGTATTATTCTTTACTTTCTGTCAAATTTTATGAGCAAGGGTTAAACAATCTCGCAGACTGTACCTCTCGTAGCTTTTTCCGATTCCAGGTGTCGCCATTAATTGCCGCTGCTGCAAGTCCCATGCTGTTGAATCGGTCCGCCTTGATGTAAATCAGAGATATAAACAGCTTAAAATGAGGGAAAAGCACACCTGATCCCGCTGCAGAACTTTCAATGGTGAAACAACAACTATCCTTCTCTTTTCCTCCGGCAGCAGAATGAGCATGAAGGGAATGGTTTTGCCCATCCCAGTCCCAGTGACCAGGGTACAGTCAAGGCCTAGGGAAACAGCCTGTTCTACATCCAGCTGCCATTCATAGGCCTTTGTCCCATGCTTTGCGAGAAAAAGAGACTGAAGCCGAGCTCCTTCTCTAGCGCTATCATATTTTCTAGCGGCCACAGCCTCTGTACGGGCTTCTTCTAGGATCCTGTATGACATCTGCCGTCTTAATTCGTATTCAGGAATTTCGGGTGTCGACATTTTTGGCAGGAATAGCGTGCGGAGAATTGACGGACGAGAGAAAACAAAGGAGACGCGACTGATCACATGATGGTATTAAGCGAGAATTATTGCGAATAACCGACGTTGCTAAGGGAGCCACGGGCGATGTAGGTGTCGCTGTACGAATTGCACCAGATGTTTGGGTGATAGCACCGCCCATCATTTTCTTTATTAGCTCGCGTGGCAAGGGCACGTGCGTCCCCAAAGGGGATCACCCAAACGGCTGGGTTCAAGACTAGGGTTGATCATACTACACTTAGAGTTAGTATAACCAACCACATCAGTGGGAAGCAGTGGAGTGTCACATCAGGTCACAGGCAGATGAAAAATGACAAGTCCAAATATAAAGGATGTATGTCTGATGGGGTAGATACCCCATCGGATGAGAACCAGGTATCACAACCATTCTGTTTCAAAGACATGGACATGTCCAAGGATTGTTAGCAGCGGAGTTTTACCTGATTTGTGGCTTGTTGGAAGGTTTCAATGTGATGAACTCTGAGATGATTTAGTTAGGTTGTGTCTGATCACACTCTCAGATGTGGGTTACCATGTCAGCATGGGGCATATTATGCAGTAGAGGTGTAGACATGCCAGGCATCAAGCTGTAATTACTGTACTTATTCCTGTTTTGGATGATGTACCTGGACTAAAAGTCACTCCCTTCCAACAAGTGAGGCTATAAATTGGATTCCTATATGGGTTGAAAACATATATAAGGCAAAGTGACTCCATTCCAACAGCAATGGTGTCCCCAGATCTCATATTCTTGGCACTGTCAAATCCTGCATATTCAGACTCATTTTGGTATGCTCCAAAATTCATGACAATTACTGGAGCTATGATTCCACCATTTGATCCATGGTGGAATGCCTCCACCATCCCAAATGAATCACTTCCCACAGTGATGAATTATTGCCTGACACTTTTCACAGGTCTCGGCTTCACTCAGGTGCCGGTCTCTAAAACTTCAAAATTTGGCAAAGTGAATTATCAAAGAGGTTGAGAGTCACATCTGACCCAAAAAACCACTTTGAATGACTGGACCAACTCCTAAAAGCTGCACAGACATATGCTTGCGCTGTCCCAGGACACAAACTCCAATTAAGCGCCATCACAGGAAAACACATGCTATTTGCGCCGGACATCGGCTCTCCCTTGGAGTCTGAAATACCGTGAGAATTGAGGGCTACCGGGTTGATAAGCGTAACAGGAACCAGGCCTTATATTCCCTGACGTTGATGAGCAAGTAGTGAATATAATTTGCCTGGCTAGCGAGGCTATGGCTTCACCCGAAACTAAACTTCGACTTGATTTCAACGTTTGCTATCTTGCGGTCACAGTACTGATTCATGCATACATGGCCTCTTGAGTGCCCAGAACTGAGAGTGTGTATCAATGTTCAAGGTCTTCCAGCTGGATAAACCATCTGCACCCTCAATTGTCAGAGAATTATAACGCAGCTTTGAGATCAGACAAAAGAGTGAGGACTCGTATTTGCCACAGGAACTGTTGGCCTCTACCCCACTGGTTTCCTATATGATACATGGAGAAAATTGTCACAGTTCCATCTCTGGTGTGTCCACCTCTTCTGCATGCAGCGAAGAAATGGAGATGGGATACAGATAAAAAGCCCTCGAGAAGATAGTCAGAAGTGTTTTCTGCATGTACTTGATCATTGAACCTTTGCTAATATGGTAAGTCAGGTGACCTGCCAGCAATCCCGGACAGTATTGATCCAAACTTCCCCCTGCTGAAGTTCACCAAATCTGAGTTGGTTCAAGTTGCCTAAATCTGAAGTTGCCTGATTTCAAGCTCACCCTATCAGGAAGTTGACCAATTTCAAGTTGGCCTAATCTGAACTTGCCTGATCATCAACTCCGAAATTGCCCGATTCTGAAGGTCCCAACTAGCTCGATTTTGAAATTACCTTCATTTGCCTTATTCCTGGGATTAGTTGTGCTATGGCCGTAATAGTGTCGCAAAATCCCACTGTTTTTTAGGTCAACTTCGTCCATTTTGAGTGCTTTTGACACCCAACTTCAGTCAAATATGAGCTGAAAGGTGGTCAACTTAGCAGGATTCAGCGGGTAACTTGAATTGCCTGAGGTCTGCATATCTCAATTTTTGGGCCAACTCGGGACATTTCATTTGGGAGTACCTTGGGAGATGATCATGACAAGTAGCGGATAACTTAAATTCTCCTGAAATTTGCAGTCAACTTGGAGATTTCATCTGATGGGCAACTTGAGTCCTACATTACAGGCAACTTCGGGGCTAAATTTGCAGTCAACTTTCGGACGAGATTCAGCCAACTTCGGGGGCTCGGCAATGACATGTGACCTTCTGCTTCAAGACATTGAGTCTTGACCATCACATCTCTTTACATTCTTTGGTTGATTCTGACATGTGGCTCACATGACCGTTCAAGTCCAAACAACACTCGCTTTTTCAATGTATCTTGTTTTGCTTGTTTCAACACCTCTTGTCTCTTTGTGCTGATCACTGTGCAGAGGAAAATTGTGTATGTAATCAATTTATCAATGCTAAACAGGTCCATCTAAGGGGCTACCGGGCTGTCAATCCTGGACACCCTGGTGGCTTCAGCTTCCCTCTAGTTTCCGATATGATACACAGAGAAAATCATCAGTGTGATCTCTGGTGTCTGTGTTCACCTCTTATGCGTGCTCCAAAGAATTGGAGATGCAATACAGATAAAAAAGCCCTCAAGAAGATACTGTACCCTTTCATTCAATTCGGCAGTCATGGGTCACAGAGGTCCAAATTTCATCGAAATGTACTAAGTCACTGGTCACAGGGGGCTCCGCCGAAGTCTCTGGCCCTCTGTCCAGAATGTAGGGGCCCAAAATTGCTGTTTTAGGCCTGCCGAATCCAATTTTTGGCGAAAGTCGCTCCTGGTCACAGGTCACCGACCCAAACTACTGAAAATTTACTTCAGCTACTCGTTTACAGGTCACATAGCCTGCCAAATTGATTGAAATACTACAGTGGTCAGAAGTGTTTCTACGGGTACTTGATTAGTAAACCTATGCTAATATGGTAAGTCAGGTGACCTGCCAGTCATCCCGGACAGTATTGATCCGAACTTTCCCCTGCTGAAGTTCACCAAATCTGAGTAAGTTCAAGTTGTCCAAATCTAGAGTTGCCTGATTTCAAGCTCACCTATCGGGAAGTTGACCAATTTCAAGCTGGCCTAATCTGACCTTGCCTGATCATCAACTCTGAAGTTGCCCGATTCTGAAGTTCCCAAGTAGTCCGATTTTGAAATTACCTTCATTTCCCTTATTTCTTGAAGTTGGGGGTCAAATGTGTGATTATGGCCAAGTTGACTCTAAATTAGATGAATTTTCCCCAAGTTGCCCGTAAAAATGATTTTGCAACATTATTACGGCCAAATTGTGCCTACTTTTAGATTAGTTTGTGTACTAGTTATCTCGGGACATGGCGTTCAGGACGTGGACCATGCCGAAATTTACTTCCTTCCTTCCTTCCTTCCTTCCTTCCTTGAAGTTAGGTGTCCAATCTATGATTCCAAGTCGACTGTAAATTAGATGAATTTTCCCCAAGTTGCCTGTAAGAACAATTTTGCGACATTATTACGGCCAAACTGTCGCTCCAGGGAGTGTCAAAAGGCCAGTTGGCATATGGAAAATCATCCAACATACTGCCTTGTGGATATCCACTGGAATCGTCGATGTCGGTTCAATAGCTCCTAGGCCTTGTGGCGGTTATCAATGATTAGCATCGCCAATGGAGAATCGTTATCGCCAGGATGTTTTGTCCACAGAGATGCCGGTCATCCTTGCCAACCATTGGGACCAAATAGAGGGCCTGGAACAATGTTGACGCATCATTGAGATTGAACAGGCAATATTTTTGACCTCTATTCAAGCGTAAACCACCAGTCGGCCAATTGTTGTGATTTGACCCTGTAAGAAAAAGCTCTGATCATCTTCACCAATCTACAGAGGCCGTGGGTAGTGAGGATCAGGCCCTTACCGGTACAACAATAGCGGGAATCTAAACGAGCTGAATTCCGGTTCCCCGAGCCATCTATTCCTGTCGAGTTGGTAGTCAAAAACAAGCTTAGTCAAATATGATCTCATCCCCAAGCTGTGAACGAACATGGTCTATTTCTGGAGCATCGATATCTCTCACAGGTCACTCTACATACCTAGTCCGGTCGAATCGTGGTGAGACTCTATTTCTCCTAATTGTGGTCTTTGGGCGGTGAGTTTCAGGCCAATATTGAGACATTCACGGCTGAGATGGCAGCCATTTGTTTAGTCAGCAGTTTCGGTCACTCCCATCATGGTCTTCCATACAGTACAGCACTAAGACGCCGCAAAAAATAAATAAGATATCCTTTTGCACTTCAATATCAAAAGAATCTCAGCTTCAATGCCAGCCAAACAGATCTGGATAGATGCCAAAAATAATCTCAGTGCATAAATAATGTTCCCTTGGATGCCAAGTCCAGCTTGCCATTGAACCCATCGTTTATGCTTGCACTGACGTCAGGCGGCGTTTTGACGGGGCCCATCCTCCACTGTGAAATACCTTTGACGAGAGTTCTGTGCGAGGAAGCCAGAAGATATGTAGGTGTCTTTAGACTCCTCCATATATTTCTTCAGATCCTCATGGCCCAACGAGCCAGGACTAGGTGAGCGGGATGATACGTGAAGCATTGAAGCGATACGTTCGTGATGTCTGGCCGAGAGGGCTGCATGGGACGAAGGTATCTTCGGAGGCGGCATCCCGATATTGGGAGAGGCAATCTGGTATCTGACTTAGTAAAGTCCCTGCAAGACCTCGATAGAGCTATCACACCTGCCGGGCAGCGGCCAATTGAAAACTTCAAACCGAGTACACATGTCTGACCATCAAGTCGAACAAAGTAGTCAAGTGAAGAATGCATTCGAAAGGATGGTGTAGAGATAAATCTCATGTCAACCTTGCTGAATAGAATCCAGATTTAGATGTGAATTGTTTTCTAAATCGCGGATTAAGCTGTCAAGTGGGGTGGGATGAGACAGTTAGACTCCGAGGTAAACATATAGTCACTCATGCTCTTCCAACTCGTTGCCTTGAATTTCACGACATGAGAGAGTATCTGAGGTCAACCGACTGAAGGATTCCATCTGCCAGACTGCGAGGGGGGACTTGAACCAGCATGCAACAGTGGCGCCCTTGAGACCAATTGTTTATGATCCATTCAAGTAGAAAACAGACACACGCTTACAAGGCTTCTTCAATGGCAACAATGTTACATTGTGTATGACGAACTCATTGAAAGATTTACATCAAGGCAATTTACTCCACAGAAATACTCTTGTGAACACGGAAAACTGAGCAAAATGTTGATTTGTCATTACGTTTAGTAGACGAGGGTTTCTCGGGCTTAAGACGTCCATCTGAACTCAGGGACTAGCTATTCATCGCCAAATTGACTTCGGACTCCAGCGTGGGCCCATTCCTCATCTGTGAGATCAACTTTCAATGTCAGATCTGAGGACACTGGCCATCTGAGGACGTCGCAGCCGGGACTCGATCAGAAGAGCAAAAAGACATTGTATCCCTGATCAATCACTGGTGCTTCGATCTCTTACTTCACACAGCATCAGAGTGTTGAGGAGGATCTCTGGTTGCGCGCGTCGAACTCAAAAGATGATGCGGCTCACAAGATCATTGATCACCTGAGACTGAAGAAGCAAGGCATGTGGTATCCAAAGACTATCCGGCCAGTTATAACATATAGAACTTTGCATTGACACAACAAGTATTGCTTGAACATCATTCTGACATCAATCTGTAAAAGTAGACAGTGGATTCAAGTGTCTAGGTACTGGCGCACTGAACGGACTCGACGTTGCTAATGGTGATGACACCATCGGCCTGAGTAAGAAGAATAGAGGTTCCAGTACATTCAATACCCCTGTCAAGCGGTCAACTCGCCTCGATTTTCGGCTGCACATAAAACCACTCACTGGAACAGAGTACATTCAAATCCACTGCCAGAAACAGCAGCAATGACAGCGCGAGTAGTAATCGCACCAGGCAAGTTGAAGCAAGTGGTCGGGGGATTGATGATGTCAGAGCAAGCTCCTCCACCATTGGGTTCACTGCAGAGGATAAGCGCAGTGTCGGCGCGGGCCAAGAGCTAAAACACAAAGTCAACTTCAGAAGAGGAAACCGTCAACTTGGAGAACTAACATTGGCTGGCCCAGCAGTCACTACTGCAGCGAGAACCAGAGCATTGTGAGTCAATAATTGAAGACTGTTTGAATTATTGGGTGACAGACAATGGCCAACCCAGGCTCTCTTTTATACGAAGCCGTCGACTACGCTTATGAAATGTGCTGGTCTCGATATATCCATGTGTGTCTACTCGTCGAATCAGTCCGGAAGTATAGAAGTTGCGAGTACGTGGGTAATTACACATTTACTTCATCCTATCTCCAAGTCCTGAATTATTCATACTATACTTGGTATACCGTATTGCTAGATGGTCCTGCCAAAGTGACATATATGTTACAGTCTTCCGAGAAAAATTGAGTCACAACTGACAAGACATTCAAGGATGTTCCATAGCCAAATGAAGAATGATCAAACACGAGCATCAACCGCTGGCAAGACGGCTTTCCTTATTGGAGTCGGCGCTTGATGCATTGCCAGCCAAATTAAGTCGACTCGATCACATTTACAGTATCAGTGGAAGGACTGCGCACCGCGAAAAGACATCCCGCACTTGATTATCTTGCACTGTGTGAACGACGGTGTCCCGCTAAAACGTTGTTTTATCAGAAATAGTGTTATTGGCAGGAGCTTGATCATACAGTGAAAATGGTACGATGAGCCAGGACAAGTACGGCACCTATAAAAACTGGCAGAGCACGGTAAAAAGGTATTAACTAGGCACTGCAGTCATTCCGAGTCAAGCCGGAACCGCCATAGTCATTCCGAGTCAAGCCGGAACTACCGCGGTACCTGCTGAGTCAGAAATAGCACTTGCCGAGTCACGCTGGAGCCACTGCGGTACCTGCCGAGTCAATCCGCAACCGCCGGATGACATTCGCGGAGTCATAATGACATGCAGTGACATGTTGGCGCATCATTTGATGTATCATAAGATCAATGATAGAGCCATGATCAAAGATCAGACCTTTACAACCCAACAGCACCCCGGAAATAAGGTCTGAGTGCAAAACAATGAACAGGCTCAGTTTAACATCAGGTGACCACATGGTTCACTGCAAGGGACAAACCAACTCACCCCTTTTATAGCAAGTTTGGTTTGTTATAAAAAGTTCACAAGAAGGGACGAACTGGTTTGGCTCATTATAAAATCTGCAACAGGACCAAACATGTCACACTGTCTGTTACTACATGTCACTACTAGGTCCGCATCGGCTCGTCGTTTGTTGGGATTTCTCACACGGACGGTAGTAATGGCCGTTGAGATCAAATCAATTCATGTGTCCCAGCACCTCGCATACTTTTGGCGAGCTCCGCTTGAACGAGACAAAAAGCCTGGCCTCAGTGCTCTATAATCCAATGGGACCTTGTGATCTCTATCCCACTGGTGACATAGCTCAAGTATAAGTGATAGTAGTTTCGGGGTAGACAAGATTATATGACGAACATTCACAATACGGATTCTTCAAGACTGGGATGTAAACAGGGGTACCGAAATCAAGGAAAAACGACACTTGACACTGTCCGCAGCAGCCAGATCCCATCGCCGAGATCAACCTGTACCAAGGACCAATATGCCGTTGAAGATATGGCTGTGGCCAGCCGCCAGAGAGCGATTTGATCTCCGCGTCAGAATTATCTTTCTTTCGTGTCTTCCGTCTTGATAGCAACCGAGAACATCGTCCCAAATCCGCACCGTAACTGCACCGGGGTCCAAGCCTTCTTTGGACTCCAAGATATGAGGGTAAGTGGAGTACTTATAGTATTAGGTCATTCATTTCCAATTTCAATCGTTCCTCGGTCTTTTTCTGTCATGCAAAGGACCTCTGAATCCGCAATAATACGCCGAGCTTCAATTATGCAGACTCAGTGCGAAAAAAACGCGGACTCTGTAATCACTGTAAGTACTGATCTGAAGACCGAAAACGACTCGATGTTTGCAGCATCACCACAATCCCTAGCTTCAAATTCCTAAATGCGCCCGAACCTTCCGAATTCAGTTTGCGGCCACATCGTGGGGTCTCCTTCCTTCTAGACCCCTTGGGATGCCGAATCGAGTTTACACGTGCCAGGCATCTTCGGCTGCTGTCGGTCACACTGTGACGTTTAGCCCTTCTTTCCGTTTCCCATGTCGCTGCCTGACACCCAGGTATCGGGTATTCCGTCTACTTTAGCCTCCAATTGTCGGTTCTAGTGCTTAATAATCATGGTTCGTCCTCCTGCTCCCCTTACCGGTTTTTCTGGCTGACTTTCTAGCCTTCGTGAAAGGTATACGAGTCTCGAGAAATGCCGGTTCTCTCTGCCTGGTCTGGATAAACTATTCTGGAATACGGTCAGTAGCATTTTGCATTCGTCTTGGCGGCTCTGATGTGTTCTGCAGGCCCAGCTGAAAAGCTAGGCTCTTGATCGATAAGAGAGCTGTCCTGATCGATAACGGATTGTACGAGGCTACGAGCTGCACGAAATAGCACGAATCCCATTGAGATGGTGAATCGCAAGGTGAACCGTGAGCGGAATATGTTATCGTGTCTTTCCTGCTGACCTTGCTACCAGCATTAACGGTGGTCGTCAACATCTTCTTGGATACCCCCTGGAGGATCTCGGCCCTTGACGACTAATCTCGGCTGGCCGTGAACGGCGATTTCCTGCTGGAAGTCGGGGATCGTGGCGTCGATATAAATGGACCTTATTTGACTGGTGCGTATCTCATCTGCTGGTACTTGGACCTCGTTGAATCCGTTCCAGGCTGGATGGAATCTCTTGTGGTCACCCTGTGAGCTATATCGCCTCAGCTCCGATTGCACCATCCGCTTTCCTCTTCGGCTCCAACTTCACCTGAAGCTGTGGGTATCATGCATGATACTCTACAATTATACTGAACATGCCATGTATGAACATCTATGATTGTAGATCAGTCAGAATATTCATGGCAGGCATAATTCAGGCAGGGTGCTGAGCGGGAAAAGAGGGCGCATAATATTTGGGATGGTTCATTCATTTCTACAACGTCGGGCGTCGCGTTTCGGTGCATTTCTTGAACAGGACTGGTACTATTTCCGTGTGATGGATTGTTGGGATCAAAGTATGTTCGGTTCCTTGTATTCATCCGTTGATGGTTGATCGTGGTTGATATTTTTGATGTGTCGATGACAGCTGGCGCTGCCATGCCTTCCGCGTCTCCGTTATCGCTTGGATATGTTTTCTCGGATATGTTTTTTCAGATATGTTTTTTTTCTGTAAATTTCAAAATGTTCAGATATATATTTTACAGTTCAGTGAACATTAGTTTCCCCTTTCTTCTTCTCCTTGTCAATGACCTCTGTACTGGCCATGAGGGCGTCTTGAGAAGCCCACAGAGCTTCGCAATGATGGTCTATATCAACCCGTATCTTTGCTTGACGGTAGGCATATGTATCGGCCGCTTCCTACATTACTCGATCTCGAGGAAGCGGAGCACGACTCTCACACCATTCAATCCGGAGACCTGTCAAACCTAATCAGACCGAAACAAGACGTAAAAGCCAGCACGTGAGCTCCGCCCTCTTCTTCCATTGTTCTGCGGATCCAGCTTAGCTCGCGTGCCTTTTCACCAGTCCACCGCCTCGTGAGCTTGCGCGAAACATAAATCCCACTCGACGAATCAGCATTTGAGTCCTCTCTTTGACGGACAAGGGCAACGGCGGGCATGTACTTAAACATGCTGAATGTCGTACTAAGCTTCAATCTTGCGACGTAAGCGGGTATCAGCTTCGATAACCTTGGCGCACTGGAGATCTGTCGAATGTGGACCAAGAGCACCAGTTTCTCTGGGGAGACGACCTTGAGAATCCTTGATCTCAATTCCCTGCATGATCATGCCACCAGGTGAGACCGTGTGTTGAATCTCGCGTGTTTCAAGAGCCTCGCGAGCAGCCATCTCAAGACGTACTTTCGCGAGAGTAATGGCTGTAGATTGTGTCAGCCAAATTATATAAGCAATTTGAATGGAACTCACGCTCCAGCATTGGCTCGAAGGGTTGACCAATTGATTGTTTCTTTCCCAAGCCCTGACATCTTTGTCCCATTGTGCCACCAATTCAAGATCAATGGACTCAGAGAAGCATAGGAAATGGAAATGTTGCCGATTCCGACCGTCAACAGCATCTTCAAGTTTGCGCCACAATGAAAGACCTAAATGTAATGCATTTCTTGAACAGGACTGGTACTATTTCCGTGTGATGGATTGTTGGGATCAAAGTATGTTCGGTTCCTTGTATTCATCCGTTGATGGTTGATCGTGGTTGATATTTTTGATGTGTCGATGACAGAGTAAACATCGACGAGGAGAAAAGACGGCAGTACGAATGACAGGCACAAGACCATAAGAGGAGATATCTCTGCATAAAAAGGAGAACCAGATTCCAAAGCTCCCCGTCTCTCATTTCCCCACATCTACGAAGCCAAAGCTCCTCAAGGCTAAGGACCTCAATGCCCAGAATCTTAATTCCCCTGAGCTCACCGCGAAGCCGAAACCCAAGGCTAATCCCAGCGCCAAGCGCAAGCGCGAACCGGATCCAGCACCTGCATCTGGTATAGATGGTGACGACCAACGGCCGAAGCACACTCGTCGATCCTCTGACAAGGTCATCGAGAACAAAAAGGTCGCAGAAGAGAAGAGACTGGAAGCCGAGGAGAAGAAAAGGAAGCGCAAAACATCTGGCAGTCAATCTGGACGAAAGTGTGGGCAAAAAAGAAATAGTTGTATTATTGTCAGTAATTGTATTCAATGTACTTCTTGAAATGTATTTATTGTTGACTTGTTATGTAGCAGTGTCACTTTGGCTATTACGTTGCAAGCCCGGTCCGAGCATGACCTTCAAGTTCGTTGATTGCGACCGTCGACGCCATTTGTAGCTGTCCGTTTGTGACTGTCGTGGTGAGCTGAGAACCTTTCCAGAGAATACAATGGATAGCGGAAAGCCAGAAATTCACCAATGCAGGCACATTTCTGTCAAATCAAAGAACAGAAAACATATCATGCATGAGATCCTACCTATAATGCTCAAAAGCATGCCTGATGCGGCGAGAAAAATCGGATTTATTCAACAAAAATAAAATAAAAGAAGAAAAACATATCATACAACCTTCGTGGAAGTATACCATCAACCCAGAACATTGACAGTCAAATTTTGATGGCGGAGGTTACAGCCCAACAATAGAAGTGCCAGAAATGACAATGCGACACATAATTGATGAACGGAAGTAAAACCGAACAAATGTCCCGCTCCGATCAAATCTCCAAAGAAGAACAACATTACAACCCCGAATGAAAATCAGAGGCGCGAGAAATCCCGAAAACCCAATTGCCCCGCTTTTCTTGTGCTCAACAACCCGCTAGATTCAGCCAAACAGCCCGCTCATTTTGCTGCCAGCCCAGCATCATGCATCCTGAATGCTCTATGATTATAGACGGGCATACATTGCACCTGCTCTACAATCATACACCTTTCATGCATAACAAGTACGTCTACGCCTGCCAACTTGGCCCTTGTCGCTTTCCTCCATTTTGCCAAGACGACAGTATATTATCTTGTTATCTTGCCTTTGACCTTGTTGACGGAGCTTAGGCTGCCATATGTCTCGAACCTTTGCTTTGACACCAATACGATCAACGAAGGCTGATGTCGGTGAAACCGTTGGTGGACGTGGAACCTCGTATGTTGCCCTCTAACCTTTTTATCTCTTGGCCCCGTCGTTGACCACAATTTCAAGCTGACTCTGCCCTTCCGAATCACATTCACCCTGAAGGATTATTCCTCTCGTGGAATTCCGACGTGTGCCTGCGGTTCATCGTAACCTCGATGTCCACGCCCCGGTCCTGGTCATCGGTTAGCATCGTATTACCTTCGTGAGCTATTCTCTCTTGTCGTTCAGCCTTTTACCGATGATACCCATGTTTTCCTCAATCTAGACATAGCACATTGGGAGCTCCGGGATGCGCCAAGGAAGGGTGCGACCCGGGTCGGGAAGGTTACATTGTGCGGGAGAGGATGAACAAGCATTGGAATAGCTCGCGATTGCTCGCACGAAAAGAGTCGACAGTCAATATCTCGCTTCCATCGATGATACTTATTTCCAGCCGACTTTCACACTTGCTCGTTTTCGGCTGTCATATGTGAGCCTTATCCATCCTCATCGCGAATGCTTTCATTGACCACATCCAAGCAGCTTTTTAGATGAATCGCGAGGTGGAGCCTCGGTTGGAATATATGTTCCTCGTCGTTGAAGAGGTCCCTTTGACCTTATTGTCGTGAAACATTGAGTCTCGTCGTTTGGTGTGGCCATTTCTTTGTCGTAGATGAATCATACAAGATCTTCTGTTCATTATCAAAGTCCCTGATAGTCCATTATGGGCGTATCCTTTGTCTCTGCTGCTCGCTTGCCAGGGCTTCAAAGCTCTCATTTTCCTTTTGCCCCTCGAGCCTGTCGCCGTGGATGAGTAGTCAATGCTATAATATGGGTTACAGAGGTTGTGCTGTTGGCGTATCTTGTGTTACTTTTCCCTGACGGTTCATAGACTCGGATCGCCTTGTCGTCTTCTATCACATTTCCATTTCGGTCTCGAGCCTTTTCGACAAAACGACAAACTTGATTGCAGCACTTCCTCGTTGAATTTCTAACCTTCGGAGAGAGCGGATCTGTTTGCTCGCTGTGTCATAGATAATGGTAGAGACAGAATAGTGCTAGATATTTTTGTCTTGAATGATTTGATACAGTCAGTTTCTCTACGATATGATGTGACAGTGGCGTGACTAAATGTCGAGTCGCTGTGCACAAAGATAGAGAAGTGGAACTAGGTGTTCCGAGAGACCAAAATGAACAGTAATGAACAGTAGATTTCGGTGAACTAAGGAATACAGTATATTTAACTTGGCTTATATACTGGATCCTTCAGGAGCTGTAATCTAAACTAAAAAGGTAAGTAAAAGACATGTGAATAGGAACTGGATAGGAACAATCGCGTACCGACGCAGTCGGGACCGTTGAGCGACGTAAAGGAGTGATAAGACGGGAAATAGGTGGAGTCGTCCCAATCGGGATATGTGACGGTCACGTACCGTTACACACGCCCTCCAGGTCTTGAATCCGAACGACATGATTCAAGACCTTCCAAGGCCTAAGTCTCAATTTCACGACCATCCGTCTCACCAGCTTTATCTTCAAGATCATGCCCCTCTGATTCAGCATCCAAAGATATCACTGACTGATACTCAGTATCTGAGTCCATACAATCTGCAGCGTGGTGACCAATCTCCCCGCAATTAAAGCATGCGCCTGTATCCAAGCAGTATCCGAGCTGGTCTTCAGTGAGTCTGTCAGTCCAAGATTCCCTTCCACGACTCTCACGTAAGGCAATCGCAGAGTTTCCAAGAAACACGTCCGTATGTTCATCAACTTGAGTCTCGTTAGCCACAGGTTCGGTTGACCAATCCTCAGTCGCATAGTCCTGGGAGTAATTACCATCTGATTCCTGCTGGATATCCTTTGATTCATCATCATCATCATAAGCTGTTTGCTCCCATGAACTTTGACCAATATCATCTATTTCTTCAGCAAGACGAGCTTCACGTTCAGCTTCATAAAGAGCCGATTCCATCATCTTCGCATGCTCAACAACTTCAAACCAGGTGCTCTGCTCGGGATGAAGACCCAATCTCAACATTTGAGTGCGAAGTGCCGTAGAGAAACCGGTCCAGAGATGTACGACTCTGTTCCGGTCAGTCTCACTTCCGAGCATGTTCAGCAAATTTTCCATTTTAAAAACATATTCCTTGACCTTGCGATTTCCTTGAATACAGGTACGCACTCGATCCCGAATGCTTGCCCGGAAATTCTCATCGAAACAATCATTGAACAGTGTTGTGAAAAATTCTTTCAAAGTCCATCGCTTGTGAGCAACTCCGACTTCCCGTTCATAGCATCTACGAGCATTTCCTTCTAGGAATCTGGCAATAACGAAAACTTGACGGCTTTTGCGAACCCTTCCAGTATTGACATAATCAAATGACTCAGTCATGAAACGCGAGAATGCGGCGACATCCTGCTTACCATGATAATGCATGGGCTCAACAGGCTTGACCCGTTCACGGTGTCGTCTCTTCGAATCTCGAGTTTTCTTTCGTCGTTTATTGTACTGCCTATCTGATTCATCTGATGAAGAATCAGAACTTGAACTGCCTTCCGATGAATCACTTGGATCTGCGCTGTCCCCATTTCCAAGTAAATTGTTGAATACCCGTCCAACATAGCTATCAGGCGCAACCTGATCTATGGGACGTCTTCCAATGCTAGTCCCTGCATTGGGAATCGATGTACCTGCACGGTTGCTAGTCAATGACTGTAAGAAATCACGATCTCCTTCTTCTTTGACAAGTCGATCTTTCTCAAGAGCAATATTCTTTGCACGATCTTGAGCCTTTATATGAGACTTTCGAGCTTTCAAATCGCCACGTACTCGATTCCTGCGCTCACGATCATCGTCATTTCCGCCTTCAATATTCTGGGAACTACGCAGCTCGTCTAATCGAGCCTGCTGAAACTCAGCGAGTTCAGTCTGTAAGGCCTGTAACTTACGCTCGGTCTTAGCCTGTTTAATCCTTTGCTCCGCAGCAATCCGTTCAAGTTCAAGACATTGAGCTCGCAAGTCAAAATTCGGGTCGCCCTCCATGGCAACCTTCATCGCAGAAAGACGATCAAATTCTCTGTCTTGGCCTTTAAGTGAGTCCGATCGTGTACCTTGATCGTTCCGCAACTCACTGAATGAGGAACCAGCTAAGCCGATGGCTGTCCTCGGTCTCGGTCCGAGATCATCCTGAACCATAGGAGGAGTCTCGATCTCAGTACTGGTCACTGAGCCGAACTTTCGTCGTACGGGCTTCCCATTTTTACCAATGGTTTCCCAATCAAAAGGACTTTCGGTACGTCTACCAAAGTCTCGCAAGAAATCATTCATATCAACATTATCCTGAATACGGGTATCAAATGAATGAACCCCTGCATTAGAAAATACAGGGGGTGCGATTGAATCGCCAGGATCCCTAGGTCCTGAAACAGCACGATGGCTGACATCTCTCGCTTTGAGAGATGTAGAAATCCCCGGCACACCAGTCTCGAGAGAACTGGGCAGCTTGTCAATCAAGGAAGACATATCAGTGTTCAAAGTGGGAGAAAATAAAGGCGCACCATCAAAATTACGATTCTGGGAAGGAAAGGATGCGGTCGGAGAAGCAACGCCCCGACCGCGCCTCTGGGTACCATCAGAGGCCATAATCAAATAATTCCTGTAACAATTAGCAAAAAAATTAAAAATGGAGACTCACTAGAGAATAGAGAACAGAAGTGTCGTCAGAATGAGTCGTCCGGTTGATCAGACCAGACGGGGCCAAGAGACGACAGCGAGAAAGAGAGGGAGAGGTTGTACTGTTGTGAGATGTTCAAAATATGTGACAGTGGCGTGACTAAATGTCGAGTCGCTGTGCACAAAGATAGAGAAGTGGAACTAGGTGTTCCGAGAGACCAAAATGAACAGTAATGAACAGTAGATTTCGGTGAACTAAGGAATACAGTATATTTAACTTGGCTTATATACTGGATCCTTCAGGAGCTGTAATCTAAACTAAAAAGGTAAGTAAAAGACATGTGAATAGGAACTGGATAGGAACAATCGCGTACCGACGCAGTCGGGACCGTTGAGCGACGTAAAGGAGTGATAAGACGGGAAATAGGTGGAGTCGTCCCAATCGGGATATGTGACGGTCACGTACCGTTACATATGAACAAGGAAAGTCGTTCATCAGAGGGATTCCTGATGCCACAGCTCGGAGAGCAGGGCATACTACTAAACACAACACTCTGATCACACTCGACGCGCAGCACTTCCAACGCCCAGGAGGGCAGCGGAAGCAAGTAGGTATGGAGCAGGCATTGTAAGGGAGCTGTGGAGAGTGGGTAGCAGGCCAATAGGGTCGTTCACAGTAGCAATTATTTCTCAATTGTTGGTCAATTGTTGGGCCAACTATTTTTTCAATTATTTCAAACAATTGGAGCAACAATTCACGGAATAATTGACTTGTTTCAATAATTGAGATCCAAGTCTATTATTCAAATAATTCAATTGTTCGACCAATTATTTTGCCATCGGCAACCTGCACTGTTGACAAAATTTGAACTCCGACATCACCATCTTTTTCCTTCCCACTGTTATGCTCGATGACGACAGCCCCCATTTCAGCCTTCTCTATTTTATTCTTTCTTATATAATTACTTTCAGCCTGGCGGGCAGTAATTCCAGATCCAGAGGCTCCAAGCCAAGCTCCCAATCCCAACCTACTTCTAAATCCACCGGCGGAAAAAACCCACAAAGAATTACCTGGTTGACGTGCTCGGCAGACGAGCATACTCCTCTAGTTCATCAAGCTGGAGCTTCCTTTTAGGTCGGGCGGGCATGGTAAAGGTGAGAAAGATCGATGGTGGTCAGGCGATTACTGCCCCGGTCGGAGTCTGAATACAATAGTGTGCCGAAAGGCTGCCGGGCCATGTTCCAGACTATCAAGTCCACGATTATTCTCCAATTGTTTCAAAACGGCAGGAGGGGGAGTTCAGAGTACCGATTATTGGCCAATTATTCACTCAATTATTTCATCAATTATTCCATAACCAGGGCCAACCATCAACAATTGGCCGAATAATCGCTACTTTGAACAACCCTAATGTACGGGGTGGGGTCAAAGGTCCTGTCTGTGCGGGCTCTATGGCGCAGTAAAATCCATAGCTCAAAAAAAAAAAAGAGCCGCCAACAGGGGCGGAACTATCATTGAGCTGGTATTTGCCTGCACGATAAAAGCTTTATATTCGGTGAATGTCTGACCAACGACTCGAACGAAGTATCCACGTGGATAAGGAATTTGAAACGATAGTGCTCAGGTAAATCCCATGTCAGCTTTCTTGGATAGGATCCAACTTTTGATACTGGTTTCATGATAGAGGACTTACTGCAACTTTCAGTCGTAGTTTGAGCTACCAGGTCGTGGGATGAGTGGTTCGGACTGTGATTCATGCTCAGGTTCACTTTCTCCCGAGTCTTTCCCTTCAAGTCTCTGAGCATGAGACAGTATCTCAATAGGACTGACAAGGTATGCCAGATGTTCACTGCCGCATTTGGGCGCTGCTGATGGCACGTGCGAGGATATTCACACGAGCCATGACGCGTCTACGCGCTTCGATCACGCGCAGCTCTACGTATCTAGATCTATGAAGTACCCATTCCGGTTCAGTACATATGAACAAACATTTACCCGGCAATACTTCACGTTAATAGTAATAATTGGGTCTCATCCATGGCCAAATGTGCATAATTGTAATACCCCGCACTCTCTGCCAAAAAAGAAACAGCTCAAATTTCTTGCGCTGGGAGTCGATGCTCAGGGTTTGGGTCTGTTCCCTAGGTCACAGCAGATCATGAGGACTGGATTCAAATTCATCTTGCTAGATTCTGTAACCTCTGTTTGACTCGGATATTATGATGGCCTTAATGCGGATCGGCTGAACTTGAGGTCCCGAAGAGTCATGATCGATCCTACTGCCATTATGAGGTGGGCCGCATAGAAGCGTCATAGCAATTTCTTCTATATTTACATTGTGTCAATGAATCAATTGGATATTGAAATATGCAAGTATTTCTATGGTTCTAGTCTGATAATCATCTACACATGACAGAGTAAATTATTTCGAATGTCTCAAGCGCGGCTTTATCTTATTCCGCTTCAAGGATAATGGGCGATCCCTGCCTTTGAGTCTCACATATACACCACAGGCATTACAGAGCTGATCTCCAGTCTTGCTCCAGCGCCATTCAGAGGTGTTATGGGTATGACAATGACTGCATTCGGGTCCGGTACCGTCATTAGATTGGTGGCTGCTGTCATCTTCATCGTTGTCGGCATCAATGAGCTCCTGAGGTCGAAGCTTATTGTGTTGCTGGAGATACAGACCACAAGCATTGCAGAGCCGTCGCAGCGTGACTGGTTCCCGTCGCCAAAGAGGTGTCGAAGTTGTCTGACAGTGCGAGCACATCTTTATACCACTGCGACTCCCGGTAGAATCGATGCTACCGTGTCTTCCGGATCGTAAAACTATATCTGGAGATGGAGAAGCTAAAGGTGAAGCAGCAGGATCAGGCGATGAATGCCCAAAGAGCCCGCTGGGCATCAAACTGGCGTTCCCCATGGGGACTGCACAGGCATGCTTGTTAGATAAGACGCCGCTAGATAAGGATACTGTCCTCGAAGAGATGCCAAAGTCCTGATGCGGCAGATGAGACTTGTTGAGAGCTCGGACCTTGTTGCACTGAGGGAGCCGCCAAGGCATAGGCGGCGAAACCCCAGACCTGATATATTGTCCATTCATGCCAGAATGTCCAGCATATAGTGACGAGGAAAGGATCGCGTCGCAGGCCATAGCAATTTCACCCGACCATGACTCCGTATAGGAACTCTGATCGGGCAAATGAGCATAATGAGCATATGAGATATCTAAATGGTCGAAGTTGAGCCCATTCCTGTGCAACATGAGGATCTAAACGTACTAGATTCATAAAAATCATAATCTACTGGCATTCCCGCCTGAAAACGGGATGTTGGAGAGTTTGGGAAGCTGCCGGGGATGAAGAGCGGGGAGGAGAACATCTCAGGGAGCTGTTGCGATCTGCAGGCGGAATATATAGTGAGATGTTTTGCGGAGGAAACATAGATAGTGCAGAAAGGATTCGGCGCTCTTTTGTTGATGAAGTAAACTCCGATGCATGAGACCGAGCACTTCCTCGAATTCTTCCTCTTTCGTGTCTTTACCATCCTGGCATGACATAGAATACTGGAGATATCGTCCTCGGAAGCACTGCCTTGCATAAGAATCGAATGATATTTCTGAGTGAAGAAACGGAGAAACATCAGTTCCGGTTGTCTGACACCGAGCGCGCGCATATATCACCGTGAATCACAATATGGCGGTAGCATACAGCTTGACACTTCAAGAGACATGAGTCATGATCTGACATCGAAGATCCTGATCTTATGGTTGCTCCTAGTGATCCGTCTTATTCGGTGGCGCTCCATCTACTGAGTAATGATGTGACAATTCAGCATCTCGGGTATGATGGGCAATTCTTTGAGTGATCCATTCAATCATCAAATTGCTCAACACTTTGTAATCATGGTAGCTGGAAGTGGCATTGATTCCTATCAATGCCGCTCACAGTTGACCTCTGCACAGGACATGCATTTTGGATTCAATTCATCCAGTCTGGCAAGGTTTGACTGGTGAAACATGTAGCAATGGAAGTGCCACCCGACTCGACTCATTGCCTAACAGGCTAACCTGCCACCGACTCGCTGAAGATGTGAGCCGGCTCTTTGGAGAATGGCGTCGCCCATAATTGTCAGAATGCATCTAGTCCCTCAGAGCAAGCATCCCGGTGAAGAGAAGAACGGCGAAGATAGTATTGCGGGAGGTCAAAAGGGTAAGGTACGACACACGTAAATACGGCTCTATGTACGAGAAACCGTGTGAATAAGTACCGCGGATCCTGCGATGACATGCCCGAAGAAACACGAGGCTTGAGCTCGCTCCGAAACCAGGTGGGAATAAACATTCCTCCTGACACCCTCCTTCGAGCGAAAGCATCTAGAAAACCCAAATCTGGCTCCAGAGTTCGGCCAGAAAAGATCTAACCCTCCTTCAAACTAAGGCCCCATGAATGTGCCACAATAATATCACCGCGGAGATGGTGAAAATGTGAACCGGTCATGATACTCGGGGTGCACGTAAGTTGCCGACCAAAGTGACAGATTCACCGGAATGGGAAATGGGAGATGTCGACGATCAATGAGAAAAGATGTCGGCACTGAGGGAAAGAATGTTGAAGTTGCTGAGTGGAATGAGAACCACCGGCCAAGGAAGAATGAATGTTCAGTCAAGACAGATGCTGAAATCAATGTCTGACTGGTGGAAGGGGAATCAGGTTCCAGTGCTGGGAATGATTCCGAATAATGAAGTGACATCTGTGAAAATGGAAAGGAAAGATGTCGTCCTGGAATTCCGTGAAATGCTGTTCGAGGAAAATACAGCTGGCACAGAAGGAGATGATGAGTGTGCCAAATGGACTGGAGAGTCCGAGTCATCGACACAAGGAGAGTTTCAGTCGAGACAGATGCTGGAATCAATGTCTGACTGAAGAAGTGGCGAGCAAGGCAGAATGGACTGTCTGCAATGAAATCGGCCACAGGGAATGGAAAGCAACTGTATCAAACGATAACAGCTGCCTGAGAGGAAGGTTGGTTTGTCGGAAAGAGCCGACGATGATCGCGAGAATGAGCGCTAGATACCGGCGCCGCGCGAGAAGCATGAGGCTGCAACGGGCCCGCTGGACCATATAGATCTCAGCTCCGCGAGAGACGCATTAAGGTTGCGACAACCTTTGCTGGACCATGGAGGTCACAGCACCGCTGGAGAATGCACACCGTGCAAACATGGCACCACCTGGAAATGGCCGCCAGGTCGATAACGTTGACCAATCGGCTAGTGCTCACCAGCTGGAGGACCCTTTTGTGTCAGAATGCATCTAGTCCCTCAGAGCAAGCATCCCGGTGAAGAGAAGAACGGCGAAGATAGTATTGCGGGAGGTCAAAAGGGTAAGGTACGACACACGTAAATACGGCTCTATGTACGAGAAACCGTGTGAATAAGTACCGCGGATCCTGCGATGACATGCCCGAAGAAACACGAGGCTTGAGCTCGCTCCGAAACCAGGTGGGAATAAACATTCCTCCTGACAATAATATAGTCTCGCTATCTAGGACAAAAGTTCGGATTACCGCCGTCAATGTGATAAAAATGAAACATTACCCTGTGATGAGAATACAAGCTTTTAATGTGACCCGAGTCCAGGAATATTGTTTTGACACTAACAGGAAGACATCTCTTGTTGAATCCGCCGGCCACAAGATAGTCTCCGTCTTTTGATGCTCTAGCTCGGACAGATCTGCTTCAGCCATCAGTGAGGGGAAAGGGAAATTCAGAACATCGAATGAGCAATGCTGGTGCGAATGAGATTCGCCGGCACATTGAGAAAACCGGGGAACATCCTCCACAAAACCAAAAACCGCCGTTGGCGCAGCAGCACGGTACAAGCATAGAGGACATTCACTATAGAATCTTTACATGTAGGACCACACCTACCTCTTCCTTTCTGATCTTTTGCATGTTAATCCGATTTCAGAACTTTGACTTGCAAGATATCTTGCCTGACTTCGGTGGGTCACTACACTCCTTTACCTGCATCCATCAATGATTAGCCCATGAATCACAACCAAATGAAAGACTCACCTCTTGGAAAGTCTTATAGCTGGTTCCGCAATATGGGCAGGTGTTGTGTTTGGGTTTCTGGTCGGGCTTCACGACATCGGTGACCTTATCAACTACCGTCGCGATTGTGTTGCCACGAGTCTCTAGGTCCAAAGTGGTGTGGCGGATCTCCAGTGTAGGGAAGTCGCGTCCCAGAACTTGGATAGCGCTGGAAAGGAATATCAGGTCATAATCCTGGGGAAATGGAGACCGGGGAAGACACCTACCCTTGTCCAAAGCTGGCTAGCGGAGCGGCGAGTATGTCACCAAGCAGGAAGGCTAGGAGGAAAGAGGCCAGAGAGTAGAGTCTCAATGGTTGCATGACGAGAGACTGAGGGGTACAAGATTTGAATGAGGAGCAAGTAGGGTTTAGACGGTGAGACCAGCTGGAGAAATAACAGTGGAAGCCAGGCCTCTTTATACCTCTCAGAGTTTTCCATTCAAGGCGGTAATCAACAGCTCCTGTTGTCAACCTATATATTCACCGAGACACACATCAGTTTCACTAGAAATCGTTAGTGGTGTTCTAGATACGCTGTATAGGACGGTATTGACACATACGCCACGGTTTCACGGTCTCTATTCCCTGACAGATGTGTCTTCGGTGACTACTTAGTCAATCTCTCTGGAGCAATAAGACACAAATCCTCTGCCCCGATGTGGTTCTATAATCAACAAAGCTATCTCACCCGATGCATTTGTCGCTCGGTAGCTCCCTTGAATAGGTGCACGATGTGCTTTTTCCATGACATAGATCATATCCTGAACGCCCAGAGTGAATTGACTGACAAAAAATGTAGTCGGAGCACACCGATGAACACGCAGCGCTGTCATAACTATCTGATGTTAGTGGCGCTTCTGTTCCAATGTCACTGGACCTACAGGACCAGCGCCGACATCATATACTTGTCTAGAGTCATAGCAGGAGACCTGCAGTGGTTGACTCGGGAGGATGGATAGGGGCGTACGTATCATGACGATGTAGAGGCGGGTAGGATGCGGGTGTGCGTGCGCTGGAGAGGAGATGCGCCGACACAGTCTGCAATCCGGACATTAGGCTCATGCCCTCAAGCTACAGAGGCCAGACGATCTCCCCATCATCTTACAGGGACTGTGCATATTTACACAACCCTCCTCATATTGACTTGGGCGGTCTCAGATTCTCGACAGCACATTCCACAATCTCTCCGGAAGGCAAAATCAGTAGGCGAGACAGGGCTATTACCGGTCAGGTACCGGCAAAAAAGATTTTGAATGAAATCATATCATATAGGCATACCAAATCTAACGGAATAGGTCAGTGAATCAGGTTCATTGAAATCATATCAAGTTGCCGAAAGCCTCTGTCGGGAATTGAAGTTGGCCTGTGAGATTCTCGAACCAAAAGTTGTTCAAGCAGCCAACAGTTCCATAGCTCACGTATGCCATTAAAGACGACAGTGACCTTCAATTTCACTATCAGCGGAGCGACAGGAATTCCATAACGAAATAACGACATCTATAGTCCCTGAGCACCGTGGCCCCGCCATTTGATCTCAAGACTTGCGAGTCAGTCTAAGATCGGCATCATCGCTGAGGCCTTCCGATGCCATTAGAGAAATATAGCTAGATTTAAAGTTGTTCAGGGACTTGTCAGGGGTTGGGATGATCCACTCCCAAGTTGGTGTCCTCCTGAGCCTTGCGGTTTCGATACCGCGGTTATCAATGGATCTGCTGGTCAATCCAGCTTCGTCTCTCGCTCCGTTATAGGAAACATGAGGCTCATCGTTGGGCTGAAATCTCAGGGATTCTGAGATCGGAACACATAGTGCGAGTCGGAAGCATACCCAACCCACATCCGCGGACGACGACCGCACAGCCCAACGAGGAGAAAGAAGAAAAGGGAGCGATAAAACCATGTATTCAAGATCTCAGTACATTAGCCATATGATGAGAAATCACCTGCTCAAAAACTCTTATATATACTTGATAGGCCAGAGATTTCCAGCGTCCAGCAATTCGTACAATCTCTGGCACAACTCCTTGAGCGAGAAGGTATGAAGCACCACCGATTCTGAAAGAATGACCAAATGCATTCCCCCATCCCCATGAACC
Source organism: Mycena floridula (assembly GCA_029320655.1). Lineage (NCBI taxonomy): Eukaryota > Fungi > Basidiomycota > Agaricomycetes > Agaricales > Mycenaceae > Mycena > Mycena floridula. The sequence continues at coordinate 389,193 of JARIHS010000053.1, forward strand.
AAGAATGGAATTGGTTCGTTCCAATGCTGCTTTCCGAACCAATGGTCGAATTTCACCATTTGAGTCTCTCCAAGAGAACAGATGATCTTTCGGTGAAGGTGCAGTGACTCGTTTCAAATTATCCAAGGCTGCGCCAGGACAAAGATCTCCACCGACCATCATGTAAATAGACTGGATTTCCCTGGTTTGGCTGTCTTTGCCTCAGGTAAATCCAACCTGATATATGGTTTACCATCCAGATCTGATAATGCATGAGCAGATTCCCATGAAACATGTTTCATCGAAGAATACTTTGCTCGGCTTGTAAATAGACTGGATTTCCCTGGTTTGGCTGTCTTTGCCTCAGGTAAATCCAACCTGATATATGGTTTACCATCCAGATCTGATAATGCATGAGCAGATTCCCATGAAACATGTTTCATCGAAGAATACTTTGCTCGGCTTGCTACCGTAACTTCCCCATACCGCATGAGACCCCAGAATGCACAACAATCTGCTGCATCAAAGCTATTATTCAGATCCAGAGATTCTCGCAATGCGCGCAACATGGCTAAGGTGGTGGTCGGGGTGGACGTTTCCGACGAGAAGACTGAATACATGCTAAGCCGCGAAGAGACCAATTAATATGATCCATCTCTTGTTCCAAAATTGGTACCGGCCATCCTTGAACAATATGCCAAGCTCGGATAGCGGCCAAGTACTTGTGGACAGTTTTTATTGCAACAGGTTTAAATGGGGCATAGGTTTTTTGCAGCGCAAGTGCGAGCGCTATGCAAGGTTGATGCAAGCGCGGGAAAATTGATGCGAGCGTGGGAAGGTCGAAGTAACGGGGAATCATTATTTTAATACTACAGGCCATGGTAATATCAATGAGAGCTCTGTTATACATCAAACTGATCTCTACTAAATTACAGCAACACCTCTGTGTTTGATTTGACAGCATAGCAGACTCAATAAAACATGCTCAGTAGCCAGTCTTTCTGTTGTTTTGAGAGCAGATCATGGGCTATATTGAATTAGTATCCATGAACAGTATGACTGATATGTACCTATGCATATGCCTCAGGATATTAACTTGAAACAACTTGTTTTATATCACTACAGAGAAAAATAGGCTCAATTACTCTGGTTTGCATAAATGCTTCAACAAAACAACAGTCAAAGATGTAAGTTTCTGACAGTAAATGAGATGACCATGAAAGAGCATGCAAACAGAGTGAAAGGTCATGCAAATACCTTGAAAGATGTTGAAAGTGTCATGAAAGGTCATGCAAGCGGCATGCAAGGTTAGGGTAAATCTGAGTCCAGTGTTCTTTCAAGTTTTGAAGACCTTGAGGACATTTTTGATTGCTCAGTGTGAGTTATCTGGATGTATTATGGTATAGATATATGCAATTCTGCTTGCATACCACTAAATCCATATATAATCACTCTTTTGCATTTGCGCTTGCAGGCGCTTGCGCGCTCGCACTTGCGCTGCAAAAAACCTATGCCTGTTTAAATGGAGTCCCATTGGCGAATATTAGATCATATGGGTCTGGATCAGCTCCAGCCCACAGTGCAAATGAATGCAGTAAAGATACTGATGCTGGTAGACGATCTTTCTCTGTGATTGAAAATATATCACAGAAGAGATGGAACTTGCGGAGACCAGATCCGTATGACCCTGGGTCTGCAACCGATGAATGTGATGCTTTGTCGGCAAGGATTGCTATGATAGGGTGATTGATTACACGGGACGGAGGAATATTGACTCCTTTCCACTGGAAAATACGCTCTTCTGCTTTACAAGGTCGGAGGTAAGATGGTTGGATAGTCAAATCGGGAATTGTTTCGATTATACCAGTCCGAGAAGGATCGATGGGAGGTAATACTCGAAGAGCCTGAGCTGGTATTACAACGGTCTGAGCAAAGATTTTAAATGGTCTGGAAGAGAAAGATGGATCCGCTCTTGAGCTGCAGGGAACCCTGCCAAGAAAGAATGGATATCTCCTCTTGATAGTGCGTCGGATATGTTGTCCCGACTTGCTACATGAACTGGGTCGATTAAAAGACCATTCATCGTGAGCAGTTGATATATATGCTTCAGAATGTGATTGGTCTCCCGGCTCTTTGAGCGACCTCGTTTCAGTGCACTAACGACGCCGGAATTGTCTGAATGAAGTGTAAATGTTGAAGAAGGAGGATAGGATCTGAAGACCTTGCAGAAAAGAGCAAGTCTCAAACCCAATTCCACTGCCACTGCTTCTGCCCATCCAATGTCGTATCTTTCCTTGGGTCCTATACGGACTCCAGAAGCCCAAGTCCATCCTGCCCAATATTTCTCTACTACAATACCCACTCCGAAAGAACTGTTGGCATCGCCCCACTAGCCAATATTTACCGCGGCGGGACTGGCTAACGGTACCTTGTTCGGAAGGTAATGGAGCAAGTATTTGAACCATGAAAGGTCGGCTTCGAGAGATCTGGGAACCTCGAGATGAGCGTGATGAGATCTGAAAGACCTTGCAAACTGGCCAGATGAGACGATGAATGGACGAATGAGGGTAAATGCAAGAAATATGGATAAGTTTGCCTTGCAACTGAGTTGCTTGACGAGCAGTAAAGCGTGCGTTCTTCGTCATCCACTTCTCTAAAAGACCCAATATGTCGTCGAGTTTATCTTTCGGGAGGGATACTACTTTCTGCTCCAAGTCCCACATAAAACCGATGTATCGTTGAATGCTCGAAAATCTGCGAAGTTTCTTGAGACTCCAAGGAATCCCGAAAGCTGCCGTAAGCTCCATGAAATCCTCCTCGGTCCAAGACTGATCCGGGAATCTGACCGCAAAGAAATCGTCGACCCATTTCAGCGAACCCCTGACTCCCCACTTGCGATAAATAGCGACGAGCATTTCGGCTAAAGAACCAAAGACTCCCGCACTCGATGAAACTCCGAAGCAAACTGCTCCGTCCACGTATACCTGATCTCGCCAAAGAATGCACAATGAGTTTTGTTGATCTGGGAGAATTGGAGTCATTCTGTACGCAGATGAAATATTGAATGTGGCAGCGACGCAACCGGACGGTAATGACAATATTAATGTGCTCGCTTTGGCGAATGATCCCCATTCCGTCGGGAAGTCGTCTGAATTGATTCCTATAACCCATGATATATAAACCTATGACATCAAAGAACCATAACAATAGACCTGCGTTCACAGATGGTACCGCAGGATTGTCGTAAGGGTAAGACATATTCTGGACAAGCCGAAAAGAATCGCCTTTGGGTACTAGGCCCAATGGAGAAGTACGAAAGAATCCTATTGCAGCCTCTAACTCTTGTGGCGTATATGCACAAGAGTAGCGACCAGCTTCTTGTTCCTGTTTGATATACAAGTCGATAAAAGAAGGATCGATAGAAGTGGATGCATGATTTTCGAAATAAATACGAGCGTGAGAGAACTTCTCTCACGCCAACATCGAACCCAAATCGAAGTGAATGAACGATATGACCCGTAAAAGACCAAATAGAAAGACAGTTAGAGCGTCAGGATTGATGGGAGTAGTGACTTTATGTGGATCCGGAGGACGATCCTGGCGCTCGACAGTTATATGTTCCATGATTTTTGAAGTTGCAGATGGTACAAGAGTGTTCGAAGGGGCAGCTGCCATTACTACATCGAGAGAGTCGCATATATTGGAAGCAATAAGGCTTACCACTCGACGGCTCTCGAAGGGCATTACGGCCAATATTAGAATCCAACTCTGGATTGTTAAACCGCCTGGTTCACCATTCTATATACTACATATAGATATGGAAATACGTCAGAAGTCGCTGGTATTTTAGCTCGACAATTGACCAGGTGACCGCTGGTGCATGACGGCGTGACGTGTCACGGACACCTCATCAAAAAGAAAATCAGTGCAACATGGTTCGAGGACAATGTAGATGTTTATTGAGCGCTACGAAGGAAGGAAACATCGTATAAGAGATTAAGGTCTCCACGAAAGCGGTATAGCTCGGTGCCAGTTCAACATTTCCTGCTTCAAGCCTTTTTTCTGCCACGATGTAAAAGCCGCAGTTCCAAGGTCGAGCTCGTCAGGACAAGCAAAGAATGGGATGAGGATAGACGTACACAAGAAATTCGACCAACAGTATAATCATATGTCTCGTGGGATCAACGTGGACCAGATAAGCGCTTGACGCACATTGAAACACGAAGCTCCAGCGTAACCTGGAGCTCTTCATGGAAAGATTCGTCAAGGCCGAGGTGCTGTGCTAGACGGTATTGAATGAATGATATTCACATCATGAGGTTCGAAGGGCTGTTGAAATAGGATCATTGAACAAGCGGTGGTCGTCCTGGTGGTATTTGACGTCGTGGGTAAGCAGTGAATCAAACAGAGAAAAGGCATCGCAGGATTCCGCGTTTGGTTTCAGGAATGGTGGCGGGAAAGAATCGGTCGTTGGAGACGTCAATGGAATGACTGGAAAGGTTCGTTGGCCTAGCCTCAAGGAAAACCTTCATTGCAAGCACTGAACAAAGAGGTCAGTTTGTCACGACATGAACCAGACGAAGGACTTACTACAGCATGATATGCTCGAGGACACCCGAATGACCGTTCGGGATTTGTCGTCTGCCTTTTTCTCTTCGTCTCTCGACTTTTCTTCCTATTGTTGTCCTCGTTTGTTCGCTTTTCTCTTCTCCTGCGATCCCATGTTATCCTTCTCACACCACGGGCAAAAGCCGACGCACTCGGGAATCAGTGCCTTAAACCCACATGTGACGCACTCATCGTGCACTCATCATGCACTGAGTCACAATGGCGGGCCGGATGGCGTCAGCTCACTTTCACAACCCTGGACCGGACTTTGAAAAAATGCGGCCCACCATTGTGACTCAGTGCATGATGAGTGCACGATGAGTGCGTCACATGTGGGTTTAAGGCACTGATTCCCGAGTGCGTCGGCTTTTGCCCGTGGTGTCAACAACTTCTGCGACAAACATTGGCCAAGCCAATGGAGGTGAGCCGCGGCAATCCGTCGGTCCATTGTGCTGGCAATTCATGATTATAAGATTAAGCGGATGCTCGCCACGATCTGGGAGACGACTGGAAGACTAGATTACAGCTTGGTGGCCAAAGGAATGATTTGTCAGGGGTATTCAATCGTGGCTCTGCAAAGTGCGAGCTTTGAAGAAAGGCGTTGAAATCGGGATCGGAAAGAGGGACGCGAAGTGACATCTCGCACAAAGAGCGAAACAAAGCCGGTGAAGAAAGGCGAGGTAGATGTTATAGTGTGGTGGCCTTGTCATGTATCGTCTGTCGGATGTTGGCTTTGACAACCGAATAGACGGGAGGAAGAATGCTTCGTGCCAAGAGCATCCATTGCTGCAGCATCCAGGTTCACCGTCTCTGCCTCTTCTCATCGGCTTTCGTCTCTCCCTGAGTCCCAAATCTCCCTGTCTGAACGATCACCGATGCCTTTAACATCCTGTACGATGATAGACGTCGACGTGGTGATTCTCAAGCGTCGGTGAATGCTCGGAATGACCACAAGTCGATAATGCAGGATCACAGCTTTGTTGGTGAAGAGGTGTAGAGGGCTTTCGTGGTTGGATTAGATGCATGGTTCAGCCAAAAGCCGTTGAGAAAGCAAGAGGTCGTCGGAGTCAAAAGACGGTGCGATTAGTGCTTGTCCCAGCAACAGCATTTCATCCGTCCTCTCCAATCCATTCGTTTTCCCCACCGGTTCAGCTGCCACAGGACCTTTTCCTTATCTCTTCACGACCTGAAGCGGCACATCGCGTTTTTCTTGGCTCCCCAATGAACCCTCGAGGCAAGCGGCAACAGCTCGATTGATAGGTGCTGCGGCTGGTCGGGATCGTCGTGGCGACGGTGGATGCGAATGGGATGTGGTGTACCGTGTACGAACGGGGATTTGGGAGGGTAGCTGCGCTGAAAACAGGTCAGGGGAAAAAGAGTATTTTCGGCGCAATGGCTTACCTTTCCCTTGTGCTTCTTGTGGGGAACCAATGGTTTTGGGGGAGACGACAAGGCGACAATTGACCTCACAAGCTGGCAGCATGACCGTCGTCGCCTTCCTTCACGGTCACGGACGAATCTGTGTCGACGATTAGGAACGGAGCACCTCCGGGAGCATTTGTGGGATAAAGCGCTGCCGCGAGCTGAATACTGACTGGCTTCTGGAATTGTGATGATGGGAAAGAGGCTGCTCGGTCGCTGAATCGTTGCGATAGCAGACGGGCTGGCGGATTTTTGCGTTGAAGGATGGCTGCTCACGAGCAGAATTGTCTCATGGGATGATGGAGAATATCGGCGCTCCAAGTCTGTCGGTTGTCGCCCTAAACCGTTTTGTGGTCAATGGGGAATTAAACCTTCAGGCTACGTATTGTTATCCCCGCTGCAGAATCATGTCTCTGATAAGATTCTGGGCCTGATTTCCTGGGAGATGGTCTCGAGCCTCTGGACACAAAAATCTTGCGTATTTCGGATGCTTCCTGCGGCCTGTGGGTGAGCTTCAATGGAGGAATAGGAAGAGAGAGGTAATTACCTCATCATCGCTTATGAGCGAGATGACCTGACTTGACGGACGAAGGGAAAAATGAGCCACGAAACGCCACGGGTGGAGGACAATGACGATGATGTGATCACGAGACGCGGATCAATGCGTGCTATTTTGGGATCCCGTGCCGAGCTTGCCGGGATCGCACAGCGAAGTTCGCCAACAATTGTTTCTGGACGGTTTCTGGGTAGTTCTCGCCCTCTGCAGTACGCAGCGGATAACCCGATTCAGCACCTGGTGATAGCTAATGACTGTACACAAACGGGGCAGCAATCAAATTTTTGTGGTCTTTTTCTTGACGAAAGCCCGATTGTTCTGACCATCACAATGTCATTCTGCGCTCTCATACCAGCCTATGCTTGTTATTGCTTGCAGATTTCGGATGGAAATAGCTTGAAAAACACTGTAGCCCATAGATGCACACTTTTCTGGGGCTCTCCCTCAAAATCTGGCCGATTTGAGCGGCCTTTCGCATCAAGGCTGTAGCGCTTATACATGTCCTAATTTTTCAGGTGCGAATGACTCGCGTTACGAGTACAGACCTCATCCATGCAAATATAGTCTCAAGAGACATTCAACCTCGTCATTTTAGTTTCCAAATCAGCAATAGATATACTCGACAACAACGATACCTAGTGAACGACGGTCTGCGATGTTTCGGGATCCGTACCATGTGAGGCACAGTCAACCGATGGCACATTAATACACCACAACTATCGGGCTTTATATGTCTGCACTTGCCTCCTCAGGCTAATTCCAGAAATCCTGTGTTTCTACTTACTAGGATGTTAGCGTGTAATCTATCTATCTAGCTCTGACTTAGTTGATCCACCATACCGCATGGAGGGTAAGAGTCCTGTGTCTTTGTCTTTGAGATTGAGTCCATAGCGGTGAAGCAATGATGAGGAATTAACAGCCAAGTAGTTCAAGGTGGGCTGGATCTGATGCCACTGTCACTCGCCCAGCTGGACCAAAGTGATGGCGCTCCTTGTTGAGTATTGTAGAACTCAAGCCAGCTATTAGTTCCAAGGTGAGATATATATTTAACCAAGCTCCACTGAACTGATTCTTATTGATCTTAGGCTACATCTGTTTCAGTCCCATCGGTACAAAACCCTGATGACCTGGAATTTGATAGTTGGATCTGGGTGGAGGAGGTTCCGATCATCAAGCCCACCAGCAGTGCAAATGGGATGGTCGCATGGTTCATCATACAGTGCCGAGGAGATTTACTGAATCAGCTTAAAGGGAGTCGAAGAGGACCTTGGAGTTCTTGCAACTCGCCGCCTTCCCATCTAGGACATCCCGCGAGAATAATCTGGCAGAGACACTGCTCGCTGTAGCCAATCTCCGAAGTGGGATCTTTGAATGCCTGAGTAGGTGTGTTACTTACACTATCAAGTCCCATGAAATAAATGATATCCGACCTCCTTGAGTATCAATGGCGATTCAAGTGATCCTGGACCTGGGTCCCCCAGAATGTTAAGAAACGCGATACTTTCACAACCTTTTCTCCAGCAGTGCCGGTCATTCGCTCCCTCCCGAATCCTACTCTAAACATGCATTGTCAATCCTCATCACGCTTATCCTGGTCTCATTCACAATTGTGAGTGCTGCACCGGTTCAAGCCGGATCTGCTTCGGTATGTTTCTTCATCTCGATCATTATTTCTGAATAATTCGGCACAATAGATCGCATCGTGCAATGAAGACTTGTCATTTGGAGAGCCTCTGGAACATTGAATGGACACCAGTGCAACTGCTCTCACTAAGACTCATGCGTCGACAGGGCGGCTCCAGAAAGGCACCGGATGCAGTAACAAATCAGCACAAGCATGTGAGCGACCGGAAGAAGCTCGCTCCGCTCAAGAGCCAGCATGCTGCCATCTTGACAGAAGAGAAAGAAGGCAGCCCCACTACCCAGACCAAGCTGCTGTGGAATAAGCATCATAAAATGCTGGTGGACTTGGATGACAAAGTCGATTTGCAAACCGTTTGTAACTACGAGTACTCCGAGTGCTAATACTACGAGTCGATCAATGCTCAAATACCATTCAATATTGAGTTAAAATTTCGCGAAAATAACAAAAATTCAAGTAGCGAAAACGATATTTGGGAGTACCAAAGATGTCCATGAATATAAAAGTAAGAGGGCGAGAGATGTCGGGTGCTCTGAGTCAATGAAATATTGCCCGCCTAAACCGGCTTGTTAATGGGCGCAGTTTGCTCAAAAAGGACGACGAGCATTAGCAGCGCCCAGGATATTTTGCGACGTGTTTGCTGTTGGTATTTGGATTACTCCGGCCTTGTGGTACGCCTTCAATCAGGGAATAGTCATACATATGGGTAGGGCTTTGTAGCGCATTCTAGGTGCTTGTTTGGACCAGGATAAGCCGCGCCGCAAAGGACAAGACGGGAAACATAAGTAATCACTATGTCAATTTTTTGGTCCAGTTTGGTGGTTTGTTCGGTGGAGAGAGAGCTATGTGGCAGCAAAAAAGTGAACTGTTCGGTGAAGGACAAGGTCGGGTGACCACGAGGCCCGGATCAATGCCGTCGGTTCGGAAACCGCGGTGTTCCCAGGCTCGTCTTGTCCTTTTGGTCTACGCGTCCGTGCGCTGTGGGCGCAACCTTCAGCCCAAGTGCACAGCCTGAACAAAAGGAGCAATAGGCCCTCAGAGCACGGTGCACCCAAATTCAAAAGCTGTGCGGTAAGTATCTACACTATGTCGACAAAATGATTGACAGGTGATGGTTTTGACATTTCTGAGTGAATACTTGTTCAAATGGCTTGGGATAAGTTGTAGGTCTCGTTGATGAGGGTATCCGGTCAAAATGGATATGTTGTATGGTTACCATTCAAGGAAATCCGGGGGAGTCACCGATATCTGCTTTTGGGAATTCTTAATTTTTCAACCAGCACATTTGAGGGAGAACGGCTACCACCATCAGAAAGTACTTGAAAAATAGACCAGAATCCATCTCTGGTTGAAGCAATTTGATCGAGATTTCGCCTCACAATTCCTGTTGCAAAGTGCCCATTTCGGGCTATTTTGTCCAGTTTTACCCTATGAAAGTACCGCCTTCAGCGCCTCTAACCTTGCTTAACCCACAGTCTCTCTGAAAATGGCATCCTCTAACATCACATTTGGGTCAAAAAGCGCAGCGTAACACCTGAGAATACCAGGACAAGAACTAGACTACTTAATCGATCAAAAAAAACAAGAAAATGCAAATCATAATCGCACAGAAGACTCCAACAGATGCTATCCTATCATACCATTCCAGTGAGTCATTGTCAAGCTAAACTCGCAAGCTAACGAATGCCAGCGGCCATGATGAGTTTTATCACAGGGGCCCGAGCTTACAGCCTTTACCCTTACGAGACTTTCGTCTGCGAGAGAAACCGGTCACTGGGAGATTGAGGGATAGATTCGTGCCACTCATGGCCATCTTGAAATATGAACAACGAGGTTACAGGAGTGTTACCGGCTTCGATCTGACCCACGGTTGTGACAAAGGGACGTTTCATCACTATCCAAGATGAATCGGCGACCGCAACACTTGGGTTATAACATTTCCACAACAGAAGAACTCGGAGAGGGTCTTCAATCGCTATGAGGGAAACCTGTGGCATCTCAGAGGACCAGATGCAGCAGATTTCCATCCCTTTGTCCAGGTCTGCAAATCCCTTCTTGAGCATGATAGACTCCTTTTCCAGTATACATCAACTTGCACAGCTAACCCATTGCGGACACTGCGAGATCTGAGATGTCTTTGAATCGATGATGTCGGATACTTTCAGTGCGTACTTCTCGAGGGCATTGGTTCTCGCTGATATTCTACAGATATGACAAGGAATATGTCGACGCAATGACCGAATGGATTGAAAGCGGAGAAGGAGCAGCAAGCGGATCAACAGTGTCATCCGACGACGAGAGCGATACTTCTATACAATTCTAATCTGCTTTGGAATCGCATTTTTTTTTTCTTTCCACAATTTGCAACTATGATTTCATGACCTAACGCATGTCTACTACGGAGCCGATAATGCTCAATCCTGTACGTCTAGTGGTCTGGATCGCGATCAACTCATGCGCCCGGCTGATGAGAGACTCATAGTAAAATCATCGTACTCGACAGTTGCCCACCGCTCTCTGGGTTGCCCAAGGTGATTCAAAGAGTCGAGTTAAAGGCATGCTACTTTTTAATTTGAGACAGAAAGCTCGAATCGGCGATAAGCAGAGAAACTCAAACAAGGAATTTCGGCAAGAGCATGGGGTTGAGAGTTGCGGCGCACGAGAAAAAGCAGAGGACGCTGAAGGGGCGGTGTAAGGAGAGGCAAAGGAATAAAAGCCACGGCAAAGATATTTGTCTGTGTTAGGGAACGCGGCGATCTCGGCCAAATAGCACCCCAGAAGACTTTGCCCAGAACTGTTTGTGCATGTTGGAAGACTCGGCGATCTCGGCAAAATAACACCCCAGGAGACTTTGCCCAAAACTGTTTGTGCGTGTTGTGAGACGCGGCGATCTCGGCGAAATAGCACCCACAGGACTTAGCCCAAAACTGTTTGTGCATGTTAGGTTTCCATCCCCGGGATCGCCGAATTCTCACTAGAAGGAGACCTGCTCCACTTCATTAAGCAAGGTGATTCTCCCCCAAAATAGCCACTCTGAGAGACAAATTACGGGGTCAAAATTCCTCCAAAACATTTGAAATAAAGATGGATACTACTGACCTATACTTTCTGATGGTGATGGTTGCTTTAGCTCAAATGTGCTGGTTGAAAAAATTTCCAAAATCACAATATCGGTGGCTCTGCCCAGATTTTGCCCGGTTTTCCTTTTATGGCAACTATCGACATATCCATATTGACTGGATACTCGCATTAACGAGGTCTGCAACTTATTTCAAGCCATTTGAACTAGTATTTACCGCGAAATGTCAAAACCATCACTTGTCAATCATTTTGTCGACATAGTGTATCTTTGCATTTGATCAGCGCCGAATGAGTTGTCAAGTGAACAACATTTAGATTTTGACAGCGCATCGCGTGCCCAGCCCTCTTGCTTTCTCCCATCATGCCCCTCCAGCTCATACGTCTCTTCCGGCGCAAGAAACATCGCTCAGCGAGCGCTGCAACTAGCAATGCCGCACAGGGAGGGACATCTGATTCTAATGACAATGATGCTCAGCTGGGAGCATTCGCGCCAAGCCTGAATGGTGCAAATATTGGTGTGTTTCACGAGCTGCTATCTAGTTGATACAGCTCAATTTGAGTACTCTAGGGACCATACATGGTTCACTGTTTTCAAATAACCAGTTAAACCAGATTCATCACCACCACCACCATCCACAGGCGGACGATGATACAGATGTGAGATTTTTGTCCTTCAGTATCAATTCTCTCTGATTGGGTTGATCCACAATTTCCAGTATGCGGAAATCAAAGTGCGAGACATCATTCTTGAAACTGAGCTCGGCTCCGGTAGTTTCCATCATGACCTGCAATCTGATGGGACTCTGGTCGAGGTTGGATGGATTCGGAAATACACCGGACGGTTATTCCAACAGCCACATGGAAGCATGCTCATTCACAAATATGAGGGCCGAGCAATCAGGGTGAGTCCATAGTTTCCAATTGTTCAATACTGCTATAAAATTGCTATCCAGAGCTGGAAGCGGGATTTCCATCGCTTATCAGGAGTGAGGTCAATCATGATTCATGTACCCATGCAAAAAGTAATGCACTGACTTTTTCTACAGACATCCCAACATCATCCAGCTATATGGTCTATGCCATACAAGAAATTTCACTGCCCTCATATTTCATAATGTGCAGCAAACAAACTTTCGGGAATATCATCTCTCATTACCTGGGCCTTCATTTGTCACCTATATTGCCGACTTGGTGAGTGGTAAATAATTCTATGTCCAAATACAGGAGACCAACAAATGATGACAGATGGATCAGTTACAGGTGAATACCCTTGACTTACATAGTGTCACAAACTGACAAGGATAAAGTCAGCAGGGGATGCCTTGCAAGGGCATGGTTTGGAACCAGAAGTTAGTCATCTTACTCTGCATCCACAGGGAGCTAATTTACCGCAGTATAAATATCTACCCAATTATAATGTTGATTATGCTGGCCAGCTCGTGGTTGATGCCTTCGAACCAGCACGGGAATGGTTTATACCACCTTTATCGTTCTCCAAGTTGCCATTCACCCCAGCTCTAAAAGCCCTCGCTTCCACATTCAAGCACGAGGCATTAACCAGATCATCTCTGGTGAAATATTATGATCTGTTGGCAATGGTCTGTTCAGTTCATGATATCCCATTCTCAACCATCGAGAATGTTTCCATAACACACAAAGGAATCACAACAAAATTGTGTCCTCGGTTGCCATATATTGCCAGGTTATGCCTGGGTAGCAAGGAAATCGTGATCGAGCTTGAATATGTATCTGATATGCTACGGTGAGTGGAATATATAATCATAATTTTGATCATTGGTGTTTATTGAAGGTTAGGTGTACCATTCCAGTATCCCAGCTTCTGGACGGACCTGTCTGGCATCATGTGCCCATTGAAGTTCAAACCCAGAGATCGACTGGCCGCTCATCATCACCATTGTTCCATGTATGGGCCAGCCAGATACAGCATATTATCAAGACAATGAAGATGGATGCTCCATCAGAAGTGCTGACAGGTTTGTGACACTTATGAATATCCACTCATGACCAAATTGAATTTCTTTGTTACAGTCATGCCACACGCTATCCACCTTTTTTGTAGAACAATTAAGCGAAGTACACCACTGCCATATGACTCTTTTTATCTCTGGCATGATCCCAACCATCCGGATCGCAGGAATCACTGGTGGTCAACTGATCTAGAAGGTCAGATTCCTATATCAACTACAGTGGTGGAGGGCGCTTCCGACGTTGCCTTTCTGATAAATGTATGGTCATATCACATACCTCAGCAGATCTACCCAATCCTCTGGGACCTTCACAAAGCCTGTGGCTTCAGTCCAGACAGCACTGAGATGGTAGAATATCTGGGATACCCATTGCTTGAGCCAAGAAGTGTGTCTTTTATTTTTCTAGCTATTATCATACACTGACACCGGTACTAGCTGATTCCATGTCAGTGTCCAGCATATTTGGTCCATCCCAGGAAGCAGGACAGCCTTCGCACAGTGGATATGAGTCAGAGGTTGGATCAGACAGTGGTTCAAGTTCATCTCATGAGACATTTGTCTCTGCGCTCTCGGAGGATTAACCTAGACCCCTGGTGCTTCAAGCAAATAGGACACTCATGTAGTTTACTCGGTCCTGAATTTGGTGGCCAAGTTGTCCCCAGTATCTTCTGGCTTGATTGGGAGGTAGTTACAATTCTGTCATGTACTTGTGGATTATTACACTTTCCAGTATTCCAATTTCATGTGCTTTAAAGGACGATGCCTAGATATTACGACACCACATGAGTGGCTCGTTTGTTGGGATTTTGGACTCATGTGGCGCGATCAATAATTGATGATGGAATCCAAAGGGGATGTGCCTCAGGGGCAGTGTGGAGTACAATTACCGCATATCATTGGATGAATCCTATCCACAAAAATGTGCAGATATAGGATGAAATCCTATCCCATCCTATCTTCCAGTACTTATATGGCAGCTAGGCTTATCTTATCCTATCTAATCCTATCTAATCCTATCCCACTGATATCCGAGCTCAGGAGCAATCTGCTGGTCTGCAGAGATATTACAGACCAGGACATCAAGCTACCTGTGCCAGGGGTCAGCATGAGCAAGGAGAGGCAATGCTTCGTCTGACCGTAGAAACGAGCCTCAATATACATTCCATTGCCGGAATCCTGGCCAAATGAGCAGCCTATGAGAATCGTCAGAACAGCGAGACAATGAACGAGCAGTAGCTTACCGTGGATCCTGGGCCACGCTGGAGGCGATACAATAAATAGAGAACAGAATCATCGAGGAATGGCAAGCAGGCAGGAAAAAGTTGGAGCCAAGAATTTGTCGGTCATGTGCATAATGCTTCGGCTTCGCGGCATCACAGGTTTCTTTCGCCTCGATTAGATTAGATCAGATGACAAGTGACACCAATATTAATTGGCTGTAGTTTAAGCACTGCGGCCTTGGAGTTGAATATCTACTCATCTTTATACAATACAGAAAATCACACGACAAGCGGCGGCAATAGAAACTTCCACAGGGGCAGAGGTACAAAAACCAGTTTTCAGTCATAGCCCAAAGGTGAGGCGAACACGCTCGGGACAATAGGGTGAAGTTGGATCAAGGGACATTCTGTGGGTCGTGCACCCATTCATTGAGTTATCACGGTATATATAATCATTCGCCAGAATGAGATTTTCGGACATGGAACACCGGCATTACAGAAGCGGTACTAGGACACTCGGTGGACCGGATAGCGGCGGACCGGGAATCCCATATTCATAGATCAGCACTAGGTCTGGGAGGGGATGAAATATCTGCCGCGGTCGGCTACCGAAATTATTCTGAACGCGATGAGCAATTACCAAACTCAGCTGGGATTGGCGTGGTCCGGCGAGCTGAATCCATTAATATGAGCTTCGTAATCCGAAGAGATATTTTCTCTCTGCCCCTCTTTCCGACAATAGTTTCACGGCTATTTGGCATAAGGTCGCAGAACCAGCCTTGCCGTCATGTGTAGGATGTGGTTTGTATCTTTGGGTCGAGCCGCACAGAAACTGGCCACTCCTTTTTTTGCGCCAGTATTCCGAACGGAACGTGGAGTTTTGCCTTGGCTATCTATCGTGTTTCCTCGTGGACTGATATTCATCGCATACAGTGGGGACTCACATCTCTGTGATAGGATGGTACCAGTCCATACCCAGTAAATCTTGTGATGTATGTGACTATTTCCTCCGGTTTATGCCTCCAATCATATGAGAGCAGCGTGATACAGAAGTCCCGGCCCAGGACTTGCTGACATACCGACCACACACCCTCGTGTTTGTACACAACTCGAGAATACTTATAGGGCAAAACATAGGACAAACTTTTTCACTGCTTGAGCGGGAGCTGAAAAAATGGGGCAGCAACTCGAGTTGATATCGCATTGATTTCTTTTTGGCGGGAGATGTTTTAGTTCGAAGAGGAACACCGGAAGGCAACAAACTCGGTCAAATTTAAGCCAAGTCTAATCCTCAACAGTACTGTACCATGTGACGTGGGAGTCGAGTTTGTGGCGTTGGTCCGGTCAAAAGTGCAGTAGGAGTGCATTGGCGTAGGATAGCGTGGGTTTGCGCGGGGCGGGAGCAACTGGGAGGAGTATCGCAGGGCAGTGGGCGCAGCCACCACTTTGCAGAACCCCACAAACAAGTGAGGACGCAGTCACTTGTGCGTTTTCCCAGGGAGTGTTTTCCGGAGATGTGATCTGTATTATCGTCAAATAATTATAATCAATTAGGACACAGTCTCTCACCTCTGCGAAGTCCTCCGAGTGGAACTGGATGCTATTCCGATTTCAGCCAAATCCCAAACCGCTGTCACATGACAAGGCCGTCCAGTCTTAGTTCCCTGGATTGTCCATCAAACAGTATTTGTGGTCAAATAAAGCCTAAGATCTTACATGAATATGGTCAAAGATAGAGGTAGAAGTAGATTTCAAGAAAACCCAGATTTTGATTGGATGCACAGATCGTAGTTCTATTTCGATGTTTGACTTCTCCGCAAGTCCTCGTTCCAAGATCAGTGTAAGAACTTTCTCGATATTGTTTGCGTTCTGATTCCATTCCATGTCCAGAAGGACTTGCTATCTGTTGTAAATAATCACTTCTTCCTGGGAATCCCGTCGTCATAAACTAAAAAAATACACTGTGTGAACTTGACACACGTTGGCAATTTAGATTGCCACGAGGATTACCACGAGGATTGCTTTTCCTTTGCCACAGCCATGAGGAGAAATGCCCGCCGTCGTAGCTCGCTTAAAACCCCACCACCACCCCCGATACTGCCACCACCAGAGCTCAAATGGGATGGTTAGTGTTCCTACATGATGATTGAGATGCGTTAAAAGCTGATTATGGATGATCAGATTCGCCGGTTTCGCCTCCAGTAGAGTTGACTCCATATGGTCAGTGTCTCCTCCAAGCCTAAGTCGACTCGAAATGATCGTCGTTGTCCAGATTTTTCCCCTGCTCCAAGTCCTTCAAGGTCTGCATTGCCGGCGCTGTCACCGCGCTGTCACCGGGCCTGTGACTGGCCCCACGGGCCGCCGACCGGATCTTGTCCAGACGGTTATTCCTCTGCAACCGTATTGACTGGAGGTAACAGACTGTATCTAGGTCCGACACCACTTGCCACTTGTGCAAGATTGCCGTCGCCAATGCGGTCTCCGATCAGCTCTCCGTTGATGTTAAGTGAACTCCTCACTCCAGAATGTCAGTTCAGCGAATGATTGCCTCTTGAAACTCAATATTACATAGTGCGGATCAGAAGCTGTTCAGGTTTGGACTCCGACGGCCCTCATCTGGCAGAGAATCACATGCCCAGATTATTCTGTGCTGTACAGGGTATGCCTCATTGTCGTGCTCACGGCTCGAGAGATGCTGACTGGGGCGCACTATCATATCAGGCTGCACATTACTGGTAGATTGCAGATTGAAATCTTCTGATGGCGATTCCATTCCTTTCCACCGGTCTCTGCTAGCCCATTTCGGGACCAATATAACGGTTGAAAAGGGTGTTGATTTCGTAGACTTGACCGCGAAAGGGGAGATCATAGATCTTCTCGTGAAGTTCATGCATCCACATAGGTTCCCATCCTGCGCAAATGTCGACTTTGACACGATTCTTGCACTGGCCCATGTTGCAGAGAAATATCAGGTCTACTCCGCGATGCAAATGTGCAACTTCAGGCTTTCGTGAGTCAAAAGCTTCGTCATTGTCATGTCGACTGATTGTTGATTCAGGGAAAGTCATTTTTACCGAGCTCATCCAGCTCATGTCCTGTTCTACGCTTTTCATCATGGATATCCGGAGCTCGCAGATACAGTCGCCCCTTTCGCATTGAGTCTTAAGCTTCGTGAACTGGACGCTGCTTGCGATCAGAACTTGAAGTTCCTCAGAGCTTGGGTGAGTCGTGTCTCAGATTGTTTCACGGTCCACTGATGATATTGTCCTGCGATAGTCATTGTATCGGGATGATAAGGCTGACATGAATCGAGCTATACGCTATATTGATGCGCTTCGCCGAATGCCCGACTGTCGTTGGGGATGCACCGGTGGACTCGGGAATACAATTCTCGCAGAATGTCCACCTCCTGCGACGATTCCTACATGGGAAAGCGTATTCCAGAACAACACCTGCCGCACCTGCCGAACTCAATATTATGGACAACATCGCACTGACATCCTGCGTATCCTTAGTGAAGATACGAGTATCTTCTCCTCGTTCTACTGAATCCTGGCTATATCTCTGTATCTCACCTGTATCTGTACGTCAAGTGAATTAGTCCTTTAGTGTGACGGTATGTCTGTCTACCCTGAGTTTGAAGCCCAGTTAGACGTGAGGTCCAAAATGTCTTACAAAATGAGATGGCATTGAATGGTTCAGTGATTGTAAATGTTACTCCTGGACGACAGTGATAAATCTGACATTCCCAGTACAGTGATGACTTGCTTGTGGCCACATAGGAGTGCCCAAGGCAGGTGCCCTTGACAGCACAAGATGAGCAAAGAGTGCTAATGTCTATTATGATGGTAGGAATCGCCCGAACAATAGAAAATCAGTAGTCTGGGGGTGGTGAAAAATCATACATATGTCAAAGTCGCGTCCACTGAGCTCGACTTGGATTGCATGACAACATGGACACATGGCCCATGCCAAATTTATCGACGAATAATTGCAGAGATCGAGTGATTTCTCAACAATATTCCTAGGGTTGGGTTTATCCACGGCAATTTATGCTTGAGGGTATTCACCTCTCTGAACCCTAGCCTCGTTGCCACCGAATCCCCCTAGAAACCCCGAACAAGCTGTTTTTCGCAGTCCCCAAGCACAGATACAGATCACAAAGAAGCCCAGTGCAATGCCAGGTTTACTGCTTCACAATTATAGCAGCCTCGCCCTTGATGCAAGTTTTTTATGCAAGATATCCCAGTTTTTCGAAAATTTTGATCGAGATAATGGTGGTTCGGTCTCATGAGCATGATGCTTCGGCTTGGCGGCGTCACAGCTTTCGCACGCCCCGATTAGATTAGATCAGATGAGGAGGAGTGACGTCGCCTGTCTGAGATTGAACTTGTGAAATCGCGAGACGTAAGTCTTTGCGAGTCAGGAGTCGCGGCAACCGATCTTGCTTGCCGCGACCACCGACTCGCCAACTGGATGGCTGTAGGTACATCTCGCTGGTTTTGAGAAGGCCTTGGATTTAAGAATATATGCTCATCTTTATGCAATACAAAAATCAATCAGCGATAGAAATTTTCCACAGGGGCAGAAGTACAAAAAAGCTATCAGCCAATTTCCATATAGCCCAGAGGCGAGATGAACACGCTCGGGACAATGGGGTGATGTTGGATCTTCTGGGGCTTGAACCCCTTTTTCGGCATTGAGTAATAAACTTGAAATCACTTCAACATTCTTCCAATCACTGGTCGACAGAGTTTCGGATGCCAGGGTCGGACCTTGGCGGTGCTTTCAGGAACATTGAGACAGATGAGCGACACTCGCAGAGAGCCAGGACCTGCTCTGTATCTCCTGGAGTACTGAAAATGCACGAGGAGCAAATGGAGAGCCTGAGGCACCAAACCATTTTTAGACGAAGCTCAAACTCCTGGAAAGAGTGGTGCTGGGCTATTTCTTCGGGAGATGAAAGCAAACTGGATGATATCGCCAATATTGAAACGATGACATTGTGGGGTTATAGGGACCGACATAGGTAATTAGTGCATACTTTCTTGGAACCAATGAATGACCACCAGATATTGGGGCTTGAAAATGTTCAGGAAGCAGGCGTACAAGTTCCGGAACGGGAGTCCGAGCAAGGTGTATGTCTCACTGCCAAGAGGGCTGACTCGCATTGTGTATGCTGAGTCCTGACAGTGATTTTGCCGTACATCGGAGGCAGTTGGTGAGAAAATTAACTCACTAAACATGAAACCATACATTGAACTTCCCTCATCAACACATTAATATTGAAGTCTCAAGGTAAGATACAATCTGACCCTATTATATATTTGCTATGAATGCTGCTACCATCACGAACAATACTGCGCTTAGAAATTGAACCAGCCAGTCCTAGATCCAGTGAAACCTTCGAGTAATTCGTCCAACTAGACCATTTGAGGAAAATGGCTCTGGACATTCTCCTGCGAACCAAAGTCAGAACAGTATCTGAGCAGAATGGCGCACGGAGACGAACCTTGAATTTACTTTCAAGTGGAGTTGCAAGCTGGGGAGATTCAGAAGGGCCCGACTTGGACTGGACTTCCACTTTGCAATTTGTCGTTGAACGTCAGTCTCCTGGCTAGCGGAGACGCCACTGGTAGGCTTGAAACGTGGGTGGCTATTTGGCTGAGTGCAAGACGAATAGTCATTCTTCAAGTCCATTCAATAAAAATAGATACATACCGTCAACTCGTGAACATCAGGAGTGGCATCCCGGAGAGTAGAGCGGGAATTGAGACTATAGCCTTTCAGCCTTGGAGGACAGAATATGGGTTAACAGCTAACTTGGCCAGTAGAGCATTCGAGAAGATTAATGACAGATCATCAGAATGCTGTTAATCCCAGTAGACTTGACTGTTGTAAGCTTACTCTTTGGTTGGACTAGGAGTATCCCAACCCATATGACTGAGTGGGCATAAATACAGTCGCGCGCGCAGTTATGCAAGAAACTCACAGTTCTTGTCCTTCATGGTCAGGAACTGATGCTGAAAATCAGAGGCATTCAATACTTGAATGTTTTCGGGAAGGCTTATGCAGATCAACATAACAAGGGTAGTGAATCTAGACCAGAGTCAGACAGTTTAAGCGCTAACTAATCATGAATGTTGCCACATACGCGTCGACCTAGTGGAAAGTCTCTAGGATATTGCAGGATCTGGAGGCACTAGTGACGAATGAACTTGGGCCTCATCGGACTCAAAGAGTGGAACCTTGGTAATTGACGCTATTGCTCCGGCAGGGCCATTTTCAGGGAAAAAACAGTTATAAGTATCACATACTCGCTTCCATTGGTTGGCCCTGTTGGGTGCAAGAGCGAAAGTCGCAGCGCGTCGGTCACGCGGTGGTGATATCCTCGGCAGACTAGTAACTCGGCATCATCACATCCTGTCCTTCTCCGAAACTTGTTCTTCTTGCTGTTCATCTTTGTAATTCTCAATTTTTGACGCCAAGGGAACATCTTCTCTATCTTTATGTGGACATATCCTGGTAAAATCACCACGGTAAGGCCAGTGAATTTTTTTTATGCGAGAATCAAGGCTCAGTTTGACGACTCGGATGTTGGTGTTGTACCGAGGAGGGGAGATCTGACTATTCAGTGAGAGCTCGAGGGTCCCTCTACCCCTTTCAATGCCATTCATATCGGAAGGAGCAAAAGAAATTATTTCAAGCAACCAACTCGCGTTGGTGATCTGCTTCACATTGTCCTAGATCCTGTACTGCATTGCATTTCCGAAAAAAGGGCTGTAATACAGTATCCAGATTGATTTCGCGTGAATCAATCCCAAAATCCGACTCCCATCAAACATTCCAGCGCATCGGACTTCCTGTCTGACGATCACCGAAAATCCCGATAATCCGAGGATGCCGTTCCTTGCCGGGACCCGGAACTCGGGTCTGCAACTTTTTCATCCACCACGTGGCATTTGCCTCTTTCTACACGCCCGTCTGGATATATCCTCTTCGTCTGGAGATTCCGATGGCGCTCCGGCTCTGGTCTTGGCTCCCAATTGGTCTGTAAGGCGCGTAAAGATCTTTGTTATTCCAGGCCAAGCCTCAACTTTTCCATAGACGATGTAGACCCTTGGAATATCGGAACTGGCTCGTCTGGGACGCCTTTTCATGCGGGATCATGTCGGTCTGGCTTGCTATGCCTTCGACTTTGCCTGACCCAGCTCTTCAGATGCAATCTTGGCGCTCTCTTCAACGGGCTGGCTCTGCTGATGAACTCGTTGCTCTCTCCGACGAGGTGATTTTCCAGGTTCGTCGATTGCTTCTTGTTCCATGGTTATCGCTCACGGCGCTTCAGGAGCCAGCACAATCAGACTCGCTCAGATTTTCCTCTACCGATAAATGGAATCTTTGAGCGATAAACCATTTCAACAATTACCGTGTCGATGCCATTCCTGGCCTGCTCTCTCCGTCGCCGCCGTCTTGATGGGTATGGTCGTTGGATGGATAATAGAATCGAGCTTCAGGTCCGTTTCCTTTATTCTTCGTGTTTCGTTTGCTGACTGGCTGCCCAGCTCGATTACATCGCCAAGCAGCGAAGCGAATACATTGCCAAACACGACTTGAATTCATTGCATCGCCTTTGAACCTGCGGCGGTTTCAGCGTTGAAACCCTCAGGCCTTATTACGATCATACATCTTAGGGACCCGATGGTACGTCGTCATGCCCTTCTGCTTTGGACATTGCTGAAAGGTCGGTGCAGGTCTATCAGCTTGGCTTTGCTCTATCAGCCGAGTCGACTTCGATCTTCTCAAGACCTCAAGCTTCCCCTCAGCATCAGCTGATGAGGTTTTCTTGGGCGCCAAGGTGCGTTTTCCTTCCTGCTTTCCGCTTCATTTGCTCAATGGATTCCAGGTCGGATATCATCGTCCATTTCTTCAACCATAATGCTCGGCCCTTGATTCCACATATCATTTCTCGAATTCATCCGCGGATTCCCCAGCATTCCCCAGCATTCCCCAGCATTTTCGCCTTGTGCGATCCACCCGTTTCGTCGTCGTGGCGGAAACCCGTTGAGATATCGTTGGAGGAAATTACCATTACGGGAAAAGAGCTTGGAGCGATTTCGGTGGTCGAGGAGAATCGGGTTCGTCTAAGAGAGATAGGTTCATTGAGGAGGATTGGTTCGTTGAAAAGAATCGGGTCGTCGTAGAAAAGATTGGGTTGCATGGTACGTCTTACTTTTTGTTTTTGTTTTGCATGTCGCTGAATGGTTTTCATAGGTTCTCTTTGTCTTTGCTCGACTGTGGCAATGTCGATGGCAAGTCGAGGCCTTTGACGACGATTTCAAGTTCAACATTGTGGTGATTCGACGCCTTCGATCATTGTGGCGAATCCGACTTCCTTCCCCAATTGCGGCAGCTGCACTATCCATCGGTAGGGCTACAAGTGCATTATCGTCTCACCCATCCTGTCTTTATCACCTGCCTGCTCCTTCCCGTCGATGACCCTCGCGCTTTTCTCCATCCATAATGGTGACAGTCTGATCGAGAAGCATATCGACAATGAGCATCGCGTCCCTTGTGCTCGACTGTCGTCATTGGATAATAATCGCCGAGTGATCCTATTCTTTCGGCTTGTAGACGAGCGAATCCGGGAGCTGGGGAGAAGAGCTGGAGGGGTGATACAGAAGGCCTACAAGCTAGAGGAGCTGGGGATACACAAGCTTAAGGATAACTGTAGACACTGGATGCTCGTTTCACAGGTACATTGATTCCTCTTTGTCCTTTTACTTTTTTGTCCTTTTACTTTTATACATGTTCATTCTTTCTCTTCGCAGCTGCAATTCTATCTTGTCCTGGCTATTTCAAGTCGATACCTCGTGTAATACCATTGTTTAATCCATGGGACAATAATGTACAGCTGATTGTGGATTCCTTTCCTCCTCGCCTGCGGCTGTAGCATCTTCTTCCTACCCACATTGCACCCTGATAGTGAAATCGTTGGAGGGTTAAGGAGCTCGGTGGATGCGAAGAGCAAGCTGGTCTATCCACGGGTGCGTTTTTTCCGTCTCGTCTTTTGTGTCGTTTGCTGATTGTATTTGTATTATAGGTCCTCGATATGTGTTCCATTGCACAATTCTATGTGCCATTCCAGAATCCTAGCGCATCGGTTTCCCGATTGTATTCCTATTTGATGGTCTCACCGATGTCGTTGCCTCTCAGCGGCTCAGCGTACCCACTGCTGTTGACAAATCCTTTCGCTGGATGCCACCAATGAGCCTGATCGTCGAAGGAAGCAGGAGCTCGGGAGAAAACCTGGGCCGACTTGGCCTTCGGGTACGTGGGAATTACCTTTGTCTTGATCATTGTTGAATGACTCTTTCAGGTTTGAGCCGAGTTGTGTCGGTGGCGTGGAGAGTATATGCTCGACATGGTTATGCGCCGCGTGGGTGGCGTGGCGTGCGATGAGAGATGGACAATGAATTCAGTCAAAGAAGAATTAATCCATTGCATGTTCGATGGTAGCCCGACTTATTCCATATCTGTGTCTTTGGTTTTCGCCGCTTTGTTTGTTATTTTAGCTTCACGTCTCGCTCTTCTTTTGATGTCGCCTTCGTCATCCATGGCATGGCTATGCTTTCCCTGCTCGTTCACTGCGGTCCTTGTTTCTCCGTCTCCTCGTTGGCCAAGGGTGGCTCAATGGAGGACCGTATCACCGGTGGGAAGTCCCTAGCCATGGAGTTCAACATCGGTGTATCCGTTGACAGCTAAGGTCCGCTTATTTGCCTGTTATCATCACATCAAGACGTCGGTACTGGCGAGGGAACTGACAGATGCATATTGGAAGCTGAGTGGCATTGGTAGCTAGTGACAGTGGAGCACTCTGACCGCTCAACTGCACAAAGCTAATGGTGTGGCTATAAAAGCGATTCCGTGGTATAGTTGGTGCACCGCATTTTGAACACTAAAATAAGATGCATTCGATTTATAATGACCGCGGACTGGAAACACAAGCTCGTACCATCTGTCGAAATGTATGGAAAAATTGGCATATGAAAGAGGTCGTAGCAGAGGCGATATTCCGAGGAGCTTATTTATGCAACGTCCACTACGACGGTGCTCTACAGTCCGGTCACCGGTCAAGAATTCGAAGCAAAAGCACACTTTTGAGCTTGAAGCTTGTGAATAGCGAGATCCGGAGAACGATTCCTTCCAAACACTGCATCGCACGGCAACCAACCCGCCACCCATGATCCGCGCCAATCGAGAGTTTGTAAAGTAACGATCACTTGTTCCGACACAATGTCATACAAGAGTTTCATCCTTCCGACGTGGATCGAACACGCTAAGGTGAGAAGGTCAAGATCTTCAATTCCTTTCAAGTAGCTGAGATCCGGTCTACTGATCGACTCCAAATACTGATATCCATGTCTGGCTAAAAAACCTCGTAGTGGGTGAAGGTGATTGAGGATTGGAAAGTACGACTTCTATGGAAAACATATGACGTCTACTCCTATCAGACATAGCAAGCCTAAAGAGGAAGTCGAGATCAAGCATGATTTGGGAAGGGTTGCCGATCTTGCCATCGCAATTTCCCCCCTTCGGGTATTCAGTAATTGATGGTTGTCTTCAATCTACTCAATGGTCTGCTGGATGGCACTAGGTTGCTTTGGAATGTTTTGGGCTGTCTGATATACTGTCTCAAGGAAACCGCTTTGCATCAGTATATAAAGATAATTGTGTGATCTCGTCATTATATTGTTGCTGTCAATTTTGGTTTGAGGCCTATATTTGGTTATGACTCTGGCGCCGGAAGAGAGAAAATTTACTGGTCTAAGTGATGGCTAGAGTGGACATTGCAAATGATTTGTAGGAGTATCACAAAGTTATTGTCAAAATATTCAACCCGCAGATAGAAATGTTGGTGGAGATGGTCCGTCACAATAGCACAGTCTGTGTCGATTCGTTTTGATCTGTAATTCTTGTATAATATGTATCGTTGTATATCATGAACACTAGTATCTCTCGAATCAGTACTCAGCCACGGAGACAATTGGAAATCTCGGTGCCGCATTCTAGCGAGGACTCTAAGGCCAGATCAGATTGGGGTTCCAGTGAACCAGTAACACATTTCTCTATCCTGCTAATTAGCTCTCCTCGTTGGAAGATGCACAGAAAAGGCAGCGATGTACCACCAAAATTGAAGCAAAGCCCGACCCTTGGCCACGAAGCTCCCACTGAGCTAGTATACACCCGAGAATAACCGCGTCACGCAGCTGAAGAGGCAATCAGCAATGGTCCCAGCATCAGCAACAAAAATTGGTCAAAAAATTGTCGCACTGTTGCAACACCCTGATTCGAGCCCATTTATGCCGGAACAACACAGGATGAGTTCGGGGAGAGCGTATGGCCATCTCTGCAGCATCAGAAATTCACTCCTATGTTTGACCACGTACTTGGTGATCACTGATACGGTATATTTCAAGACAACCGAGCCCTTTGATGCGCCCTCATCCAAGTCCGTTTTTGGTCGACATGACGAGATCTGTCCCATTTCCGCTCTGCAGCCTGGCTAGTGGAGTGTGAGTTAACTTGAACGCCTGAATGTTAGATCATTATATGGCTGTGAGCTTCCGTCGAGGCGCTTATCCAATACAGTTTTCTAAGGTGTCATTTTTGTTCGAACATGGCGGTGGCCTGATCTGATTCACCCTTAGCTTTGGTGCCCAAGCTGCCGAGTCGTCAGCTAGAGGTCGGATTGAAATAGCTCATTGAAACGTACCTTCTTGCTAATCCAGAATTCAATGCACAACCATTTACCGAGGCCTGGACTAGAGATGCTGGGTAATACTGGGCGTCGGAATGAATATGAATAACGCAAATAGACGGTATGGGACTGGGTGGCGACTCGGAGACATGATCGTTGGGAGCTGAAACACCGTCTCCCAAAGCTGAAAAGCATTTAGTGGTCTGCTCATCGCTGGAAATACTGAGGAGCTATACCTGACATTCGACTTTCTTCCACCAATATGCCATGACCGTTCATGAATATGTCAATAATGCTGAAAACAGATTCAGGGCGAACCATACCTTTCCAGCCAACGCGGACAAAAGGACCAAGATGACAGAATGAGGTCAAGCGACGATGTTGGAGCAGGATTCAATGGTGTTGTATCACGTCGGGAACGAAGCACCATTTTCAGCGAAAAAGCAGCCTCGTTTCGCAAGGTTCTGGAAACGGCGATTAAAACAAAGCAAGACACAAGATAGAGCATAAGAGCATACCAAGGAGAGGTGGGACCTCGACGCTCCAGGGCTCGTCAGAAACTGAACCAAGAAAAATAACTCTTCATCTCCTTCTAAACTATTGGACAGTTGAAGGTTACGATCTCAATCTATCCTGAGGCAAAGTGGGCTGTGGTCATGAAGAGTCGGAGGTGATGGGGGGGCGCAGATATCACGCGGCGAGAGGGAAGTGACGGAGGCTGATGCAAATGCGGATGCGTGTGAGTGCGTTGAGGATGGACAGGACGCGAACGGGTGGACGTTAATGACATGTACCATTGACGTTGTCCACAACCTTTGGTCCGGTAATCCCACATGGCCCAATTTCTCATGGTGAGATCCCTCGGTCATTGATGAGACTCAGCATTCATCCATCTCAGGAATTTCCTCGTTAATTCATGGAGCCTAAGCGACCAGTAATTCAATACAAATGGAGCTGAGGGCCGTTGAAACATCCCTGGTCTAATCATCATGAGAAACTCTAATTCCGAGGGTTGGCCGACACTTTGATGCTTGGATCTCGCTTGAAACCCGATGCGAGCTATCAAGGGGCTGTTCATGCACTGTATGCTGTCCATAGCATCAGAGGAGCGCAACGAGAACAACTTGTACTTTAAGAGTTGAGAAAAACAATCTGCTTCACGTCAGGAGGATAGATGTCGACAGATAAATTTTACTCTTCTGTTCGAGCTCAAATGGTGAGCTATTTCAATGCGTCCTGATTGGGTCAAGTTGGCGACCAGCCAGACAGTATTCATAGGACTCATGGGATGATTCAAGAACTCAAACTATCGACATCGCGTGGCACGGTTGTTGTAGAGAGCCTGTGATCGCCAAACTTGATCGCAGGGCAGTACTCTCCGCCACCTGTTGCAACAGTATAGTGGACATCGAGTGTACTGGTCTTTTATTTTGGTTCGACGGGTGGAACTACAATCTCTGCGAAATCGGTAGTCTGTAACATTATCAAGCGCTGCATAAACCTCTTCACTCGATCTGAACAGGTCGTATCCTTGTACCACCGTACAGCGCCACTTGACAAGGAGAATCATCATTGCATTCATGAATTGTCAGTACCAAAGCTCACGATATCAGTTTACGATAAGAGTCTTCCTTTGAGTTTAAGTGGTTTGTTCCAGGTGTCAGGACTCAGCGAGATTCGGCTCCGGATGACATCGTTAAAGGATCAAACTACAGTAAGTATCCAAGGGCCATCACATTTCTCTCATACGAAGTCCCCCGGGACTTCCGTCTCGTCCAACTGCTTTCAAGGTATTCAATTTCAAGTGCGCAAAGCCCATCGGGCTTGTGCCCGAGACTGACAGCCGACAATCGCCGATGATCCGAAAGTCTGTACCCGGGTCCAGCTTCGGTTTATTGCTTCCTCCCTGCACCCACCTTTGTAGCACTGGATCATCTTCGCCTTCGAAGCTCTCAGCTGGCGAATCCCAAGGACCTTCTACCACCGGTCTTCGTTCTCTTTATGGCTTCGTGAGCTCTCTGCTTTCGTGAATGACCACAATTGACCGATTTTTCTAGGCGTTGAAACCCATGCATTTCCGGAATTCTGTGGTCTGGGATGTGATTTTGATGGCAGATAAGGTCCGTAAACCCGCCACGAATCTGTCTGGGCTTTGCTCACCTTCCTCCAGGATGACCTTGCTCTCGAGCTCGACGCTGTCCTTTGCGCTCGAGCTCATGACTCTGCCAATGACCTCACCGTTCTCGTACACGGGCTTGCGCTCTCGAATAATGAAAGGTTTGTTCATTCGCTCCTCTTATTCGTCTGTTACTGAAGCCCTTGCTGCAGCCAGCTTCCGCCGCTCGACCTTTGTGTGCCATCGATTACAGCGTTGGCTTGATCGATAAGGAACAGCCTCGGTGCGCTCGTCCGGGATGACCACTCCTCGTCCTCCCCGTCTTGCTGGTCAATGGAGAAATACTACGGCTAGTTGGATCCGGGAGCTGTGGATACAGAGCTGGACTAGAGCTATCGGTATTGGTTTCTGTTGTCTGGGGCGGTCCAGGTACGTTTCGTCATCTTTATCCTTGGTTTTTTTTTTCATCCTTATCGTACCCTCGCAGCTGCAATGTCGTCATCCAAGCAATATGGAAATACCTTCGTTCAATCTATATAGCAAGTCCCGGTCGATTCCATTCCCCAGCATAATCGTCTCGTTCTACCGAAGCTATGGCTGTCGAGGGTCATTCTTGTGCCGTCGTTGGAGGTTTCTTGGGAGACGAGGGGAGCTGGGTCGTTGTAGGGATAAGGATATTGTTGTGGAAGCAAGGAGGAGATGCGTCACGGAGAGAGGAAGAAGGTGGAATCTGCAAGACCTCGAGTACGTCGCCTTGCTCCTCTCCTTCCATTGCTGATCTCATTTGGCAGGCTGTTTGCCTCGGATAGTTACCATGCTCAAGTTCAGCCATCTCCGTCATTGTCGTTATCCAGTACAAGGCTCCTCTTCCCTTGTTCTCGCTGAAATAGCGGAATCTCGTCCTCTTCGAAGCGTGAACCTCATGTCCTCTTCCTCTCTCGGGCACCGGATACAATGGTGGTGGCTTCTTCGTGCAGAGAATGAGACGCTGTTTTCGTCAAAGGAAGGTCTTGTTTTTGCCTTCGGGTATGTCGCCTTTGTTCCTCTTTTCTTTGACCTGGCTCAGTACCATTGGCAGTGAAACTGCCTTTAGCGGATACCTTGGTCCTATAAATCTATGTCTTCTTCTTTTACTTCGTCACCGCTCCTTCGTCGAGGCGTCATGGAACTGTTTCGTTGAAGATATTTGGGAGCTTTTGACTGGTCCGTCTCACATTCGGGTATGTGCCCTTGTCCTCTGCTCTCTGAATATCGCTGAATTGTTCTCGCAGCTGGTTCATAATCCTTTCTTTCCAGCCAATCGTCGCCTTTTAGGTCCGCAGGCTCTCGTTCGATGTCAGTATTCCCCTTTGGCTTGCCCATCATGGCGTCTCGTTCAACTTCCGTCGTCGACATCAATTCCCATGACCAATCGCCATGGAGCTGGGATATGGACAGTGGTGGGACTGAGAGCTGAGACGAAAGATCCTGGCGAGTCGTCGATGGAGAGTTGATTCCGGTGATTGTTTCATATCTGTTTCTTTTGCTAAATTTTGTTATTTGTCGTATATTAGACAATGCAAAACCATTTCCTATAATCGCTGCAATCATACCGGAAGGTGCTCCTGTGTCTCAATGTCGACGTCCCGTCTCAACTTCTTGGATTCGTGGTGACGTGCGGTTCCAGGTTCGGTGACAAGGCTGCCAGGGACATGGCTGTCTGTATATCCAGGTCCTTGTCTTTCTTTTCCTGGTGCTCAATATTTCGCAGCTTTACTTGTTCTGTAATAAATGTCTGTACTTGTATCAAGAAGCGGATACATGATGTAAGGCACGTTTCCTTTCCACGACACGCAAGGAGGTATTTGGGATAGCTGCGTCGAAGCCAGACTACTCGTCGTGTGAAGACATGTTTCGCCCACCTTGATCCACAAATTCCTCAGCTGTTAAAATGTAGAATGGAATAATGCGGAGAGTGTTTCATATCCATTACGGTACTATGCTGAATAGTTGGATATAACAAGCTGCAATTATTCTATAGCAGGATTGGTTACGACTTGGATCGGGCAGGGAGCTGAAGGTGTCGAGTCTCCCGAGTGGATGCCAAAGGGACATCACAGGCTAAGAATGAATTCTGCTGCGCTACAGTGGAGAGGCTCGTCGGAAACTGAACTAAAAAAAATAACTCTCTCTCCAAACTATTGGACAGTTCAAGGTTACGACCTCAATCTATCCTGAGGCAAAGTGGGCTGCGATCATGAAGATTCAGAGGTGTTGGGGGGGCGCAGATATCACGCGGCGAGAGGGAGGTGACGGAGGCTGCCGATGCGAATGCGGATGCGTGTGCATGCGTTAAGGACGCGAACGGGAGATGCAGACCGGCATGATTGCACTCTGCAATCCCAAAATGCGAATGCTCTTGCAATATGCTTTACTGGTATAATCTCCCTCGAAAAGCCCTGTGGATGAGGTCCACTATTGTCAACCGCACATTCCATCAGCTTTGGAAAGGAAAATTGAGAGGCGATACAAACCTAGATGTTACGAGTTAATGCCAATGCAAGATTGAGTCCATTTTAAAAGGTACCACCAAGAAGACTTATCATACGAGATTTGACATATAGTGATACCAGATCGAACGGCAGGACTCGTGCATGGGCGGACATGTCGGTTTCTGAATGGCCTGGACAGGTAATCGCCAGAAGCTAGCCCAGAATGCCACAAAGTGCCTGGTAAACATTCAAGTAGAGATGAATTCACCAACATGCGAGTTGTGCAATGAAGCGCCTGGATCCCTGGATCAGACAAGTGGGTCTATTCATCAGAACTGCCCGATTTTGGCAATGGGGCCCATTTGGGATCACCGGACCAAAGGTTGTGCATAATGTCAATGGTACATGTCATTAACCTCAAAGGACATCATCTATTGCATGGTCGTTAATGAGACTTAGCATCCATCCATCTCGGGAATTTTTTCGTTAATTCCTGGGTCAGCCTTGTCTCTGAGCTTCGGTACAGGAATGATTGATGACCGGAGGCCTATACCTATAAGAGGAATGTACTGTACCTCCGTTGCGGTTGTCAAGGCGTCTGCCAATGGTTGTAAATGGGCCATTGTCAAGTTAATGTTCTCTTGATCGTTGAGCTTTCGTACCCCAGACGATCAATCATGGCGTCAGACAGAAACATGTTTTTCCCCACGTCCCCACTTTCTTATTGCCTTTGACCTAGCCAGCCTTTTGCGGGATAAAACAAGTCATCACACCTTATTGCGAAACTCGATATCTGAAAAATATTGTATGCCAAGAAACTCAGCCGTTCATTGTGCGTAGATACCGTCGCCTGGGTGTTTTATTCACTTGATGGGGATTCAGTGAATTATCCCAATGTAATATCCACATCCAGCAGTGTATCCGATGTATGGCTTGTAGTAGATGGACCTATGGATCAATGTTGCGGAACATATCTCAATACAATCAATGCACCAAAGCTAAGGGTGAATCAGATCAGGCCACCACCATGTTCGAACAAAAATGACACCTTAGAAAACCGTACTGGATAAGCGCCTCGATGGAAGCTCACAGCCATATAATGATCTAACATTCAGGTGTTTAACTTAACTCGCAGTTCACTAGCCAGGCTGCAGAGCGGAAATGGGACAGAATCTCGCCATGCCGACCAAAAACGGACTTGGATGATGGCGCATCAAAGGGCTCGGTTGTCTTGAAATATACCGTATCAGTGATCACCAAGTGCATGGTCAAACATAGGAGTGGATTTCTGATGCCGCAGAGATGGACATCTGCTCTCTCCCCGAACTCATCCAGTGTTTTCCCGGCATAAATGGGAGAGAATGAGGGTGTTGCAACGGTGCGATGACTTTTTGACCAATTTTTGTTGCTGACGTTGGGACCGTTGCTGATTTCCTCCTCAGCTGCGCGACGCAGTTCTTCTCGAGTGTATACTAGCTCAGCGGGAGGTTCGTGACCAACGGTCGGGCTTTGGTTCAAATTTGGCGGGACGTCACTGCCTTTTCTGTGCATCTTCCAACGAGAAGAGCTGATTAGCAGGATAGAGAAATGTGTTGCTAGTTCACTGGCAGCTGAAGAACCCCAATCTAATCTGGCCTTAGGGTCCTCGCTAGAATGCGGCACCTAGATTTCCAATTGTCTTTGTCGCTGAGTACTGATTTGAGAGATAGACAGCAGTGTTCATGATATACAGCGATACATATTATACAAGAATTCCAAATCAAAATAAATAATCGACAGAGATTGTGCTATTGTCACGGACCATCTTGACGAATGACGCGCTTCATTTTCGAGAAAAAGCGACCGGGAGATTTCGGAGAGGTGGTCTTGGGAATTGATTCAATGCTGTCGTTTGGAGAAAGTGGTGGATTCTATTGGCCGGTACTCGATGACTGTGGCAATGAAGATGGCTGACGATAGGATGCGACAGTCTGAAGCAACATAGTTGCTCTGGCTCCATCCGTAGATGTGCCATGCTGCTTGTAAAGTTCAATGGACTTGGTGAGTTGGTGTTCAGCATCATCAAGGCGTCGCGGCCACTGCTGTAGATGGACGTCGCCGAGAATCTGCCGTGCCCAAGCTTCGTTCCATCCGCTTCCAGCCTGCTGGTTCAACTCGATGGCTTCGAGGAGCGCAGCTATCGCGTCATCGTATCGGCCAAGTTGTCGGTAGACTTCACCAAAGTACCCTGCCGCCTGGGCTTCTCCATGGACGGCCTTTATGTGCCGGTGGGTATCACGTACCATATGCAGAACCTCGATCGCTTTTTCCAAACAACCCATCTTCATTATGTAGAGTTCCGCCAGGCCCATCTCGGCATCACCACGAATCTTGGTTCGCTCGTCAGAGCAACATGCTATTGCTTGTTGATATGTGGCTTCAGCTTCCGCATATCTTCCAAGGTTCAAGCGGAACAGATCACCTAAATCAACTTGGACCTCTGCTTCCTTGACTGTTGATTTCAGTTGCTGGAAGAGCTGTACAGCCGCGAGGAATGTATCGGCTGCTTTCTGATAGTTGCTCTGCTGAACATAGAACTTTCCGAGCTCGCGCGTTACGGCCGCCTCTTTAGCGTGGTCATTCGCATCCCGATAATTCTTGATAGCAGTGACAAGCGCTGTCTCCGCTTCGTCGAAACGGTTAACCGCGATGAAGACCCGGGCGAGATCCTCCCGTGCCCAAGCTTCATTCCATCCGCTTCCAGCCTGCTTGTTCAACTCAATGGCTTCGAGGAGCGCAGCTATCGCGTCATCATATTGGCCAAGTTGTCGGTAGACAGAACCAAAGTACCCCCGCTGCCCAGGCTTCTCCATGGATGGCCTTTATGTGCCGGTGGGTATCACGTACCATATGCAGAACCTCGATTGCTTTTTCCAAACAACCCATGTTCAATATGTAGAGTTCCGCCAGGCCCATCTCAGCATTACCACGAGTCTTGGTTCGCTTGTCAGAGCAACATGCCATTGCTTGTTGATATGCGGCTTCAGCTTCCGCATATCTTCCAAGGTTCAAGCGGAACAGATCACCTAAATCAACTTGGACCTCCGCTTCCTTGACTGTTGATTTCAGTTGCTGGAAGAGCTGTACAGCTGCGAGGAATGTATCGGCTGCTTTCTGATAGCTGCTCTGCTGAACGTAGAACTTTCCGAGCTTGCACGTTATGGCCACCTCTTCAGCATGGTCATTGGCGTCCCGATAATTCTCGATAGCAGTGACAAGCGCGGTCTCCGCTTCATCGAAACGGTTCAGCTGGATATAGAGGTCTGCCAGACCTTGTCTGACCCGACCTTGATCCAAGAAACCGCCTGTCTTCTGGTCAAGTTCCAAAGCGCGAAGATAGGATGCTTCTGCATCTTCTGCTCGATTCAGATGCAGATGGTATATCTGGCCAAGATATTCCCTTGCATAGGCGTTGTCAGTGTCATGATAGAAGCGAACTGAGGTCTGGAATGCATCGGCTGCTCCTTCCCAGTGTTCCATCTTGACATACAGTGTCCCAAGTTCTCCTGACGCCCACCCCTTGACCTCTGGCCTACAGTCTGCTAGGTCATAGGCTTCCAATGACCGGAGAAGCTGAATTTCCGCATCTCCAAAGCGATTAAGCGCGATGAAGACTCGAGCGAGATCCTGCCGTGCATCCCCTTCCTGCCCGAAGACCCCGGACTGTTGACGCAACTCCGCGCAACGGAGAAAGGTGGTCGCCGCATCTTCCAGCCGTCCCAACTGTTTCTCGTAGACATCTCCTAGAGCCCATTGTGATTTGGCCTCGTCATCGACTTCGCTGGCCATCTGGTGAAGGTGAGCTGCCTTCTGATATGCGACTGCAGCTTTGTCCCAGTTTTTTGCCTTGCTGTGGAGTCGGCCCAGCGTGTATGTCGTGTATGCCTGATTACTGATATCACGACATTTGGAGAAGAGGCCGATGGCACGTAACATCTGTACTTCTGCCTCATCAAGCCGGTCATTGTCCATGTACAGCTCTGCGAGATGTAACCGTTCACATCCTTCGTCCCGTGGTACCGCGGTTGCCACACTCAAGCGAGCTGACTCAATATACGCAGCCTCTGCATCTTCCGGTCGACTCATATGATCAGAGTAGAGAACACCCAACTCCCATCTAGCGGATCCTTCGTCAGCCTTTGAGTAACAGCTGTTGGCAAGTTGAATGGCATCTTTGAAGCAGTGTTCAGCATCTTCAAAGCGCTTGAGACGGCGGTATATGGTTCCCAACTCCACAGTGTCCCTAGCCTGGTTCTTAATGGATTCCGTTGAGCGATGCTGCTCCAGAGCCTTCAGAACCAGCTTCTCTGCCTCCTCCAGACGATCCATATCATTATATAGCATTGCCAACCAACGTCGAGTCAACCCCTCATCCAAAAGATTCCCAGCCTCCTCGTACAACCCCAAGGCCTTGAGATAGGCCTCTTCAGCCTCGGTGTTCTTCTCCATGCCATGCAACAGGCGCCCACTGAAACGATAGCACGGCGCAATCAAGTGCAATCCTCGAGCATGTTCGGATGCCAATGCCATGATGCGACCACCGAGAACATTTTTACTGGCAAAGTGAATGCGGTACCACGTAATGTAGTTGAATACCGCATGAAACCAGGCGTCTTTGTGGTCGAGAGGACTCGAGAATGCTAGGAGAAGCACCCTGGCAACATTCTGGAGCTCGGGCAGGGTAACCTTCTGCTTCTCGTGGTCCTCTATATCCTCTCCAGCTTCTGTCATGAGCTCGACATATGCTTCAACCAATGCGGTGGTGAATTCATCCTTTGCAGGAACAAATTGCTCTACATATTGTCGGATTGGTGCCAGCATGTGATGTCGCGTTGTCCAGTCTGTTGTTTCTTTTGTGAGGAGAGAAGCACCGATCAAAGCTCTAAGGGACTGTGCAAGGTTTACTGAGGTAGGGAGGAACTTCTGGAGACGGGTGGTGAATTCGACCTCGAGACCGTCGGGGAGGTATGTGATGACACGAAGGATGTCGGATGCGGAAGGATGATTGGCAATGCGAGAACTGGAGAGGGAAAGTGATATGGATGCATTGACGCTCGACTTTCGATCATCATGACCGTCCCCAAGATCTAAAAGCTTGAGACCCTCAATCTCCCATCTCTTCCAAACTGCTTCGGTCCCATCATTCAGCGCCTGATGCGCTAAAAGGTCGACCGCAAGAGGAACACAGTCGACGGCCTTGAGAAGTTTAGTAACATGCTCGTCGTTGTGGCCTGATATGCGTTCGAAGACAGTCGTTGCATCCGGAAGAGAGAGGGATTTCAATGGTGGGAAACGTGGAAGGGTCCACGGAACATCATCTGGATACTGTTCCCCTCGCATGGTGATGAAAATGGTCAATGTCGGAATGGTCGCGAGCTGACCCAAGAGCTTCTCGCTGTCACGTCGAATGAGGTCCCACGGATCCTCAAAGTTGTCGAGACAGAGAATCTTCGGCTCGCCTCGTAGCGCATCGAGAATCTTGAGCTGAAGATTCTGACCACGGTCTGCGATGTGAAGCACATTCGCCAGAGCATTGAGGATCGCTGAAACAGTGTCAAGGGTCTCGCAAGAGACAAAGAGTTGCTTCGAAAACCATGCTATGACCTCGGGATGGTTAAGGATTGACTGTGCGAGTGTCGTCTTGCCTATGCCGCCGGGACCGAGAATGGCGAACCGTGAAGCTGTGTTCTTCCACAAAAGGTCGAGGATGAATGCATGTTCATCTTCACGACCGATGCAGAGCATTGGCTCTGGTGGTCGCGCTTCTTGAAACATGACATCCCTACAAAACACCGTCAACACAGTCGGATTGACGGATATACTGCCTACATGTTTGTTTGCTCAGGTGGGAGTCTTGCCATGAACGTATGGAACTGAAGCGTAAGAGCAGTCAGCCGTTGGGTCTATCGAAAGGTCAGTCCTGCATAACATGGGTAACCGGCCAACGAACACTGAAACTGCCATCGAATTCAGCAAGGTCGCGCAGATACCGTTGCAGCGCATCTTTGTGCTTTTCCCGCTGAAAGATGGATGACAAGGAGCGCTGTGAAGCAATCTTCTGGAGCTCAATATGGATTTGAGAGAGTAACCTGCTCTGAATATCAGCTCGCTGCAGGGAGAACAACTGTCACACACTGTTGATATCTCTCCAAATCCTCTCTAAGATCCTCCAAACCAGCAATGTTTTGCGCCGCCAGACTCCTCAAGCTCAAGAACAATCCCCGACAGCGCTGAGCGACTCTGTTGATGACCTCCAAAGCAAGCTCCTTATTCTGCTTGATTTCCTGTGAAAATAGATTAGTTTCACGTCATGAATGCAAAGAGGACCGACATTTCGAATCTGGAGAATCCTGAGGGCCACTACGGCCACAGCGCTCACGTATGGAACATTTTGAAGAACATCGCCGAGATCCTTGAGAATTTTGAGCGTTGATTCGAGACCGTGGAGGGTGCCACCATTTTCTCTTGGATTTTTGCGCCACCTTGCATCCATGAGGGTGAAGAGGATTGGAACAGCAGCGCAGTCTCGGGCCCGGGATGCAGTGGTAATTGGTGATTGAGATGACTGTGCGATCAATGGGTGGACAGAACCTTGATTGCTGCTGTCGAGATGTTTATAAATTCTCACAGGAAATAAATAAATATTTTACACCGGGATGATCCGGTTCTGTACAAGACAAGTGAAATCAATTCTGGATCAGGCTTGTCCTTGCTGATAGATAGATAGATAGATGGATTCCACGGTAACATCCCTAGTAGCTGATAATCACATACTTTCTATTTCGAAACCCCTCCAACCCTTGGTCGACTTAACTTATCACTTGGTTTGTCTAGTTACAGCGATTTTCAAATCATATGGAATCGCGAGTTTTTTTGTTCAAGTTTAAACAATGGTCTGCACAAATTATTGTACAATCCAGAAAGTTCAAAAGGTCAAAGACCTCAAAGAAACAACAGCCTTGGAATCATCATAAGCCACGCTTCAGGCTAGATCACGTGCTGGGAATCCAACTGGTCCATGCAATGGGATCCCACGTTCCGCGTTGCCAGAACGAAAGAGAACAGAGATCTGTCGATTCAAACGTCAAGGTCTCGAAGACCACGCCACTGCACTGCCAGGCTTTTTTTACAACTTGTACCACTATTATCCCATCCAACTCTCATCACAATGAAACTGACCTTCACGGGTGGCTCAATGCTTAACACGACCTTGATGACTCTTCGGGGAACCCTGTATATTGCATTCAGACCTCTGACAATGCCGATCTCAGTTCTACCACTACCTTTACTCGAGCCGTTTCTCCGGGTCAGTGGGTCGAGGTCAGTCGATTCAAAAGGAAACCCGGGAACATCAGCAACAAAATCTGCCTGGGTGATATGGACAACACCGCAAGTGAGTTCCCCACATATAAATATCGCTGGCCAACCGGAGCATAAGTTATTGTCATGTCCGGATCGAATGATATTTGATCATGACGCCGCACAAAGTCCGGATATTCGCGGCTCCAGATGGCAAGGAATATCTGTGGAAGATGTACCGCGAGGACGTAGCCTTCAGTAAGTCAATGCATATCATACGTGGACAGAGCCAACCTGATCGCGCCAGTTGTCTTTCAACCGTCATTCGTGTGGACGACTCTCTTCACGCAATATCGCCCGAAGCGATCTAACAAAAGCCAGCGAAGCTCGAGATATGGCCTGCAGCAGAAGCAATAGCAGACACGGTGGTTATTATGCAGTGTTACCTTAAGGTGATTCGGGTTCGGACTCAGGCGAGAAGATTACAAACAAGGTGTCGCAGACGAGCAGCTGAAGTAATGATGCCTGTACGATATCCCGAAACCACCATGTAGTGGATTCTGAGGCTGAGCCTTGTGAGATCAGGGAAAATAGCTGAATTGTTCCGTGCTGTGAGATACGAAATCATTTGGAAGGTTTCTCTGGAAAATCCTACCCAACTGCAAGAGTCTGGCACGTTCGAAGCGCGCAACAAAGTCGTTTTGAATTCATAACCGATTGGGATTATGTCTGATTTGCTAAAACTGATTATTGGCAGCTGATTGGGATTGAATTGCTCATTAGCGATGTCAACAGCATGACCTGAGTCCCGACGCATGTTTGACGAGTAATTTTCTAGTACTTTTCTATCCGAGCGGAGACTGAAATCACTGATGGGCGATCATTTCGGCGGAGTTCACTGTCCGGTTTATCGCCGACGCTTCGTGCTTGAAACTAGCATATTTATATTAAACATCAGGTTCCCTTGCTGTCCATCTGTTCGTCCAAAGATCAACTAAACAGCTTTCCTTGAATGGAACCACGAGGCCCTGCAGTGGTTATTTCGGGCTCTACACCTGACAGATTGACGCCTTGAGCTGCAAAAGTTCACAGCTTCGGAACATAATAAAAGGAGGGCTGTAACAGCTCAAGGCCACTTTTTCGCCCCACATGCCGTCTTTCTCCCTCGTTCGTCGATTTGGGAAACAGTGGACGGCTTCCACTCAGGTTGGACACACCGATTATCTTTGAATTCCTGTTGCTACAACCGTTCATCTGGAGACCTCGGGAGTAACCAATTTTACTCGCTCACCTGACTAATTCCAAACCTAACGATTCCCAGGCGACGATGTATCTGACTCCGGTGATTCGGAGTGTGCATATGCCGCGGAAGACATCTAGCAATCCTATCATGCATCAAATTCGACCATTTCTATGGCTAATTACTCTACAGTATATATGACAATTCCTTTCGATATCTTTCTTAAAATTAGCCTCCTTGCGCCGTTCAGCTGTTTTAGACTTCACTATCTCACGCAAATCACGTCTAGATCATCATAGCCAAGGGTGTGAATCTTTCCTGGTGTCTCTCATGTGCTGCAATCTTGTCAACCCTATCCTTCTTCGCGTTACCATGCAAACACCTGCCGAAATGAATATTCTTTTATTTTCCACGAATTATTTGCGTTAGGCTGTCTGCTTTAGGGTTTACGCTGCTTTAGGGAGGTGGAACACTTTAGGGCTTGCTGCATTAGGCCCGCGTGCCGGCATATCATTTCCTCGAACTCGAACATATCTGTCCTACCACACTGATCATGTATATATCCACTATTGCATCAGGCTGGCCAGGCATGACTACAACGGTCCCAACACTAGGTCATTGGTTCAACTTGCGCCGTCAGAGCTCCCATAGAAAACGCTACAGTGATAACAACACACTCCATGATAATGAATCCCTAGCGCTACAGTAGCGCAAGTCAACCTAAAATAACCCAAGGTGGTACATCTAGAGCAATATCAGGCTTCATCACACATTTCTGCAACCCATTAACCTCAGTTATGTGTCCTAAACGTTGATCGAAGCATCGTAGTCATCGCTGTCGGCAGTACAAAACTTGTGGACATTGTTCGGCACATCGATCTCGGAGGTTCTACATGAGAAGACCCTAGAGTCAATGCCCTTTGATAACCCTCGGACTCAGTCTCAATTAGAGGCTTGCCTAGTCTCACAACGACTTTGTGCAGCCAGGAAATAAGCGGTATCAACGGAGGGAACCGGGTCGAACCACATCCATCTGTCCATTGGGGTAGAGGTACTAGTAGTCAAAGTCAGATTCCTCGATCGCTAGAATAGACGTGCTGCGATGACCTCGAAGACGTAGTTTAGGAGTCTTTTTTTGATGGTCCCTCACTCAT
The DNA here is from genome assembly GCA_029320655.1 of Mycena floridula. NCBI lineage: Eukaryota > Fungi > Basidiomycota > Agaricomycetes > Agaricales > Mycenaceae > Mycena > Mycena floridula. The sequence goes on from JARIHS010000053.1 coordinate 429,766, forward strand.
CATACTCATCGCATTGCATAGCCAGCTGCATTGTCGCTGAAGAGCCGAATTCCAGCGCTTTTTTTGCCTCCTGGCCATTGTTTCTTTTGTAGCCGGAAGAGGCTCATGGGCTTTTAATGATGAACTCGGATCCTCTCATGTGATTGCTACATCTATTTAATTCTCATTGTAACGACAGGTTTTGCGGACACAGCCCTGTACTCCAATTATGGCTCGTTATTTATAGTTGAACTGTAGCCCATGTTTGCTCCCACAAAGCTCAGATTCAAGTGTAAGGCAAGGCATGTGCTTTGACAATGCTTCACAAACGACTTGCCCAAACACCCTGGTTTGAACAACAAATGAAAGCGAGCTGTGTCTGGTAGTAAGTACATCACTATATCGTCTAGGAATCAAAGTTCATCGGCAGAACACAATATCAATACCACGGATCGTAAAGCTGCGAATTGAACAAGAAGAAGTTCAGGTGTATAGTGCTCAGCAGGCGATGATTAAAGAAACAAGAAACCTCAATGAGGGAAAGAATGATGTGGATTCTTGCGTTCAAGCTCGACGCTAAGTGGGTGAATGCAATCTGTATCCCATCAAGAATCCAAAGCCACAGCTTCCATAGAAAGACAGGAGCTGTATCTGCTGTATCAACACTACTCGTGCAGTACGTGTATTCGAACACCTGAGAAGGATATCCATGACTTAAAGCCACTAGAAATCACTAGAAAGCTTGAGCAGCCCCAATACTGCCTGATGTCAAGTCCCATTGAAGCCTCGAGCAAAACAAACAAGTTCATTTTCGGCTACTGACATAGCAAGAAGCTCGGAGCGGACGAGAGACACATGTGGTGTTGGATCTAAGACCACAAACATATATATATATATGTAATCGCTCGGTATGGAGCGATCTGGACAGGAGTTCTTAATTCTGGGTGCCTCAGGGAAGTCTTTAATGACATTTTGTTGGTATTCAAGTAGTGGATTTGAGAAGTGGTGGATGAGAGCTCAAGATCTCATGCATTAAGCTCTATATTGAACCTGTCGATGCTTTTGATTGTTGGTTTGAATTAATATTTGCAAAAGCCGGGAACTTTTCGCTCTAAAGTTTCAGCTGCATCAGATCTAGCGCTCTGCCTCTGTGCGTTTGAGCCCTTTCCTGGAGTAACCACTTCGTTCACCTACAAAACATGTACTGGGCACACGAGAGATCATATAGAAACATCCAGCAGATGATGAGATTGAATCCTGGCGCAAATGCGCCTAAATCCTTGGCGAAACGCACTCGAAACTGACCGGGAAACAGAATAAGCGCCCATAGCGGCAGCACGGAGATCCCCGACATCTCGACCCGAGATGCCGAATACACGTGGTGTGGTCTAGATCTCGGCTCCCGAAAGTCGAATCATTTTTTCCCGTTTCCTCTTGCTGCTCGCCGTCATGACCTCTTGTTTCTATCCTACGATTCAGCTTCCCGCTGTTTCTGTCACGCGTTGGTGGTTCATTGTCTGGATAATCCTTCCCTGAAGGTCAGTGAACCCCTTGGTCGCGTTAGCTCGCTTTTGAGCGGGTTTTCCAGGCTGTAAAATGTAATTGAACCAGAATTCGACGAATTCCTGGACCCGGGTTTTGCTTCTGCTGGCCGTAATTCGCAATGAGGTCAGCCTTGATTTTTTTGCCTTGTCGACTGCTCTCTGACCTCTCCAGGTCGAGGCTGCTGCGGCAAAGCCATCTCCGTCGATTACAGAGACAGCTTGATCGATAAGACCGTCGTCGTTGACGCTCTACCGAGGCGATGGTGCAAAAAGACGTCGCCAATGCCGTTTCCAGCATTCTTTCACCGCAACCTTTTTGCTGCCAGTCTACTCGAGCTCTCTTTTCGACAGATGGATTGACGTTTTGCTTGAGGATGAGCATCCAGGGAAGAAGGAGGAGTCATGCGCTGGGCGAGGTATGATCTCATTGCTTTTTTTTGTTCGCAAGCTCATTGTAGTCACCAACCCCAGCTCTGTTTTTCCATCGTCGGCCTCGCTCTCATCTTCTTCCCTCGTCGTTTCTTTGTCGCTCGACCGTCACGTCTTCCATGTCATCATCCATCTTGGCCCTTGACCGGTGTCTGGATCTTCCAGAGCCTCAGACGAAGCAGCTTATTCAACAAGGATGGATCTACGGTCGACAGAAGATTGGATACCGAGCTGGCTTACGGAAGTGAGGTATGCTGTCTTTCTATTCGTCTTTCGCGATGCTTATGGTATTCGATAGCCCATGCTGGTGTTAATACACCTCTCTCGTCGCCATTGCCTCGCAATATCGCGTTTCGCTCGGTCGCTCGTCACCGTCGCCTTTGAATCATCCATCACCCGTTTACCGCCACCCAGCCGTCAAGATATCCGACCCATTGGCGAAACCTTCACCGAATCTCTTTCGCACATTCCGAAGCTGACCGTCGAGCACTGGCTGTATCTCTATCTTGATGAAACGATAAACCTCAGGCTCTCCTTTCTCGGATGCTATTGTTCACTCCGGTTTCCTTTCGTGACAGCAGTCATCTTCGGTCGAGCTGCTCTTTTCCCAGGACGAGAGCATTGTCAGCGTTGATCTCCTTTACCCCCAATCTCGTTGGCGCTCAGTCATTTTGAATATGCTTCAATGCATCAAGGGTGCATTTGGTGAGATATATATTGTTCTTTGTCGTTGAACCTGTTATTGAAGGTCTCTAGAGCTTCAATACACCGTTGGCTGGTAGTTCATGCGACAAGAGAGAAGAAGCACAGAGAGAGAAGCATGGATAAGGTCGAGAAAGAAAGCCGATTCGTGGTCAGCAGCTAATTTCAATTGGATCTAGGTGCGCTCAATGCTTCTTCTTTTTCTATCTCCATCGTTGATTTCGACTGTCAGATACATATCTCTGTTGTATATTTGCTAATACAATCGTTTTTCATTTATATCTCTATCCGATCATCCGCTGGGCTACATCGTAATACAAGGCCAAGCTGCAGCGCGGTCGCCACCCCATCCCTCCCGCGCGCAGGAAGAATGCGCGTAGGAAGAAGAGTGCGCGGGAGCGTGGCGGTCGTTGAGATCTCATACCTTCTGTGCCGGCAGCAGCACTAAGGTGAGCCAAAAGTTGTTTGGCGTTGAATTCTGTTGACCCTACTGGCAGGATTTCCTGCTGTCAAGCCAACATTTTAGCTGAACGTCCTCGCCCATGGCCAAGAATCAAGGACTCTCGTTCCTTGACGACGCAGCTTGACGACAGATATAACGAAACCGGTCAATTTGAGCTATGGCCGAGATCACGACTCGGATGACGTTGCGGTCGATGAATTCCTGATTCAAAGCCTTTTCTTTGGCATACCAGGGGCAGTCCTGCTCCTGCTGGCCGACCATTGATAAGATAGCTAAGAATGGGCTGAGCGGATGATGATGGGGTCTCGTCAAATGGAACTGCTGGATATCATGAAGCAGCAGGTCGATAAAGTCAGGAAGTTCTCGAATGATATCGACAAATTCAGAGCTCTTGTGAATCTGAACCGACACGTAGTAAATTGATCCGTAAACGGTGGCGGTGAAGAAGGTGTCACGCGATAGATAGCCCTGGAACGAGAGCCAAATTCCAAGTACGCATGACCATGGCCATGAAGCCGGGAATTGGCTGCATTATTCTGGTGCAACAATGTGCGATTAGTTTTGACTATGGTACAGATCGGTACAGATCCCGAAACATCCGAGAGCGTCGTTGACCAGTCATTACCGGCGTCGAGTGTAGTTCTTCCCGTTTTGGAAAGTACAATGACGAGGTTGAATGTATTTCTTGGGACTAGATTTTGTTAAATAAGGTGTGTAACGTGAGTTGCTTGCACCAAAAGAATTAGAACAGGTATGAGTGCTATAGTCCGGATGCGAAAGGCCGCGCAAACTGTCGTAAAGTCCGAGGGAGGGAGCTCCCGCTAAGCGCGCTGCAATTACAGTGGTTTTCAAGCCATCTCTCCAGATCCGCAAGCGATAAAAAACATAGCCTGGTATGAGCGCACAGGTGAACCTTGGAACAATCGCGCTTTCGTGGAGAAGCCTAGGGAAATCTGACTGCTGCCCTGTCTGGTGTACCGTCACCACATCACACCGGTGTCTCGATGTAAATCCCCAGACGCACCACAAATAGTTATTGGTGAACTTTACCGCAATGAATGGCGTGGGACCACGGCAGGTTCGGCAGAGTACCCCAAATTGGCACAGATTGATCCGTGTCTCGTAATCACGCCATCGCTCGTCCTCCACTCTTGCCTCCACCCATGGCGTTTTCGTGGCTCTCTTTTCCTTTCACTCATCAAGTCAGGTCATCTCGCTAATAAGCAATGACAAGGTATTCACCTCTCTTTTCCTATATCCCGACTGAAGCTCATCCACGCCCCGAAGGAAGCAACCAAAATATGCAGGACTTTGCGTCCAGAGGCTCAAGACTATCTCTGAGGAAACCGAACCTCGAATAATATCAGAGACATGATTTTGAAAAAGGAGTTGCTCTGTAAAAGACGCGTAGCCCAAAGGTGCGTTTATTCCTCTTTGACCAAAATCCCATTTTTGATAAAATGGTTTAGAGCCACAACCGAGGGACTTGGAGCGTCTGATATTTTCCTTCATCCCATGAGACAATTCTGCTTGTGAACAGCCGACCTTCAACGCGAAAATCCGCCAGCCCATCTGCTATTGCAGCGATCAGCGACAGAGCAGGTCTCTCTCCCACCACCGCAATCTCAGAGACTTCGGTATTCGGCTGGTCCGCCTCATATCGCTCAAGGCCTCCGCGGACTGTTTGCTCCCAACCGTCGACATGGATTTCTCGGTGACCGTGCAAAGAGGCAACGACGCTCCTTTCGACGTCAATTGTCTCCCAAAACCCATTCTTTGTTACAAGAAGTACAAGGGAACGGTAAGCCATTGCTCCGAAATTACCCTTTTGCCGCTGACCTCTTTCAGTGCAGCTACTCTCTCGAATCCTCATTCGTGCACGGTACCCCGAATCCCATTCGCATTTACCGTCGCCGTGACGATCCCAACCAGCCGCAGCACCTATCAATTGATCTGTCGCCGCTTGCCTCGAGGGTTCATTGGGGAGCCGAGAAAACTGTTCTGTGCAGCCTCGGGCAGGTCTGGTCAAGGAAAGGTGCTGTTGGGAGCTAGACTGGTGGAGGGATGAGATATGCTGCTCGAAAAATAATCTAACCGCCTTGGCTCTAACGAGCTCTCCGTTTTCCGACGGCTTTCCGCACACCTCATCACCGACGAACCTACAATCGACTTCTGGTCGTTCCGAACATTCACCGACGTTCGAGATTCACCACGTCGACGTCATACATGATGTCGAAGACATTGGATAACCCTCAACAAGGGACATTTGTTTCGGAAATGCGCTCCGAAGAAGAGACGATGAACCTGAATGCTCTTGGCCCGAAACATCCTTCCTCCCACCCATTCGGTTGTCAAAGCCAACATCCGATAGACGGTAAACAACAAGGCCATCTGGATACAGCATATTGTTCTGCAAAAATGTCGGTTTGCTCTGCTTGCGAGATGTCACGTCCATCATTCGGATTCCGGTTCCAACGCCCTTCTTCAGAGCTCGTGCTTTGCAAAGTCACGATTTCTCTCAATGCTGCTTAGCTTCCATGGTACCTTTGGCTCGAACGTTGACTTTTTCTTTCAAACAGCGCTCAAGATGGGAGGTGACACTGCCGAGAGGATGCGACATGGTCGGAGAAACATTGAACATTATTTTTCATTTGAAGCGGTGGGCGGTTTGCTTAGTTTATTGGACAATAATGTCACATATATTAACATTCCTCGAATGTCGAAACTTAGTCCGATTGGGCCCGAAATGAAAAAGTCCTAAAATTCTAACAGCACCTGTGATTGTCTTCACTGGTCCATAGCGCCTTTACTGGTCTCCGGTCAATCTTTCAATCTGGGGCCAGAAATATTTGCTGTAAGTTAAACTATACATTGATATTGACTATTTCAAAATATTTTCGGAACTCTAGTGCTATGCTTCGTGATTAAGAAGCAGTCGAGAGTGTGTCCATGTCCATTGGACAGTAATGTGATGGATTGCCCTATGTCTTGATGAGTATTGCTGAAAAACTTTTTGACAATGTATCAGTTCCTCTCATGCTTCTTTCTGAGCCACCGATAATACAGTCTCCGCAAGGACCATATTTTGTGCTTACGCCACAGTCAAACTGTAAGATGCTATTGGTGGACGAATAGACCTGACGAGATCAGAGATTTCGGTGGATAAAAGTTATTGAATACTGTTGATTGACTCCACACCATGTTACACGGCTCTCATGGCTTCCCAGAAGACGATTCGGCGGTCTGCGCCACACTCAAAACAGTGATTCTAATTGAGATTGAAGCCAGGTAGTTGTACAGGTTGGCTTTGGTTTGGCCATGACTTGAATACTTCTCCCCAATGTTTCTATTCAGAAATACAAGGGGTACAAGACATATAAATGTGGCGGCACTGGGATCCAGCAGCAACCTGCGGCGACCTACGTGACCTGTTGCCATCTTTCATAGTATTCTTCCCAGAAATTTGATTTTTAATGGCATTACTCAATTGCGATGATGGAATTTGCTGTTGGGATACCCCATCCGTCAACCGCTGGAATCGAGCAATTAAACCGGCGGATGGACTTTGGGGACAACAGCTATGCCATATGTCGGCATATTCTTCTTCATTCTCAAAATCTCTGATGAGACTACTTATTACCCCACACAACCTCAACTGTCCTGAATTGCTGCATGACAATGCATTGCGCTCGCCGCGCGCCCACACGTGCTGTGAATTTCCCATTTTGGTTGTAATCACGACCATATCTCCTTGAATCGAGCATGTATACAGCACTTGATGTCCTTGGCCAGATTACCCAGAAATTAGGGCTTCTCGAGGCTGATGTTTTTCAGTCGCAAAAGTCTCGTCCGAGGGAGTGATGAGTCCGACAAACGATGGACACCTTTACATAATGCTCCGCCGTTTTGTCGGATCAGGCCTTTTAGGCCATTTTCTCAGCTACAAACAAATGGCCTCCTAGACTCTCGTCCGTCAGCTCAGTCCAGCCTAGGTCTGCTAACGAGCGTCATCACCGACGAACCTACGGACCTCCAATTACCGACTTCTGGTCGTTCCGAACATTCACCGACGTTCGAGATTCACCACATTGCTGTTGTACATGATGTCAAAGCCACTGGATACCCCTCAGCAAGGGACATTTGTTTCGGAAATGCGCTCCGAAGAAGAGACGATGAACCTGGATGCTCTTGGCCCGATACATCCGTCCTCTCATCTATTCGGTTGTCAAAGCCAGCATCCGACAAACGGTAAACGACAAGGCCATCTGGATACAGCATATCTTTCTGCAAAAATGTCGGTTTGCTCTGCTTGCGAGATGTCACGTCCATCATTTAGATTCCGGTTCCAACGCCCTTCTTCAGAGCTCATGCTTTGCAGACTCGCGATTTCTCTCGCTTCCATGGTACCTTTGGCTCGAACGTTGACGTTTTCTTTCAAACACCGCTCAAGACGGGAGGTCACGCTGCCGGGAGGATGCGACAGCACCTTCCCTGCGGCGCGGGCCGCGGAGGATGAAGGGGTGAAAGGTGAAGAGTTGGTTCCGAATGCGCGGGATGTGGAAGGCGATCGAGGTGCGCGGGTGGGAGGGACCGGAGCGTCGGAGGGAGATAGTAGCATAAAACACAACTATATATTCAGAGAGCAGACATTTGAATATAGATACTTGAATTTAAATGTTCAAATTAGCGGAGAGAAATGTATCATCGGATGAAGTTGAGCCATTCTCTGATTCATTGTCAGAGCCAATCTCCGAGTTCTCTCAAGTTGCTATTTCTCTGTCCAACAGGTCATTGTCTGATTCTGAAGATTCTTCTTCAAATGTAATCTGGTGAAAGATAAAAGGACTCACTGGGTTCCAAAACTGGTTTAAGCAGCGGATAGCCCAGATACTCGGCTATCTCTGTGCTCTCTGGATCAAACCCACATGCCTTGTGGATATCCCAGAGGATGGGATGTATCCGCTGTGGTATGTGATATTTAAGCATCTGGATCTTGATATCCAAGCTGATATTGAATGCATCCTTAATTTCTATCATTGGCATGATGGTTTGACCCTCCAGATCAGTTGACCACCGCCAAGTATGACTAGACAGAGTGCAGTCAAACCAGAGGTATAGCAGTGTGCATTGCAGAAGTCGATATGCTGCACCAGTCGACTGTCCACTCATTCGTGGAGCTGCAGTGCACGAAATAGATATCTCATATGGAATAGCTGTGATTGGTTAAATTCTTGTGCTCATTGTAAAACACCTCGGCGACTGACATGTCTGTACTTCCATATCATTTATATTCATTTGCTTGGTGAGGTGATGCACCTGGCTTGCCCATAGATTGAATGTTGGAATGATAGATGCTTGACTGGGTCCAGAGACAGTGGATTGCACTCCAATAAGAAAATACCGATAGAACTGCAAGTTCTTGAGGTCTGATGTTGGAATTGTGCATCTGAAATTTCACAGAGATCAATATTAAAGGGTGGAATATGGACTGAGTACTCACCGGATGGACATATCTGGCATACATTCGCACAAGATATGATCTCCATCAGAATACCTTTTATGAAGCCTGTAGATATACGGTTCAGGCACATACAATGTCGTGGTGCCCTCGCAGTGCTTCATGGCAGCATTGAAGTTGTTTTTACTGTACCAAGAGCCATGGAAGTAACAGACCACTGCAAGTAGATCATAGTATTCCTCCAGCGAAGACTTGAATAATGAATTGGGCTTGAATCCGGAAAGTAGGTGCTGTATATCTTGACCGGATTGAGGAGAGACGAAACAGTACCGCATGTAGTCTGGGTTTGGTAGGAAGGTATGGACCACCAACTGACCAGCATGATCAACATTGTAAGAAGTCAGATATGAGTCCTGAAGGATATTAGATCCCTGCCAATGTCTGCAGAACAATATCACTGACCTGGGGTCCTAGACCCTGTGTGCGCAAAGCATCGGCTGCTGACTGCATGTTTGTCAGTGGCCACAGCAATGACATGGAAAATGAGGAGTATTCACAAGGAGCTGATCAAACTGTTATTCTCTCAGTGGTCCAGTCAATTTATGAGTAATTTACAACTTACCAGGTCAGCAGCATAGCTGACAAAGGATAGTCCTGACAATGAAAGATGATAGTCTTGGGCAATGTTTTGATGACCACTGTAGAATATGAGACCAGTGAAATGTCTTGAATCACATAGACCATATAGCTGAATGATATTTGGATGTCTACCGAGGAATCAGTGCATTTGTGCAGATGCTGAGGATATATGAACCTCACTGCAGAGAACACCTCCAGATTTTGCTTCCAATCCTTCAATGCAACTCCCTCATATTTGTAAACAAGCATTGGCTGGCTGGAGTCTTTATAGATGTACCCATCATAGGCCCGAATCCGACCAACCTCAGTGAGAGTCCCATCAGGTGCTAGCTCATGATGGATGTCACCAGACTTTAGCTCCTTTTTGAGAATGATGTCTCGAACTTTGATTTCAGCATACTGATCAATGAAAATCAATCAACCTAAAAACAGGGGTCTGGGAGATGCTTACATCTTTGTTGTCTGGAGCCTGATGGTGGTGGTGTACTGTGGTGAGCTGGAGCTGGTTATTTGAAAGAACTGGGGCATTGATGTTATCTGCCCATAGAGTTATCATGATTTAATGCAATCTCCAACCAAATCTACGAACCAAGTCTTGCACCGTGTAAGCTTTGAATCAATGCTCCCATCTGAGCCCCACCATCATTGTCATTGAGTCCTTCTGCAATTGGGCCAGCAATCTGGCTGGTTTCTGGGACATTGTTGCGGCGACGAAACCGTGTAAGCTTGAAGGGCATGGGGGGAAGAAGCAAGATTGAATGAGCCTCATGCCCATTATATCCACCGGCACCCTTGCAAAATTCAGCTCGCGTGACCGGTAGCTTTTATTGTCGGTGCAAGTGCATGGTGGACTTTGTTTTTTGCTTTTTATAGACCTTCTCACTGTTCTCTTACATTGCTTCTGTATACCATGCTTGTTGACGCAGTGTCTTCGAATCAACACGCCCGTGAGACAGACAGGTTCATATGGAGGCATCAGATTCAGGTACTGTACTATTTCGACTGTAGGTTCACGCCATGTTACACGTTACAAGCCAAGTTCACTGGATGATAGGTTCACAGGCTAAAATTACCTGGTACAGGTTCAAAATAGGTTCATTCCCGTATGGAATTAGGGAAGTCAACCGGTATTTCGCCAATTCAAGACTTCAAGACTTGACACAGTATTATATGGATAATTATGAACATATTGAGTATATATCCTCATTCATGGAAACATTCTTGGCACGGGAGTCCAAGCCAAGGCTTGCTGGAAATGGTCGAAAACCTTTGGTTGTCCCAATTAGGCAAATGGAGTATTTGGACTGATTCCAGTAGATTTTCGAAATTGTATAGATGGGAGAGGCCTTTATCTACACGGCGAGGTCCCTAGTATGAATGGGTTTGGGTGGTCTATTTCCTTTTGGGACATCATTCTCGGGAAGCGCAGTAAATTTCCAGCTGTTTCGTCCTGAACAAGAGCCAGGTAAAAGTTTATCTTCACATACAGTATTCTCAGAAGAATACTTGCTTCCCAGCCAACGGAAGGGGACTTCTCGGCAGAGATGTGGGACCTTCAGCATGCTACTTGCCGAGGTATGCCGAGACATCCCGCGCGGAGATGTTGAGGGCAGCGATGGCGTTTGTGAGAAGTGGTGGGCGGAGATGTTGGAGGTGTGACATGCAGAGATGTGTCACCAACATCTTCGTGTGGGTTTACACTCCTTTTGCAGGACGACGCTCCAATTTGAATCACCAGAGACTGCAGAGATCATAGAGCAGGTTTACATTGGTATCCGAGATGAAAAAGACCAATTGCAGAGCAATATCAAGCGGACGTTCGACAAGGAACTGCCTCAGATGAAGTCACTTTCCATTTTCCCCGGTTGCCGTTGAACTAGTTCTATGAAATGAAGATCCGAGGCTGGCAGATGGCACACCAAATCCTGCGGACGCAGACCAAATATCTTATGGTCTGCCAGTTATCGACAAGAAAGCGGAGGATCGCTTCGATGAGCTCGAATGGTGTTATCGATACCATCGAGTGGTTGGAATGAAACTCAAAAAGAGTTGAAAGAAGCTGAAAGAGCGCCGGAAATTTGATGGACATATCGGTAGCTGTCAGGGTCCATGAGTCATGGCGGTTTAGTCACCGAAGATTTCGCGATACTGAATACAATGTATCGTCTGTCTATCCTATAGTTCAGCGGAATTTTTGTTCCAAAAGATCTCAGACCCTTCATCAAATAGCCTCATATTACCAAACCTTGGACTACGAGAATAGAATGCCATAAGCAGAATGCGGAACAGAGATATAATAATATTTTCGAAGTCGAGCATAATGAATACAACATAAATAGAATAGAACTCCTTGCATCTGTAGACACGGGTTAGTATGGATATGTGAAAGAAAGTCGTACCCACCATGAGTGGCGCAGCTAAAAGTACGGTTCGGCAGGATACAATATGTTCCTCATCTTCAAAGTAGCCCATCCTTCTTTAAGAGCCTTCTCCCGAGCTTCAAGCCTAGCGAAATACTCAATATCAAGACGTCTGCGCTCCTTCAACTCTTCGGCATCCAGAACATGCTGAATGGCGCGACAGGTTTGTCTGTGAACTCTCCACCATCTCGGATTATAAGCAGGATAATGAGACGGCGACATCATTCCACCAAGATCTTGGACAACAGCCAGGCGGTGAGCGCACTGGACAGAATATGGCTTCACTGAATCGGTGACAGTGAATCTGTCATCCATGAGACATTGTCGGCGACTGTTGGAGGAGGACTTTTTGACTGGGCGATTGGACATGGTGAAGGAATAGAGGTTCGTTTCAGGTTTGCTCCCTTGCTTTGCAGAGGCTTTATACAAAAGCTTCACGTGAGTTCCATTTTTCGGAGTTCAAATTAAGCGAGGAATTGATGCCTTTTTTTGGATGACAATGGAGGCGTCCTTCCATGCACGTTGTGAGGCAGCTGACAGAACTTTTGATTCCCGTCGGACCCAACGCACATACGAAGCCGCTGGAGTGGAGCAGCGACCGTGTGGCTAGCGTTACCACCTCACACTCGCCGCGTGTCCAGGCGCGTTTCCTTGTGGTGCTGTATTTGGTTGGCATTCGGTATTATGAAGCATCTTTGGGGCAGGGTGCGATGGAAGCCACGAGACCAGGGCTATTCATTTCATCCCCGCGGTGCGTGAGGGTCTTTTGAACGGAGAGAAAGGCACTTTGATTGCGGCTTGTCCTGATCGGAACAAGCCAATTTCGACCGGTGCCGCTTTTGATGCGCTTCCGCCAAGTGATGGATGCGCTTGATGCGCCATCAGGGTGAAAATACATGTATCACAGAGCCCGAGACACTCTATTATAAATGAAACTAAAAGCCATAAATTTGATTATTACATGAACATCCTAGCAATTATCGACACAAACACAACAGACCATGCAAAGCTGAAAGCGACCGCCCATCTCGTACCACCGTTCTTTATACTACTTTTACTTGTACGGCCACCAGGCCCTGCTCCTTCAACAAATTCTTGATGTCCATTGGAAGTCGCCAGAAGACTAGAATTGACAGTCGCCATATTGAGTGTTTTCGTGAAGACAGTGGTTGGGAATGTCACCGGTGTGCCCGTATTGGATCCCGCCAATGCTTGTTCACTGAGGAAGACTAATGCGAAACCCGGCGCTGGGACCTTGATAACGCAATTCCCCCCGTTACAAGTCAGGGTTTGGACGTCTACTTCTCCTTTGATTCGGCCGTCCGACTCATAAACACCACCGAAGGTTTGCCCGCCCAGGTATAGTTGTACTTGGTCGAGACCGAAGGGGCTGTCAAGTATCTAGATCATATTGATTAGTATTTGGAATCCGAAAGTGGGGATTACGCACTTGACTTTTACTTGGGAAAGTGGCGCTCCGCCATTAATCGAAATCGTAGCTGAATAGGTGCTGGCCCCACTTGGATCGTCAATATAGTTGAACAATGCCACACGAGCAGGTGCGCCATTTTCATATATCGCATATGCTGGTGTGAATTCATTGTCATTGTTAGCTTTGAGGTCAATAATCTGCGATGCATTCGTCGGACCCATGGCCTCGGCCATTACCAAGATTGAATAATAAATAGGGCCAATACTCCAGCCGTGGAAAGATGACTCGTTGGTTGCGGAAGCTATTGTCCAGGTCAACTCGGACAGCGGTTTCAAGATCTGGGCTTACGTGTGAAGGGCTGTAGAGGCATAAATGTATTGCAGGAAAAGACGTCGAAAAACACTCACATTGTAGAAGGCGGTCAAACCACCGACATGCATCATGCCTCCCGAGAAATTGGAATGGGCCAACTGCATACCATAATGAAGTCCCCATCTGCCAAACAGTCAGTCTAGGTTCGATGATCCCGAGCGACATACAAAGCAGCACCAAACGAGTCGCTGATTCCAGGGAACCCGCCGCAGGCAGCAGTGTTGGTCTCCATCATGATATATGGCTTCCTGTTCGGAATTGCGACCGTATTCGGCGTCTCGAGGAATTGACTGATAAGACCTTTCGTAGCCTCGTGCGTCAGGACTACAACCAATGAGCGCAATACTACAAGAGGACGGGACAGGACTTACAGTTTGGAAACAAATCCTGGGGATTCTTAATATTTCCTCCGAAGAAGAGCTCACAATTCTCGTCGAGGTACCTGTCCCGAGATCAGAAATGTGATTCGTTGTACAGCCAGACATACCGCTCGACAGTGAGATAGGACATTCTGTCAAGTATGTCCGCATCGAGGAATCCCGCTGCCCAGACATCGCTCTCATGAAAGAGTCCATTTCCACTAAGACTAGGCCCCATAAGCATTGATTTGTCGGTGATTGCCGCATCATCGTTAACCCCAGCGATGAAGGTCCTGATTTCCTACAGGAACATCAGCCTTGATCCAATGTCCAAGTCTGTAATACCGACCCCGATATAGTCGTTGACGGTCCAGTTCTAGGCAAGTCAGTAATGAAGAGAGCAAAAGACGAGAGACTAACCTCAGGCCTTGCACGAGCATCTTTAGCGAATAAGTCGGGCTCATTAGCAACTTGAATGCCAAGAAGATAATCTCCAAGAATTGCCTGTCCGTGCTCGATGATGTCGAGCTTCAAATGTGATGTATCATTGAACGGAGCGTTTGATCAGCTCAATCAACTTCAATATCTGGCTGACTCACCCAGATACCAGCGTATGTTGACAAGGTCTGAGATGCTTCGCATCAAAATCAGGAGGTCCAATGTGTAATCAAGTGTAGGTGTATTAGTCTGCGAAAATTCAGCGTAATCAAACAAGATTCGGAATGTACATACTGGAGTCGACGGGCCCTCGCGAGAAGCTTTGGCCAGCACCCTGCCATTGGGTAGCGAATCAACAAGTGTGGCTTGTTCTTGAGAATTCCCGCCAACTCTGATGTTCACACGACCAGAGCGCTCTGTCAAGGCAGACATCAAATTCAGAAATGGGACTGCGATAAGGGACCTATTTTCCATCGACATCAGTCAAACCCCAAACAGATCCTCAGGACGCACGAATTTTTCCCGACTAGGATATCCATAGTCAATCGTGGTGCAAACGTATGAGGAACAATACATACGAATTTGGTTGGCTACAGACATCTCAACGGAGAAACCAAGGAAACCAGCCTCTTGGTTGATGGATACTCCAGATGGTGCGTTGTTTTCGACGGCAATATTGAACTGCATCGGAGGCAAAGGACTCGGTGGGGCTGGAGGCAATAACTCTGTTGTATTTAGAACAGCGTAACTTTTTCCAGGAACCAGGGAAGCCTGGGCTGCTGCTGCGGCAGCGCCGGTAGCCAGTGGCCGCTGCTGTCCAGGAGCATAATATATGGTGACATCTGCGAACGAAAGAGAGAAGAGCTGGACAAAGAAGAAGAGGAAAGAGAGAAACATTATGGGAAGAGGAGAGAATTGTTCGGTGGGATAGATGATGGATAAATAAATGCATTCCCTGGAACGGCAGTATCAAGCCTGATCAGTCGAGGTCAGCGCCAATTCGAACAGGTCTGACATTCACGGCGGTCCGCGGATCATTTTCACGGCCGTGAAAATGTCGGACCGCTCCCTGAGGCTGACTGATGTTCAGCGTCGCTACAGTAGTCAAGAGAACACAATTCCAAGTTGGCAGGCGCGACCACATCGTGGTTTTCCGAAGGGGGTGTAGGCTGGTAACCAGCCTATAACCGTCATACTCGCTCATTAGGACAGTTTGTTGCGGTGAGACTGATCTAACTTACACGCTTTGGTCTTGAGCAAGTATGGCGACCATTGAGCTACCGATAGGTACAGGCCGCAATCGAGACATGGACGGATCGTCGTTTCGGCAAAGCTTGGTCTCCCAGGGGCCATTCAACTGTGATTCATGACGCTGAGTATCACTGCTGTGACGGAGCCATCAATGCCAATTCCTGAGCCTCAGCCTTATGTCTTTCTCCGTTGCATATATCTCGTTGATGGCCAGGGCCATTCAGTTCGTCGGAGCGAACGGCTGGAAAAAGCAGCGGCTCCACAGTTGGGGGCAAATTTCGAGGATAAAGATATGGAATCTTTCCTATGTGACGGGGACTCTGGTGTCTATGCATATGGTCGGCCTCATTCGGAATTCTTGGCGCTCTTCTGACCTGGGAGATCCCAATAAGAACAACGAAACCGACGAACCCAGGAGAATTAGAATTTGGAGGTCGTTTGTGCATAATATGTGGACGAGAAACAGTGCGCAGAAGATCGTCAGAGCTGCCTTTGGTGATAAAGAAAGGGCTTTTGCGAACAAGTCGCCCAAATAGAAAACGACGGACAGCGAGGCCCATAGCTGCTGAGAATTTGGGAACGAATGCAATGATGCATTATAACGAGACTGTGACCTCCCAGAGAGAATTTCGGAGAGCAGAGGTAAAGCAGAGACAAAAAACCGTCGTGGCCGCTGATGAAAGCGGCTTTCAATTGCACAGCCACATCACGCCAGCTGTGACTGATCACGCCCGTGACCGGTGACGCCATGAACTGGAGCTTGCGTTCGTTCGCGTTTCGGACGCGTTGTCTGATTATATTTGTGATCCACGGAGCATAGATCAGTCAGAAAACGATGCCAGAAGTGTTGTAGCAGCGAGAGAGTCAAAGATTGTGCCTAGATACATATGAAATTGAATAATCCAAAAATGCTAATAAACTTTGTGTCCAGTCTTCAGGAAGTGACCCAACCAAATCTCGAGTTTGCAGTGTTAGACTCAGAATTCATGATGTTGCCAATCTCAGAGCTCTTCAGTTGCAAATTGCGAGTTCCTCCCGTTGCTGTTCGCTGATATATCTAACCTCTATCCAGAGCAGTTGTCAATGACACTGCGCATGATTATCGAGGACCCTAAAACGGGCGGTAAGGTATCAGCGTCAAGTTGGAGCCTTTGTTGATCGTCATGTGGACGTACAGAGCTTCTAAGTCTCATTAAATCTTTTGGTAATTCGTCACGAATCTGAACGTCTCCTGTCGATCAAGATGGAGAGGATCATCGGGTAGTAGTTCAGCTGCCAAAGGCCTTACCAGCTTTCGTGTCATATGGAGGTCGAAATGTATGATTTTGTGGCAAGCACGTAGAAGTGCAACGATGTTAGTCACCTGGACATCCATGACCGTAGGAGTGGCGCATTTTAGCTTGATCTCGATCCTGGTGATCTGGTAAAAAGGTAGGACCGGAGCTGGTTTATATCGTGACTCGCGAATTAGAATATGTGAAGGGATGCTGCTGATTTGAGGAATGGAAGTGCCGTCACTTGCCTAGTTCGACCAGTTTGACTCGAGAGCCTGCTATTCTGACCCGAAGCGGCTTCCTGATCGCTTCATTCACAGATCCATCATGCGTCGCGCCTACTCGATCTTCCCCTGTGTATCATGCCCCATAACCCCCGAACAAGTCCACAATCCTTGGGTCATGACTGCAGCTCATCGCCAGGACCTACAGACTTGACCCAGAGTACCTGGAATGCTCCTGCCAGGGAGACGAGGCGTCTCTTGTGGAGATAAATTGAGGACATGGAGAAATATCTCGCTCCAGACATTCATGGGTATTCCATGAATTGCTGCTGCAATCGTCTGGTGGTTTCACCGGTCACCGTCAATTTCCACTACAACGACATTAAGATCAATGAGACGCATATATCGCATCCTTTGCTGTCTGTCCATGACGAGCCCGACTTGTAGCTTATCATCGACCCAGCTCCAATGGCACCTCTTCATTTAGCGCAAAGATCCGCCCACTGTGTCGCTTTTTGTCAATCCCATTCTACATGCAACCTTGAATTTGTGGAGCATCATGCTTCTCATCAACAAGCTGTCGTGGCTTACGCATTCGAAGCTGACCATGCAATTGGTCGCTCTTTCTGTACGTGTCCTCCCTGTTCTATTCTGAATCATACTGACCTGCTTGTTGACTGTTTTCAGCTCTTATACTAGTTCGCATCTTGTTGCAGTGATACTGGTAGCGCAATCAGGATATCATATCCAGCTGATCTCCATGTGCTTGCTTGACGTCGGTAGACTGAGGTTGGTAGATTCCTTTTCCCTTTTTACGACTGTACTAATGTTGTCATTCAAAGAGTTTATCACGAATTGGGCTTGATGGAACTGTAGGGTAGCAAGTCGCGGGAAAAAGGCCATTTTACCCGCACCACATGCGCTTTCTGGCGGCGAAACCGAGAAGCGCTGAAACGATTGTGGTAAGTCACTGATATGTTCTAATATCATGGTGCTCTGGGAGCTATAAATATATACAGAGGAGTGCTATTTTCCGTGTGCAGACCAAATTTCTAGCATCGCGTTAGGAAGTATACGATCTTCGGTCGAGCGGTAGAGTACGTGTAGAGAGAAACCCACCAGAAGCTTC
Source organism: Mycena floridula (assembly GCA_029320655.1). NCBI lineage: Eukaryota > Fungi > Basidiomycota > Agaricomycetes > Agaricales > Mycenaceae > Mycena > Mycena floridula. Next base: position 447,879 of record JARIHS010000053.1, read on the forward strand.
AAGTTCTTGTGTCACAGACAGATTGAACATGAAAAAATTGTATCTTTCGATGCATCATGGACAGGTGCGATCCTCGTTGGACCCATTCTATGGCAAGGGTCACTGAATGGAGGACCGTATCACCGATGGAGTGCAGGAAGTCCCTAGCCATGGAGTTCAACATCGGTGTATCCGTTGACAGCTAGGGTCTGCTTATTTGCCTGTTATCATCATATCAAGGCGTCGGTACTGGCGAGGGAACTGACATGCATATCTGAAGCCGAGTGGCATTGGTAGCTAGTGACAGTGGAGCACTCTGACCGCTCAACTGCACAAAGCTAATGGTGTGGCTATGAAAGCTATAGTTGGTGCACGCATTGCGTCTAGCATTGAACACTAAAATAAGATGCATTCAATTATAATGACCGCGGACTGGAAACGCGAACTTGTACCATCCGTCAAAACGTATGGAAAAATTGGCATATGAAAGAGGTCGTAGCAGAGGCGATATTCTGAGGAGCTTATTTATGCAACGTCCACTACGACGGTGCCCTACAGTCCGGTCACCGGTCAAGAATTCGAAGCAAAAGCACACTTTTGAGCTTGAAGCATGTGAATAGCGAGATCCGGAGAACGATTCCTTCCAAACACTGCATCGCACGGCAACCAACCCGCCACCCACGATCCGCGCTAATCGAGAGTTTGTAAAGTAACGATCACTTGTTCCGACACAAAATTTCATACAAGAATTTCATCCTTCCGACATGGATCGAACACGCTAAGCTGAGAAGGTCATGAAGATGGTAGTGATGCAAGGCATTGAACCATCTTCAAGTAGCTGAGATCCCGTCTACTGATCGACCCCAAATACTGATGTCCACATCTGGCTAAAAAACCTCGTAGTGGGTGAAGGTGGTTGAGGATTGGAAAGTACGAGTGGCTTGGTTTACGATGAGAGTCTTCCTTTGAATTTAAGTGGTTTGTTCCAGGTGTCAGGACTCAGCGAGATTCTGCTCCAGATGACATCGTTAGAGGATCAAACTAAGTATCCAAGGGCCATCACATTTCTCTCATATGAAGTCCCCGGGGACTTCCGTCCCGTCCAACTGCTTTCAAGGTTTCATGCAATTTCAAGTGCGCAAAGCCCATCGGGCTTGTGCCCGAGACTGACAGCCGATAATCGCCGATGATCCGAAAGTCTATACCCGGGTCCAGCTTCGGTTTTTTATCGCTTCTTCCCTGCACTCACCTTTGTCGCACTGGATCATCTTCGCCTTCGAAGCTCTCAGCTGGCGAATCCCAAGGACCTTCTACCACCGGTCTTCGTTCTCTTTATGGCTTCGTGAGCTCTCTGCTTTCGTGAATGACAATTGACCGATTTTTCTAGGCGTTGAAAACCCATGCATTTCCGGAATCCTGTGGTCTGGGATGTGATTTTGATGGCGGATAAGGTCCGTAAACCAGCCACGAATCTGTCTGGGCTTTGCTCACCTTCCTCCAGGATGACCTTGCTCTCGAGCTCGACGCTGTCCTTTGCGCTCGAGCTCATGACTCTGCCAATGAGCTCACCGTTCTCATACACGGGCTTGCGCCCTCGAATAATGAAAGGTTTGTTCATTCGCTCCTCTTATTCGTCTGTCGCTGAAGCCCTTGCAGCAGCCAGCTTCCGCCGCTCGACCTTTGTGCGCCATCGATTACAGCGTTGGCTTGATCGATAAGGACTAGCCTCGGTGCGCTCGTCGGGGATGACCACTCTTCGCCCTCCCCGTCTTGCTGGTCAATGGAGAAATACTACGGCTAATGGGATCCGGGAGCTGTGGATACAGAGCTGGACCAGAGCTATCGGTATTGGTTTCTGTTGTCTGGGGCGGGCCAGGTACGTTTCGTCGTCTTTATCCTTGGTTTTTTTCATCCTTATCGTACCCTCGCAGCTGTGGAAATACCTTCGTTCAATCTATATAGAGTCCTGGTCGATTCCATTCCCCAGCATAATCATCTCGTTCTACCGAAGCTATGGCTGTCGAGGGTCATTCTTGCGCCGTCGTTGGAGGTTTCTTGGGAGACGAGGTGAGCTGGGTCGTTGTAGGGATAAGGATATCGTTGTGGAAGCAAGGAGGAGATACGTCGCGGAGAGAGGAAGAAGGTGGAATCTGCAAGACCTCGGGTACGTCGCCTTGCTCCTTTCCTTCCATTGCTGATCTCATTTGGCAGGCTGTTTACCTCGGATAGACCATGCTCAAGTCCAGCCATCTCCGTCATTGTCGTTATCGAGTACAAGGCTCGTCTTCCCTTGTTCTCGCTGAAATAGCGGAATCTCGTCCTCTTCGAAGCGTGGACTCCGTGTCCTCTTTCTCCCTCGGTGGCTTCTTCGTGCAGGGAATGAGACGCTGTTTTCGTCAAAGGAAGGAAGGAGGTCTTGTTTTCGCCTTCGGGTATGTCGCCTTTGTTCCTCTTTTCTTTGACCTGGCTCAGTACCATTGGCAGTGAAATTGCCTTTAGTGGATACCTTAAATCCATGTCGTCTTCTTTTACTTCGTCACCGCTCCTTCGTCAAGGCGTCATGGAACTGTTTCGTTGAAGATAGCTGGGAGCTTTTGACCGGTGCATTTCATGTTCGGGTATGTGCCCTTGTCCTCTGCTTTCTGAATATCACTGAATTCATCTCGCAGTTTGTTCATAATCCTTCCTTTCCAGCCAGCATCGTCGCCTTTTAGGGTCTAGAGTACGTGTCGTTATGCTGCTTGATGTGCTATTGCTGACACGTTTTTTCGCAGGCTCTCTTTGGACGTCAGTATTCCCCTTGGGCTTGCCCATCATGGCGTTTCGTTCAACTTCCCTCGTCGACATCAGTTCCCATGACCAATCGCCATGGAGCTGGGATATGGACAGTGGTGGGACTGAGAGCTGAGATGAAAGATCCTGGCGAGTCGTCGATGGAGAGTTGATTCCGGTGATTGTTTCATATCTGTTTCTTTTGCTCAATTTTGTTATTTGTCGTATATTAGACAATGCAAAACCATTTCCTATAATCGCTGCAATCATACCGGAAGGTGCTCCTGTGTCTCAATGTCGACGGTCCCGTCTCAACTTCTTGGATTCGTGGTAACCCAAGCTTCGGCAGCAACAAAATGAAACTTTCTCATGCGGTTCCAGGTTCGGTGACAAGGCTTCCAGGGACATGGCTATCTGTATATCCAAGTCCTTGTCTTTCTTTTCCTGGTGCTCAATATTTCGCAGCTTTACTTGTTCTGTAATAAATGTCTTTACTTGTATAAAGAAGCGGGTACATGATGTAAGGCGCGTTTCTTTTCCACAACACACAAGGAGATATTTGGGATAGCTGCGTCGAAGGCAGAACTACTTGTCGTCGTGGGAAGACATATTTCGCTCACCTTGATCCACAAATTCCTTGGCTGATAAAGTGTTGAACGGAATAATGCAGAGAGTGTTTCATATCCATTACGGTACTACGCTGAATAGCTGGAGATAACAAGCTGCAATTATTCTATAGCGAGATTGGTTACGACTTGGATCGGGCGGGGAGCTGAAGGTCTCGAGTCTCCCGAGGGGATGCCAAAGGGATATCACGGGCTAAGACTGAATTCTGCCGCACTACAGTGGAAAGGCTCGTCGGAAACTGAACTAAAAAAAAACTCTCCATCTAAACTATTGGACAGTTGAAGGTTACGATCTCAATCTATCCTGGGCTGCGATCATGAAGATTCAGAGGTGTTGGGGGCGCAGATATCACGCGGCGAGAAGGAGGTGACGGAGGCTGCCGATGCGAATGCGGATGCGTGTGCGTCCGTTGAGGACGCGAACGGGAGATGCGGACCGGCATGATTGCACTCTGCAATCCCGAAATGCGAATGCTCTTGCAATATGCTTTACTGGTATAATCTCCCTCGAAAAGCCCTGTGGATGAGGTTCAACCGCACATTCCATCAGCTTTGGAAAGGAAAATTGATCATGAGAGGCGATACAAACCTCGATGTTACGAGTTAATGCCAATGCAAGATTGAGTCCATTTCAAAAGGTACCACCAAGAAGACTTATCATACGAGATTTGACATATAGTGATACCAGATCGAACGGCAGGACTCGTGCATGGGCGGACATGTCGGTTTCTGAATGGCCTGGACAGGTAATCGCCAGAAGCTAGCCCAGAATGCCACAAAGTGCCTGGTAAACATTCAAGTAGAGATGAATTCACCAACATGCGAGTTGTGCAATGAAGCGCCTGGATCCCTGGATCAGACAAGTGGGTCTATTCATCAGAACTGCCCGATTTTGGCAATGGGGCCCATTTGGGATCACCGGACCAAAGGTTGTGCATAATGTCAATGGTACATGTCATTAACCTCAAAGGACATCATCTATTGCATGGTCGTTAATGAGACTTAGCATCCATCCATCTCGGGAATTTTTTCGTTAATTCCTGGGTCAGCCTTGTCTCTGAGCTTCGGTACAGGAATGATTGATGACCGGAGGCCTATACCTATAAGAGGAATGTACTGTACCTCCGTTGCGGTTGTCAAGGCGTCTGCCAATGGTTGTAAATGGGCCATTGTCAAGTTAATGTTCTCTTGATCGTTGAGCTTTCGTACCCCAGACGATCAATCATCGCGTAGGACAGAAACATGTTTTTCCCCACGTCCCCACTTTCTTTTTGCCTTTGACCTAGCCAGCCTTTTACGGGATAAAACGAGTCATCACACCTGAATGCGATACTCGATATCTGAAAAATATTGTACGCCAAGAAACTCAGCCGTTCATGATCATTGTGCTTAGATACCGTCACCTGGGTGTTTTATTCACTTGATGGGGATTCGGTGAATTATCCCAATGTAATATCCACATCCAGTATATCAGATGTATGGCCTGCAGTGAATGAACCTATCTAATGTTGCGGAATTTCATGGTCTATCTCAATACAATCAATGTACCAAAGCTAAAGGTGAATCAGATCAGGCCACCGCCATGTTCGAACAAAAATGACACCCTAGAAGACCATACAGTCGGAAATTAGGAAGCGAGACACCACGTGATAGCGAGACAGCTGAAACTTCAGCCGACTTTTGGGGGTTTTATTCAACTCTGAGCTCTTAAACTTCTTGGGAGGCTTCTTTATCAATGAATTAAAGTAATTATGACAACTTGGGTGGTAAACAATGATGTAAAAACGTTAATTTAAATGTTCAAATGGTCTGGGGGCCAACCTCGACGTACGGCCGCCGTACGTCAAGGTTGTTTCTGAGGTCGAGTATCATCATCTTGGGGCTCATGGCTGACACGTTTCCGTGATATATGACTGTTCTCCTTGTTACCATCGCTAGAATCATCCCCAATGACTGGTGGTTCACCATCAAAAGCGGCCAAAACCTCCGTCATTACGCCTGCGCTCGGCACATAATCTTCACCACTACCAGAGCCAGTGCACGAGAAAGTGCCTGTTGAGCCTCGTGCGCGACATGACGCTCTTCTCGACCATTGAGACGATGCCCCAGCGATGATGGCGCGACCTGATGACCTTGCGCCGCCTGTCGGATGCTCGATCTGCCAGCTCGAACATCTGACATGGCCCGAGCCATATTGTGCTCCTTTTCATGCCTCTTCCAGGCATTCTTTTGGTGTCCTGTACCTGGTGGATGTCCCACAGAATGGCAGTAATTATCTATGCAAAATTCGAGGTCGAAATGGTGGTTTTAATCAAAGAAACAGAGCTGTCTCGCTTCCATGTGACAGGGCAAATAGAGCATGACAACATCGGCGGCGGCTACGGCCCGACACCTCTTCAAATCTCCCAACCTGAAGCACCAGAAACGCAGTCAAGAAGCATATCAAGCAAGATATGCCATTACATTGTCACCTAATTAAGTCTACCTTCTAAAATATCTTGAATGGCTAACGTGTCTCGCTTCCTAATTTCCGACTGTACTGGATAAGCGCCTCGACGGAAGCTCACAGCCATATAATGATCTAACATTTAGGCGTTCAAGTTAACTCGCACTTCACTAGCCGGGCTGCCGAGCGGAAATGGGACAGAAGCTCGCCATGCTGACCAAAAACGGACTTGGATGATGGCGCATCAAAGGGCTCGGTTGTCCTGAAATATACAGTGATTACCAAGTGCATGATCAAACATAGGAATGGATTTCTGATGCCGCAGAGATGACCATCTGCTCTCTCCCCGAACTCATCCAGTGTTGTTCCGGCATAAATGGGCGAAAATGAGGGTGTTGCAACAGTGCGACGATTTTTTGACCAATTTTTGTGGCTGATGCTGGGACCGTTGCTGATTTCCTCTTCAGCTGCGCGACTCAGTTCTTCTCGAGTGTATACTAGCTCAATAGGAGGTTTGTGACCAACGGTCGGGCTTTGGTTCAATTTTGGCGGTACGTCACTGCCTTTTATGTGCATCTTCCAACAAGGTGAGCTGATTAGCAGGATAGAGAAATGTGTTACTGGTTCACTGGCAGCTGAAGAACCTCAATCTGATCTGGCCTTGGGGTCCTCGCTAGAATGCGGCACTAGATTTCCAATTGTCTCCGTGGCTGAGTACTGATTTGAGAAATAGTAGTGTTCATGATATACAATGATACATATTATACAAGAATTCCAAATCAAAACAAAGAATCAACAGAGATTGTGCTATTGTGACAGGCCATCTCGACGAATGACGCGCTTAATTTTCGAGAAAAAGCGACCGGGAGATTTCGGAGAGGTGGTCTTGAGAATTGATTCAATGCTGTCGTTTGGATAAAGTGGTGGAGTCCATTGGCCGGTACTCCATGACTGTGGCAATGGAGACGGCTGACGATAGGATGCGATAGTCTGAAGCAACATAGTTGCTCTGGCCCCATCCGTAGATGTGCCATGCTGCTTGTAAAGTTCGATGGACTTGGTGAGTTGGTGTTCAGCATCGTCAAGGCGTTGCGGCCACTGCTGTAGATGAACATCGCCGAGAACCTCCCATGCCCAAGCTTCGTTCCATCCGCTTCCAGCCTGCTGGTTCAACTCAATGGCTTCGAGGAGCGCAGCTATCGCGTCATCGTATCGGCCAAGTCGTCGGTAGACGGAACCAAAGCATCCCGCTGCCCAGGCTTCTCCATGGATGGCCTTTATATGCCGGTGGGTATCACGCACCATATGCAGAACCTCGATCGCTTTTTCCAAACAACCCAGCTTCCATATGTACAGTTCCGCTAGGCCCATCTCAGCATTACCACGAGTCTTAGTTCGCTCGTCAGAGCAACATGCTATTGCTTGTTGATATGCCGCTTCAGCTTCTGCATATCTTCCAAGGTTCAAGTGGAACAGATCACCCAAATCAACTTGGACCTCCGCTTCCTTGACTGTTGATTTCAGTTGCTGGAAGAGCTGTATAGCTGCGAGGAATGTATCGGCTGCTTTCTGATAGTTGCTCTGCTGAACGTAGAACTTTCCGAGCTCGCATGTTACGGCTGCTGCTGCAGCATGGTCATTGGCATCCCGATAATTCTCGATAGCAGTTACAAGTGCGGTCTCTGCTTCGTCAAAACGGTCCAGCTGGAAATAGAGGTCTGCCAGACGTTGTCTTATGCGACCTTGATGCGAGAAATGGCCTGCCTTCTGGTCAAGTTCCAAAGCACGAAGGTAGGATGCTTCTGCATCTTCCACTCGTTTCAGATGCAGATGGTATATCTGGCCAAGACATTCCCTTGCGTAGGCGAAGTCCGTGTCATGATAGAAGCAAACTGATCTCTGGAATGCATCAGCTGCCGCCTCCCAGCGTTCCATCTTGAGATACAGTGTCCCAAGTTCTCCTGATGCCCACCCTTTGACCTCTGGCTTACAGTCCGCTAAGTCATAGGCTTCCAATGACCGGAGAAGCTGAATTTCCGCATCTCCAAAGCGATTAAGCGCGATGAAGACTCGGGCGAGATCCTTCCGTGCACCCCCTTCCTGCCCAAAGACCCCGGACTGTTGACGCAACTCCGCGCAACAGAGAAAGGCGGTCGCCGCATCTTCCAGCCGTCCCAACTGTTTCTCGTAGACATCCCCTAGAGCCCATTGTGATTTGGCCTCGTCATCAACTTTGCTGGCTGTCTGGTAAAGGTGAGCTGCCTTCTGATACGCAACTGCAGCTTCATCCCAGTTTTTTGCCTTGCTGTAGAGTTGGCCCAGCGTGTATGTCGCGTACGCCTGATCAATGATATCATGACATTTGGAGAAGAGGCCGATGGCACGTAACATCTGTACTTCTGCCTCTTCGAGCCGGTCATTGTCCATGTACAGCTCTGCGAGACCTAACCAGTCACATCCTTCATGCCATGGTAGCGCACTTGCCGCATCCAAGCGAGCTGACTCGATATATGCAGCCTCTGCGTCTTCTGGTCGACTCATATGATTGGAGTAGAGAACACCCAACTCCGATCTAGCGTATCCTTCATCGACCTTTGAGTGACAGTTGTTGGCAAGTTCAATGGAATCCTTGAAGCAGTGTTCAGCATCTTCAAATCGCTCAAGACCGCGGTATATGATTCCCAACTCCAAGGTGTCCCTGGCCTGGTTCAAAATGGACTCCGTTGAGCGATGCTGCTCCAGAGCCTTCAGAACCAGCTTCTCTGCCTCCTCCAGACGATCCATATCGCGATATAACATTGCCAACCGACGTCGACTCAACCCCTCATCCAAAAAATTCCCAGCCTCCTCGTACAACCCCAAGGCCTTTCTCAAGGCCTCTTCAGCCTCGGTGTTCTTCCCCATGTCGTGCAACAGGATCCCGCTGAAAAGGTAGCACGGCGCAGTCAAGTGCGATCCTCGAGCGTGTTCGGATGCCAATGTCATGATGCGACCACCGAGAACGTTTTTACCATAGTGAATGCGGTGCCACGTAACGTAGTTGAATACCGCACGAAACCAAGCGTCTTCGTGGTCGAGAGGACTCGAGAATGCTAGGAGAAGTACCCTGGTGGCATTCTGGAGCTCAGGCAGGGTAACCTTTTGCTTCTCGTGGTCCTCTGTATCTTCTCCAGCTTCTGTCATGAGATCGACATATGCTTCAACCAATGCGGTGGTGAATTCATCCTTTGCAGGAACAAACTGCTCTACATATTGTCGGATTGGTGCAAGCATGTGATGTCGCGTTGTCGAGCCCATTGTCTCCTTTGTCAGGAGAGAAGCACCGACCAAAACTCTAAGGGACTGTGCAAGGTTTACTGAGGTAGGGAGGAACTTCTGGAGACGGGTGGTGAATTCGACCTCGAGACCGTCGGGGAGGTATGTGATGAGACGAAGGATGTCGGATGCAGAAGGATGATTGGCGATGCGAGAACTGGAGAGAGAAAGTGATATGGACGAATTGACGCTCGACTTTCGATCGTCATGACCGTCCCCAAGATCTAAAAGCTTGAGACCCTCAATCTCCCATCTCTTCCAAACTGCTTCGGTCCCGTCATTCAGCGCCTGATGCGCTAGAAGGTCAACTGCAAGTGGAACACAGTCGACGGCCTTGATCAGTTTAGTAACATGCTCGTCATTGTGGCCTGATATGCGTTCGAAGACAGTCATTGCATCCGGAAGAGAGAGGGATTTCAATGGTGGGAAACGTGGAAGGGTCCACGGAACATCATCTGGATACTGTTCTCCTCGCATGGTGATGAAAATGGTCAATGTTGGAATGGTTGCGAGCTGACCCAAGAGCTTCTCGCTGTCACGTCGAATGAGGTCCCACGGATCCTCAAAGTTGTCCAGACAGAGAATCGTCGGCTCGCCTCGTAGCGTATCGAGAATCTTGAGCTGAAGATTCTGACCACGGTCTGCGATGTGAAGCACATTTGCCAGAGCATTGAGGATTGCTGAAATGGTGTCAAGGGTCTCGCAAGAGACAAAGAGTTGCTTCGAAAACCACTCCATGACCTTGGGATGGTTGAGTATTGACTGTGCGAGCGTCGTCTTGCCTATGCCGCCGGGACCGAGAATGGCGAACCGTGAAGCTGTGTTCTTCCACAAAAGGTCGAGGATGAACGCGTGTTCATCTTCACGACCGATGCAGAGTGTTGGCTCTGGTGGTCGCGCTTCTTGAAACATGATATCCCTATAAAACACCATCAACAAAGTCAGATTGACGGATATACTGCCTACATGTTTGTTTGCTCAGGTGGGAGTCTCGCCATGAACGTATGGAACTGAAGCGTAAGAGCAGTCAGCCGTTGGGTCTATCCAAAGGTCAGTCCTGCATAACATGGGTAACCGGCCAACGAACGCTAAAGCTGCCATCAAATTCAGCAAGGTCACGTAGATACCGTTGCAGCGCATCTTTGTGCTTTTCACGCTGAAAGATAGACGACAAGGAGCGCTGTGAAGCAATCTTCTGGAGATCGATATGGATTTGAGAGAGTAACCTGCTCCGAATATTAGCTCGCTGCAAGGAGAACAACCGTCACGCACTGTTGATATCTCTCCAAATCCTCTCTAAGGTCCTCCAAACCAGCAATGTTTTGCGCCGCCAGACTCCTCAAGCTCAAGAACAATCCCCGACAGCGCTGAGCGACTCTGTTGATGACCTCCAAAGCAAGCTCCTTATTCTGTTTGATTTCCTGTGAAAACAGATCAGTTTCATGTCATAAATGCAAAGAGGACCGACATTTCGAATCTGGAGAATCCTGAGGGCCACTACAGCCACAGCGCTCACATATGGGACATTTTGAAGAACATCGCCGAGATCCTTGAGAATCTTGAGCGTTGATTCGAGACCGTGGAGGGTGCCACCATTTTCTCTTGGATTTTTGCGCCACCTTGCATCCATGAGGGCGAAGAGGATTGGAACAGCAGCGCAGTCTCGGGCCCGGGATGCAGTGGTGATTGGTGCCTGAGATGACCGTGTGATCAATGGATGGACAGAACCTTGATTGCTGCCGTCGAGATGTTTATCACAGGAAATAAATAAATATTTTACACCGGGATGATCCGGTTCCGTACAAGACAAGTGAAATCAATTCCGGATCAGGCTTGTCCTTGCTGATAGATAGATAGATGGATGGATGGATTACACGGTAACGTCCCTGGTAGCTGATAATCACATAAGTAGTCCCTTTCTATTTCGAAACCCCCGTCTCGGCGGAACCCTTGGCCGACTTAACTTATCACTTGGTTTGGCCAACCGGAGCGTAAGTCATTGTCATCTCCGGATCGAATGATATTTGATCATGGCGCCGCACAGAGTCCGGATATTCGCGGCTCCAGGTGTACTGCGAGAATGTAGGGCCTTCAGTAAGTCAATGCAGATCATAGTGGACGGAGCCAACCTGATCCCGCCGGTTGTCATTCAACTATCATTCATGGACGACTCTCTTCACGCAATATTGCCCGAAGCGATCTAACAAATGCCAGCGAAGCTCGAGATATGGCCTGTAGCAGAAGCAAATTATGCTGTCTTACCTTAAGGTGGTTCGGGTTCGGACTCGGGGCGAGAAGATTGCAAACAAGGTGTCGCAGACGAGCAGCTGAAATAACAACACTCGAATCATAACCTCGCGAGCGAACCATGTTGACAATGTCAGAAGAATAAGCTGAAGTAATGATGCCCCATACGATATCCCGAAACCACCACTGGAAAATCCTACCCAAATGCAAGAGTCTGGTACGTTCGAAGCGCGCAACAAAGTTGTTTTGAATTCATAACCGATTGGGATTATGTCTGATTTGCTAAAACTTATTATTGGCAGCTGATTGGGATTGAATTGCTCATTAGCGATGTCAACAGCATGACCTGAGTCCCGACGCATGTTTGACGAGTAATTCTTCAGTACTTTTCCATCCGAGCGGAGACTGAAATCACTGATGGGCAATCATTTTGGGGGAGTTCACTGTCCGGTTCATTGCCGATGCTCCGTGCTTGAAACTAGTATATTTATATTGAACATCAGGTTCCATTGCTGTCCGTCTGTTCGTTCAAAGATCTAACTAAACAGCTTTCCTTGAATGGAACCATGAGGCCCTGCAGTGGTTATTTCGGGCTCTACACCCATGACAGATTGACGCCTTGAGCTGCAAAAGTTCCACAGCTTCGGAACATAATAAAAGGAGGGCTGTCACAGCTCAAGGGCACTTTTTCGCCCCCCACAGGCCGTCTTTCTCCCTCGTTCGTCGATTTGGGAAACAGTGGACGGCTTCCACTCAGGTGGACACACCGATTATCTTTGAATTCCCGTTGCTACAGCCGTTCATCTGGAGACCTCGGGAGTAACCAATTTTACTCGCTCACCTGACTAATTCCAAACCTAACGATTCCCAGGCGACGATGTATCTGACTCCGGTGATTCGGAGTGTGCATATGCCGCGGAAGACATCTAGCAATCCTATCATGCATCAAATTCGACCATTTCTATGGCTAATTACTCTATATATGACAATTCCTTTCGATATCTTTCTTAAAATTAGCCTCCTTGCGCCGTCCAACTGTTTTAGACTTCACTATCTCACGCAAATCACGTCTAGATCATCATAGCCAAGGGTGTGAATCTTTCCTGGTGTCTCTCACGTGCTGCAATCTTGTCAACCCTATCCTTCTTCGCGTTACCATGCAAACACCTGCCGAAATGAATATTCTTTTATTTTCCACGAATTATTTGCGTTAGGCTGTCTGCTTTAGGGTTTACGCTGCTTTAGGGAGGTAGAACACTTTAGGATTTGCCGCGTTGGGCCTGCGTGCCGGCATATCATTTCCTCGAACTCGAACATCTGTCCTACCACACTGATCATGTATATATCCACTGTTGCATCAGGCTGGCCAGGCATGACTACAACGGTCCCAACGGTCATTGGTTGAACTTGGGCCGTCAGAGCTCCCATAGAAAACGCTACAGTGATAACAACACACTCCGTGATAATGAATCCCTAGCGCTACAGTAGCGCAAGTCAACCTAAAATAACCCAAGGTGGTACATCTAGAGCAATATCAGGCTTCATCACACATTTCTGCAACTGATTAACCTCACTTATGTGTCCTAAACGTTGATCGAAGCATAGTGATTGTGGCTGTCGGCAGCATGAAACTTTGGACATTGTTCGGTACATTGATCTCGGAGGTTCTACATGAGAAGAGTCTAGAGTTAGTGCCCTTTGACAACCCTCAGACTCAGTCTCAATTAGAGGCTTGCCTAGTCTCACAACGACTTTGTGCAGCCAGGAAATAAGCGGTATCAACGGAGGGAACCGGGTCGAACCACATCGATCTGTCCATTGGGGTGGAGCTACTAGTAGTCAAAGTCAGATTCCTCGATCGCTAGAATAGACGTGCTGCGATATGGCCTTGAAGACGTAGTTTAGGAGTCTATTTTTGATGGTCTCATCGCATTGTATAGCTAGCTGCATTGTCGTTGAAGAGCCGAATTCCAGCGCTTTTTTTTTGCCTCCTGGCCATTGTTTCTTTTGTAGCCGGAAGAGGTTCATGGGCTTTTAATGATGAACCCGGATCCTCTCATATGATTGCTACAGCTATTTAATTCTCATTGTAACGACAGGTCTTGCAAACATAGCCCTGCACTCCGATTATGGCGTGTTATTTATAGTTGAACTGTACCCCATGTTTGAGCTTTTCGAGACCTTACTTTTTGAGATTGGCTCGCACAGAACTCGAATGCAAGCGTAAGGCAAGGCATGTGATTTGAAAATGCTTCAGAAACGACTCGCCCAAACACCCTGGGACTACCGTGAAACCTGTTTCGAACAGCAAATGAAAGCTCGCAACTTCGCAGCGAATTCGGATCGGCAGCACGAGGTGATTTAATCTGTCAATGAAGCTGTGTCTGGCAGTACATCACTATATCGTCTAGGAATCAAAGTTCGTTGGCAGAACACAATATCAATACCACAGACCGTAAAGCTGCGAATTGAACGAGAAGAAGTTCAGGTATATAGTGCTCAAGCGATCAATAAAGCAACAAGAAACCTCAACGAGGGAAAGAATGATGTGGATTCTTGCGTTCAAGGTCGACGCTAAGTGGGTGAATACAATCTGTATCCTGTCAAGATTCCGAAGCCACAGCTTCCATAGAAAGACAGGAGCTGTATCTGCTGTATCAACACTACTCGTGCAGTACGTGTATTCGAACACCTGAGAAGGATATCCATGACTCAAAGCCACCAGAAATCACTAGAAAGCTTGAGCAGCCCCAATACTGCCTGATGTTAAGTCCCATCGAAGCCTCGAGCAAAACAAACAAGTTCATGTTAGGCTACTGACCTAGCAAGAAGCTCGGAGCGGACGAGCGACGCATGTGGTGTTGGATCCAAGACCACAAACATATATATATATATATATATATGTAATCGCTCGGTATGGAGCGATCTGGACAGGAGTTCTTAATTCTGGGTGCCTCAGGGAAGTCTTTAATGACATTTTGTTGGTATTCAAGTAGTGGATTTGAGAAGTGGTGGATGAGAGCTCAAGATCTCATGCATTGCGCTCTATATTGAACTTATCGATACTTTTGATTGTTGGTTTGAATTGACGTTTACAAAAAATGGAAAGTTTTCATTCCGAGGTTTCGATTGCATCAAGTCTAGCGCTCTACCTCTGGGTGTTTGAGCCTTTTCCTAGAGTAAACCCTTCATTCGCCTACAAAGCATGTACTGATGTACTTTCCTCGGTGTCTCCATGCGCCCGAATTCCCTCATAAATCCCTGAAACTGGTATGCGGCGCACACGAGAGATCATATACAAACATCGAGCAGATGATGAGATTGAATCCTGGCGCAAATGCGCCTAAATCCTTCGCGAAACGCACTCGAAACAGAATAAGCGCCTATAAGCGCCCATGGCGGCAGCACGGAGATCCCCGACATCTCGACCCGAGATGCCGAATACACGTGTGCGATGGCTCCCGAAAGTCGAATCATTTTTCCCCGTTTCCTCTTGCTTCTCGCCGTCATGACCTCTTGTTTCTATCCTACGATTCAGCTTTCCGCTGTTTCGCGCGTTGGTGGTTCATTGTCTGAATAAACCTTCCCTGAAGGTCAGTGAATCCCTTGGTCGCCTTAGCTCGCTTTTGAGCGGGTTTTCCAGGCCGCAAAATGTAACTGAACCAGAATTCGATGAAATCCTGGACCCGGGTTTTGCTTCTGCTGGCCGTAATTCGCAATGAGGTCAGCCTTGATTTTTTGCCTTGTCGACTGCTCTCTGACCCTCCTCCAGGTCGAGGCTGCTGCGGCAAAGCCATCTCCGTCGATTACAGAGACAGCTTGATCAATAGGACCGTCGTCGTTGACGCTCTACCGAGGCAATGGTGCAAAAAGATGTCGCCAATGCCGTCTCCAGTATTCTTTCACCGCAACCTTTTTGCTGCCAGTCTACTCGAGCTCTCCTTTCGACATTTTCGACAGATGGATTGAGGTTTGCTTGAGGATGAGCATCAAGGGAAGAAGGAAGAGTCGTGTGCTGGGCGAGGTATGATCTCATTGCTCTTTTTCGTTCGCAAGCTCATTGTAGTCACCAACCCCAGCTCTGTTTTTCCATCGTCGGCCTCGCTCTCATCTTCTTCCCTCGTCGTTTCTTTGTCGCTCGGCCGTCACGTCTTCCAGGTCATCATCCATCTTGGCCTCTTGACCGGTGTCTGAATCTTCCAGAGCCTCAGACGAAGCAGCTTATTCAACAAGGATGGATCTACGGTTGACAGAGGATTGGATACCGAGCTGGCTTACGGAATTGAGGTATGCTGTCTTTCTATTCTTCTTTCGCGATGCTTATGGTATTCGATAGCCCATGCTGGTGTTAATACACCTCTCTCGTCGCCATTGCCCCTTGATATCGCATTTCGCTCCGTCGCTCGTCACTGTCAACTTTGATTCATCCATCACCCGTTGCTCTGCCGCCACCCAGCTGTCAAGATATCCGACCCACTGGCGAAACCTTCACCGAATTTCTTTCGCACATTCCGAAGCTGACCGTCGAGTACTGGCTGTATCTCTATCTTGACGAAAAGATAAACCCCAGGCTCTCCTTTCTCGGACGCCATTGTTCGCTCGGTTTCCTTTTGCAACAGCAGTCATCTTCCGAGCTGCTCCTTTCGCAGGACGAGAGCATTGTCAGCGTTGACCTGCATATGCTTCAATGCATCATCGCCACATTTGGTGAGATATATATCATTCTTTGTCATTGAACCTATCATTGAAGATATCTAGAGCTTCAATAATTGCACTATTGGTTTGTAGGTCATGCGACGAGCGACAAGGACGTGGAGAGGCATAGATAAGGTCGAGAAAAAGAGCTGATTCATGGTCAGCAGACGATTTCAGTTGGATCTAGGTGCGCTCAATACTTCTCCATTTTATATCTCCATCGTTGATTTCGACCATCAGATACATATCTCTGTTGTATATTTGCTTAATACAATCGTTTTTCATTTATATCTCTATCTGATCATCCACTGAGCTACATCGTAATACAAGGCCAAGCTGCAGCGCGGTCGCCACCCCACCCCTCCTGCGCGCAGGAAGAGGAGTGCGCGGGAGTGTGGCGGTCATCGAGATCTCACACCTTCTGTGCCGTCAACAGCACGACGTAGACTCGATCCAGTGTGCAAAGCGCAGCGTTTGATGACAGTCGATCAAAGCAGCTATTTTTTGATGTCCTGAGAAAAATAGCGACTGGTTCGAGCCTAAGCACGACGGTGGCAGCTCTGACCTTGTTCTGCAGGGTATCGACAAGAGGCTCTTGACATCTATTCTACGATTCCGCTGCTATGGGCAAGAACATGAGCATGAACACGGTGAGCCAAAAGTCGTTTGGCGTTGAATTCCGCTGACCTTACTGGCAGAATTTCCTGCTGTCAAGCCAACATTTCGACCGAACGTCCTCGCCCATGGCCGAGAATCAAGGAATCTCGTCTCTTGACGACGCAGCTTGACGACCAATATAACAAAACCGATCGAGACGATTGGGGCTGGAATTTGGGGAAGGTGGCATTGGGCAATCCCACGACTGGTGCGTTTTTTTTTATCTCTGGTCCTCGGATGTCGTTGAATCCTGGCCAGGTTGCACTCAGGTGCTGCGATCGCTGCGACTTGGCCGCAACTATTTCATTCAGCTCAATCATCATCGACATTTTGTTGCCTGGATACCGCCAATACCTCGAGACCCTGGATAACCTTTGCATCCAAGCTATCCTGTCGTCTTGGTCTCCTCGACATAGTCTTCACGAAGATCCAGGTCGGTATTAGCCTCCGTTAGAAGAAACCGACTCTTCATTGTCGCTTCACCATGAGCACCGTCGCCTCATTCTGATGCATTCAAGGATACCCTACCGCTGTTTCTTCATTCTCGGCACCGGCACCATCCACCGCCGCCTCGATCACGATCTGAAGGTCGGCTGGATATTGTTGGAAAGGATAGCGAGCTGCGGCAAGTCGAGAGCAAGACGATTGAAAACTCTCACGTACGTCCTCTTTTTTCTTCCTTTCTTGGACGTCGTTGAATCCTTCTAGAGCAGGGATTCTTTGTCGAACTTTGCCTTTCGGTTGTGTCGTTGGGTTCAACTTGGGCATCTGCTCTTGCCCAAACGTCTGTCCATCTTCTCCTTTGGATCTTTCATCGCCCATGACATACTGGCACCAGAATGGTTATTGGTAGATACAAGCAAGCAGTATATCGCCTGCGTATGTCAAACTCTTCTTCATTTGCTGATATCATTGCTAAATGTTGTCTCTAGTTGACTCGCGAATCATTTGAGACCTAGGTGCCATTGATTTGATTGGACGATGAGCAAGCCGCTGCTGGAGAGATGTTGGAGCCAGTTTAGAGCGCTACGTACGTCCCCTTATTCCGCCTGGATGTCATTGAATCTGGTTCGCAGGGTAGAACCTTCTCTAAACTCTGGCTTGTGCTCTGGCTCGAGCGTCTGCTCTTCCACGAAAGTATGACCATCATCTGGGCTCATGACCTTTTACTGATAATTTGTAGAATCATTATGGAGTCTATTCGTTGGGAAAGCTTCACCGACCGACGACGATATGCCGACACGACGAATGTCAACGAATGAGATGGAGAGACGGTCCATGGAGAGACTATCCCTCTAAAAGCCACCCGCAGCGCTGCGGGCAAGCCAGATTATTATTTTTAAACTTTTCCACGATTTAGTTTGCCCGCAGCAACCTGGCTTAGGCTGCCCGCAGCAATCTGGGTCACATGACAGACTTGCCCGCAGCAACTTGAACTAAGTTGGCGGGTGCACACTCTGAGGACTTGGTGCACCAGCCAAGATTTTCACTTGATATAAACTGTTAATACAACTGTCAAGACTTAACTGTCCTTAACCTTAAGATTGGTCTTAACCTTTCAGTAATTTGTCAATAGCGGTCTGAGTTTTAAGAATCTTTGCAGACTCAATAGAAGATTTATCAATCAACCTTAGGTTCCGGACCTGAATCCTCAATAAAAAATTTTGACCTTAAGATTGGTCTTAACTTTTCAGTAATTTGTCAATAGCGGTCTGAGTTTTAAGAATCCTTGCAGACTCAATAGAAGATTCATCAATCAACCTTAGATTGCGGACCTAATTCTTCAATAAATTTTTTTTTCTTAACAAAAGTCTTAACAAATTGGTCACTAGCGGTCCGAGTGTTAAGAATCCTTGCAGACTCAATAGAAGATTTGTCAATGAACCTTATATTGCGGTCCTAAATCTGTAAAAAAAAGATTTTTTCTGACCTGCCCTAAAGTCCTTAAGAATAGTGTAGACTTTCAGTAATTGGTTAATAGCCGGCCAAGGATTGAATATCTTAATGAAGTCATTACACCGGGGGCAAAAGCAGTTCCCCCTGTTAAGTTCCCCTTGTCTGGCCCTTGTCTGGCCCCAATTTTCACATGTTATAAATAAATTCATCAATCAATGATTGACAGTTACCATTTTGAGCGAACAATGGGCGGCTGTTCAATCGGAGCTAGAAACACGTGCAGGATTAACATGTGTCAAGCCTCAAATAATTATAGACTTCCCCTGCTATCACCGTACAATCTAAACCCGTGTCGCCTCTGGCTAGCAATGGGTCTGCTGCGCTGCAGAAGTCAGCCGCTTTAGACACAGTTCAAATTGCTAGTAGGTTTGAACCTCTTGACACTTTACCAAGTCTTATGATGATTCAGAGTTGATCGTTCAGCAAATTCCGCAATTTCAGGCTGCTCTTCAGTCAAATAATATGGTTTCCAATGTTCCGTCAGTGCCAGCACCGCCGTCCAACAACCCTTTTGCAGTTAACTTGCCCAAATCTGGCAATACATTTAACATTTCAACATCAGTCTCATCTGTACCTGCAGCTCCCAATTTGCCAGTATCAGTTGATCCTGTCAATTGTGCAATTCCAGGCTGTGGACAACCTGTTCATGTTGATGGGGCTGGCTTGAAGATCAGCAAATACTGTTTGATGAGGCACTGAGAGAGAGTGAGTTTTATTTCCTTTACCGCATGATCACAAGTTCATGGGCTCTGCAGAGAAGCAGTCATGTCTGGTTTGGTGTCTCCCTGTATTATGTGTCTTGTGCTTCCTCAGTGTGAGACAGACTACTTTTATGGATGTGAATGCAGGCAAGACGTGTTGAATAAGCAGAATTCGCTGCCCACTTGATAGCACTATTGCTGTTTGATGGTCTCAAGCTCGAATCAGATATAGATTTTTTGGATACAAGAAACAGATCATACTAAGATATATGTGGTGACTGATGGACTTGCAAGCTACAAGGATAATGAAATACAGTAAATCGAGCGTGGATACAGTAAGGGTGCATTAAGTGCAAGTGGGGAACCTAGAAAGGACTTGAGAAAATGATTCTGGATAGCCAAAGTTAGAACAAGAATGAAAGGAATAGCAGAAATCAACTACCTTTGATAGGACTCAAAGGAGTGGATTGTACAGCATGGCATGGGCATACGTGATGTTGAAGTTCTCTATAGGAATCATACCCGCTGTCACATTGTTCACAGAAGAATGGACTATCAAAGCATCATCAAAAACAAGAAAGTCGGAAATAAAAACTATTGCCCACCAGTCGGTCAAAATATCATGAAGATGGAGATGATTCACTGTGAAATCATTTTATTTATCATTATGTAATGTACATGTGAATCTATTCCCACAGCTAATCATATCCCCATATCAAAAATTCTTTCTCTCACGTTGTCATTGTGCCGGTGATCCGCTGTCAGCTGTGAATTAGGGCTAACTTGGGGCCAGCCAAGGGGAAAATAACTCGGGGGAAACTCGTTTGCCCCGGGTGTTAGAAGATTTGGCAATGAACCTTATGTTCCGGACCCAATTCCGCCAAAAAAATTATTTTGTTAATACAAGTGTTAAGAAAAGTCTTAATGGCGGTCAGAGTGTATTGGACTTGTTAAGGACAGTATCAGCACGAAATGTTTTGAGGCATAGCTCCATGAGTTGTTGATGGATTGGGAAGATTTTTAGTGATTTGAACTCGGATTTTGAGATAGATTCTGTCTGGCATGGAGGGGCTGAGCCATATATATCTGATTTGTTGGTATGGAACTCGGTTTGATGTTGGGTAAGAAATTGGTCAAGATTTGTTAAGAAGTCAAGTTAAGGAAGTGCAGTCCGAGTTTTTAGGACATTGAAAAAGGCAGATTAACAGCAATGTTTAATACAACTGTTAAGAAACTTAGACAAGTCAACCAAGTTGGATAGTGTACACTTGAAGGACTTGGTGCACCTGGCCACTTTGGTCTGTAAGTCTTGGTTGATGGAAGGGCTCTGAGTTGAACCTGGTTATACCAAGTGTGGGTTGTTAAAGACGGATTGGAGGGTATGCAGGACATGGGACGGTTTGGGACATGTTTCAGTGTGGGCAGTGTTTGGGGACTTGGCAGGCACTTTAGAGTTGATAGGTGAAGTGAATGTGGGATAGAAAGTGGGAGTTCAATTAAGGTGTTAATATTGGTTGGTGGGAGTTTTTAACACTTTACCCTTTGTGAATGACACGGATAATGAGTTTAATACATAAGTATTAAACAAGGATTAAATAATACCTAAGTTAATCTGGACTAAACTGCCTTGATCAATGAACCTTGGATTCGAGACCTATCCCTCTAAAAGCCACCCGCAGCGCTGCGGGCAAGCCAGATTATTATTTTTAAACTTTTCCACGATTTAGTTTGCCCGCAGCAACCTGGCTTAGGCTGCCCGCAGCAATCTCCTAATATAAACTATTAATATGATAGACTTGCCCGCAGCAATCCTTAATACAACTGTTAATATGATAGACTTGCCCGCAGCAATCATTAATACAACTGTTAAGACTCTTAACAAACATATGTCAGTCAACCAAGTTGGCGGGTGCACACTCTAAGGACTTGGTACACCAGCCAAGTTTTTCACTTGATATAAACTGCTACTACAACTGTCAAGACTCTTCACAAACACATTTTAATGATTCTTAGTCAACTAAGTTGACCAGTATGCACTTGAAGGACTTGGTGCACCAGCCACCTTTTTCACTTAATATAAACTGTTAATATGATAGACTTGCCTGCAGCAATATTTGATATGGCTTCTAAGACTCTGAACAAACATATCATAATGATTCAAGGTCAACTAAGTTGACTGGTGTGCACTCTACAGACTTGGTGCATTATGATGAGCCTGTATGTGCAGTAGAATTGCTTTAAAGTCCGCGGAATCTATGTCCTTGGAATCCACCCTAGGAGTCTAGGGTGGGCCAAATTAATATTTTCAAACATTCCCACGATTTATTCTGCCCTACCATCCCACCCTACCGTCCTTAATCAATCAAATTTTCTAGGGTTAAGCTTGCCCTACCAGTCTTCAATGAAAAGACTGCAATAAGCCAATCCACTGCGCTCTAGCCAAAAAAAAAAATGTGCAAAAAAAAATGAACCTGGCCACCTACCCAAAAAAAATCAGGCAGGTTGAAAATGGGACCCAGACTAAAAAAAAAAAAGTTGAAGCCAAAGATGCTTGAAATGACTTGGAAATCATTGCTAGACATAACAAAAAAAAACAGTCAAAAAGTTGAATCACTGCACCCTAGAAAACTTGACTGTATTAGTCAGCTTAACCTTACAAAATTTGACTGCATGTAGAAAACTTGACTGCATTCAAAGATGCTTACAATCACTTGGAAATCATTGCTAGACATAACAAAAAAAAAGACAGTCAAAAAGTTGAATCACTGCACCCTAGAAAACTTGACTGTATTAGTCAGCTTAACCTTACAAAACTCGACTGCATCTAGAAAACTTGACTGCATTCAAAGATGCTTGCAATCACTTGGAAATCATTGCTAGACATAACAAAAAAAAACAGTCAAAAAGTTGAATCACTGCACCCTAGAAAACTTGACTGTATTAGTCAGCTTAACCTTACAAAATTTGACTGCATGTAGAAAACTTGACTGCATTCAAAGATGCTTGCAATCACTTGGAAATCATTGCTAGACATAACAAAAAAAAACAGTCAAAAAGTTGAATCACTGCACCCTAGAAAACTTGACTGTATTAGTCAGCTTAACCCTACAAAACTCGATTGCATTTGTCAATTTGAACCCAGAAACTTTGAATGCATGCTAGGAAACTTGACTGCACCCTAGAAAACTTGACTGCAAAACATTTTGGACTGTTCAAAAAGTTTCAAGGCTTGAAATATTTTTGACGTGACAACCTGCTTAATTTTAATCAAGCAGGTTTGAAAATCAGCACCAAAAAAAATTGAAACCAAAGTTGAACCAGAGTTGCTTGAATTCACTGGCAAATCATTTCCAGGCATAAATAAATAAAACTGAAAATTTGCACCATGAATACCCTTGACATGATTTGGGGCTCATGTGTGGCTCAAATCTAGACTGAAATACGAGTCTGTAGACCTGGGAATCATGCAATTTGGTCAGGAATTCACAGAGATATGACAGGAACAATTCCTCTGGTACAATTTCATCAAATGTGACTGATTTTGACTGAACCCAATGCAGTGGTCTGAAACATATGTTGGTAACCATTCCCACAGCACAGCCACATCCCTGGCATCCTATATAAACTATCATCCACGCCTCTCTCTCTCTTCCTTTCCCCCTCTGTCACTAGATTTTTACTTCTGACCTCTTTGTGGACCAACAGAACAATAATCATCTCTGAAAGGTCTGTCCAACCATGCTCTCATTTCTTTTGGCCCTTGGCCCGGTCTGCTTGGATTACATAAGCAGACCTGATTGATTTTAATCGAGTAGGTCTGCCTGAAATATTTCTGCACAGACCTACCTGATTAAAATCAAGCAGGTTGTCTATCTTGGCTGTCTGTCTTCCATAAACTCAAGCTGACATTTCTCCTTTGACAGACACTTGAATTTATTTGAGCAGGTCAGATACATTTCTGCACAGACCTACTTGAATAAAATCAAGCAGGTCGTTTATCTTGGCTCTCTGTCTTCCATAAACTCAAGCTGACATTTCATCTTCAACAGACACTTGAATTTATTTGAGCAGGTCAGATACATTTCTGCACAGACCTACTTGAATAAATCAAGCAGGTCGTTTATCTTGGCTCTCTGTCTTCCATAAACTCAAGCTGACTTTCTTTCTTCAACAGACCTTTTAGCAACACACCCACCTGAATTAATTTGAGCAGGTTGGTCAATGGATTCATTAAGAGAGACAAGTCTAGTGTTGACTTTCATTCAAGTTTTTCAATCCAATGTCTGCTGATCCCACTGCCCCCCTCACTGTGATGCCCGGTCATACAGACCTTGTCTCAAATGCTTGGTTGATGCGGTACAATCTTGCTATCAACAGAGTCTATCACCTATGGATATGTACTGATTGCAAGATTGCTGTTAAGACTTCCAGCATAGCCAAGCATACCACCAGAGACACGGTCCACCCTGGTGGTTTAGCTCCAATTGCACAGTTCATCAATATCTTGGCCGCACAGAACAATATCCCTAGTGCCTATCCAGATACGACTCATGCCATTGACGCTATAGATGGTCTTCCAGTACACAAGGTCAAATGCTGTTCTGCCTGTCGCACCTTTGGCATAGAGAAAACAATCACAAACCATATTACAAAGGATCACAAGACAGAGACTCCACAACCACAACCCATGGGCACCTACAATGGTCAGCAGTTCAATAATGCCAACAAGGTGTATTTTGAAGTCAACGTCAACAATCTGCTGCCGCCTCCTGCACCTGCGGGTTTCATGCCACTGCTACAGACTCTTCGCAACTTTGACATCTCAAATCTGGTTGACAAGACAGAAACTGATGCCCGACTGGTTCAGCCTATGTATCTGATATCATTAATGAACCTTCATTAACCTCCTAAAGAATATATTTTTTCTTTTCCACGATTTAAAAATTAATGATGGGCATTAATCAAAAGCACGGGCTATAGACTTTAACAAACTAATGAAAGGTGCAGTGAATTAATCAACAGCCTAATGAAAGATGCAGTGAATTAATCAATAGCCTTAAGAAAGTTAATAGACTTTTGCAAGGTTGGGCGGTGGAGGCAAGTTTTGATCAGTGAGACATGGTGGATGTCAGGGCACTGATTTGAACCCGGTTGTAGGCAAGTCCGAGTTTATTGAAGATTGATTGGACAATATGTGAGACATGGGACGGATTGGGAGAAGTTGAGACAGATTATGTAAGTGAGCCAAAAAGGAAATTGATGGGAAGGGTCAGATATTGATGGGCAGAGTGTGGACAGGATGGGTGGAGCTGGATTAAGTTTGGATTAGCATATTAGGGAATATTACCAAAAAAGGAAAGTGGTCGGAAATGGATAGGGAAGGTGTTATACTGGACTGTTTTTGTCAAGGTTGTATAGTAAAATGTTGTTAGTTAAGGAGATATTGAGGCAAAGATTTTTAGGGTTAAGAAGACAACGTGAGGCAAGGGGAGTGTAGAGTTAGGCAGATGATGTGTCAGAGACAAGCGGAGGGGGACATGGGGTGACCCTATGTATCTGCAATCGACATTGAGCTCTCAAGTACAGCCAAATTAATATTTTGATTCTTTTCCACGATTAATTTGTACTTCAGCAACGTACTTCAGCAACATGACTGCAAAGAGTGTTAATACTTCAGCAAAGTCTAATAGAAGTGTTAAGAAAGTTATTGAAGTTGAGTTTGGTGAGCCATGGTGGATGTCAGGGCACTGATTTGAATGGGGTTGTAGGAAGTGGGAGTTAATGAAAGATTGATTGTTAAGGTTGGAGATGAGAGGGTTTGGGACATGTTAGCACGGTTTATGTAAGTGACCCAAAAAGGAAATTGATGGGAAGGGTCAGATATTGATGGGGAGAGGGTGGAGAGGATGGAGGTGGCTGAATTAAGTTGGATTAGCATATTAGGGAATATTACCAAAAAAGGAAAGTGGTCGGAAATGGATAGGGAAGGTCTTATAGTGGAGTGTTTTTGTCAATATGGTATAGAAAAATGTTGCTAGTTAAGGAGATATTGAGGCAAAGATTTTTAGGGTTAAGAAGACAACGTGAGGCAAGCCGAGTGTAGAGTTAGGCAGATGTGTCAGAGACAAGCCGAGGGGGACATGGGGTGACCCTGGGTATCTGCCTCTCGTATTCACCGGTAACTACAAGCCAAATTATTATTTTATTTCTTTTCCACGATTTGTTCTGTAGTCACAGACTGTAGTCACAGGCGCGCCAGCCAAAGTTGTGACAGACTGTAGGGACTTGGTTCAATTGAAAAGGTAAGGGTCCGGATTTGGAAGGACGAGATGAGCAGAGTGTGGGTGGCTGTGGGTGAGGAAATTAAGTAGGGGATACCAAATTAGGGAATATTTCCTCAAAAGGAAAGAGAGCGGATTTGTCAGGATGATGAGCAAAGGTTGTGGATGGCTGTGCGGAGATTGGGGTGGCTGTAGGGAGGGAAATTGGGCAAGGGTTACCATATTAGGAAATATTACCAAAAAAGGAAAGTGATCGGAAATGGATAGGCAAGGTCTTATACTGGACTGTTTTTGTCAACATGCTATAGAAAAATGTGGCTAGATAAGGAGATATTGAGCAAAAGATTTTTAGGGTTAAAAAGACAACGCGAGGCAAGCCAAGTGTGGGGTTAGGCAGACGATGTGTCAGAGACAAGGCGAGGGGATCCGGGGCAACCCGAACAAGCCGGGGGAGGGGCGGGTATGATTAGGGTTAGAGCGGTTGGAGGTTGGTGAGTTGTAAGTTGTAGAAGTTGTAGGGAGGGGGAGGTGGTGTAGGCAGATATTATTAGGGTTAGAGCGGTTGGAAGGTGGTGAGTTTTAGGGATAGGGTCAGAGCGGTGTAAGGGTAGTTGAGCAGGGTTAGAGTGGTGAGTTGGAAGTTGTAGGGTTCGATGGGAGGATGGTGAGTTGAGATGTAGGGTTATTAGACCTGCCAGGTTCCATTTGACCTTAACCCTAATGAATGGATAAACCCTAATAAACCCTAAATTCAGGAGGAAGGGATACCCTGTGGTGTGAGTACAGTGTGCCATGTCAGTACACCAAAGACAGTACTGAGTAGAGTAGTATTGAGAGGTCAGTGGCAGGTAATGAGAGCGCAGACCCTTCCCTTACTGAGCTGCTGATATGTCTCTGTAGTACATGGTACAATAGCGGTGACACAGTAGTAGTGGTGGACTCAGAGAAACTGAGTTGCTTATACCTCCCTGCAGTACTAGCTCGCCCTCAGGGTATAATCAACCATGCTGTGAGATGAGTTGTAAAATTGCAGTGAGAAAGTGTAGAAAACATGTTGAGCTGCCTCAAGTAAGTCCACCAGTACCCATCCTCACCAGTTCAAGTAACTGCACCAGTGCCCGCCTGCGGGGTATAAACAACCATGCTGGGAGACGGCTCACTGTGAGAAACATGTCAAGTTACACCAGTACCTGCCTGCGGGGTATAAGCAACCATGCTGGGAGATGGCTCACTGTGGGAAACATGTCCAGTTACACCAGTACCTGCCTGCAAGGGATGGTCATCAGGTCACAGTGAGCTGCAAAATGACAAGTCTGAATATGAAGGCTGTATGTCTGATGAGGTATAAACAACCATGCTGGTGAGGAGCGACCAAGTGTGACATCAATATGTCATCAGGTCACAGTGAGCTGCAAAATGACAAGTCCGAATATGAAGGCTGTATGTCTGATGGAGTATAAACAACCATGCTGGTGAAGAGCGACCAAGCGTGACATCAATATGTCATCAGGTCACAGTGAGCTGCAAAATGACAAGTCCGAATATGAAGGCTGTATGTCTGATGGAGTATAAACAACCATGCTGGTGAGGAGCGACCAAGTGTGACATCAATATGTCATCAGGTCACAGTGAGCTGCAAAATGACAAGTCTGAATATGAAGGCTGTATGTCTGATGAGGTATAAACAACCATGCTGGTGAAGAGCGACCAAGTGTGACATCAATATGTCATCAGGTCACAGTGAGCTGCAAAATGACAAGTCCGAATATGAAGGCTGTATGTCTGATGGAGTATAAACAACCATGCTGGTGAGGAGCGACCAAGTGTGACATCAATATGTCATCAGGTCACAGTGAGCTGCAAAATGACAAGTCTGAATATGAAGGCTGTATGTCTGATGAGGTATAAACAACCATGCTGGTGAAGAGCGACCAAGTGTGACATCAATATGTCATCAGGTCACAGTGAGCTGCAAAATGACAAGTCTGAATATGAAGACTGTATGTCTGATGGGGTATAAACAACCATGCTGGTGAAGAGCGACCAAGTGTGACATCAATATGTCATCAGGTCACAGTGAGCTGCAAAATGACAAGTCTGAATATGAAGGCTGTATGTCTGATGAGGTATAAACAACCATGCTGGTGAAGAGCGACCAAGTGTGACATCAATATGTCATCAGGTCACAGTGAGCTGCAAAATGACAAGTCTGAATATGAAGACTGTATGTCTGATGGGGTATAAACAACCATGCTGGTGAAGAGCGACCAAGTGTGACATCAATATGTCATCAGGTCACAGTGAGCTGCAAAATGACAAGTCTGAATATGAAGGCTGTATGTCTGATGAGGTATAAACAACCATGCTGGTGAAGAGTGACCAAGTGTGAAATCAATATGTCATCAGGTCACAGTAAGCTGCAAAATGACAAGTCCGAATATGAAGGCTGTATGTCTGATGGGGTATAAACAACCATGCTGGTGAAGAGCGACCAAGTGTGAAATCAATATGTCATCAGGTCACAGTGAGCTGCAAAATGACAAGTCCGAATATGAAGGCTGCATGTCTGATGGGGTATAAACAACCACGCTGGTGAAGAGCGACCAAGTGTGACATCAATATGTCATCAGGTCACAGTGAGCTGCAAAATGACAAGTCCGAATATGAAGGCTGCATGTCTGATGGGGTATAAACAACCATGCTGGTGAACAGCGACCAAGTGTGACATCAATATGCCCGTCGGATGAGAACCAGGTATCACAACCATTCTGTGTCAAAGACATGGGCATGTCCAAGGATTGTTAGCAGCAGAGTTTCACCTGATTTGTGGCTTGTTGGAAGGTTTCAATGTGATGAACTCTGAGCCAATTTAGTTAGTTGTTGCATGCCATCTCATGTTAGACATCTAATTTTCAGGTTGTGTATGATCACACTCTCAGATGTGGGTTACTATGTCAGCATGGGGCATATTAGGCAGTAGAGGTGTAGACATGCCAGGCATTAAGCTGTACTTATTCCTGTTTTGGGTGATGTACCTGGACTAAAAGCCACTCTCTTCCAACAAGTGAGGCTATAAATTGGATTCCTATATGGGTTGAAAAAATATATAAGGCAAAGTGACTCCATTCCAACAGCAATGGTGTCTCCAGATATCATATTCTTGGCACTGTCAAATCCTGCATATCCAGACACATTTTGGTATGCTCCAAAATTCATGACAATTGCTGGAGCTATGATTCCACCATTTGATCCATGGTGGAATGCTACATCCACCATCCCAAATGAATCACTTCCAGCAGTGATGAGTTATTGCCGGGCTTTCTGGGCTGTCCAGTCACCTTATGAGCAGCTCAAATTGGCTCAACTGACCAATGATGTTCATTCCAAAGGAAGAATCTGCTGGAAAGCATGGATCAATCATCTTCTGATCCACAAAATTCTTCCTCAGATCCAGTTCATTCTTGATGGTCAGATCACCACCAGTCGTAAAGTAAGTTATCAGATACCATTTCGATCTTCAATTTAAACTTATAGCCAGCAGATGACACTGCTGGCATTTGTCCTTTTTGATGACTATTCATTTGCAAAGGAAAATGGGAGTCAAATACGACCAGCTGTCAAGTCTATTGCTGCTTCACTGATTCGGCATAATCACAAGAAAAAGAAGCCTATTATGCTAACTAACTAGTTGCCATTAAACTGTCCTTGAATTTGGATCACTTGATGACTGATGACTGATATTGTTAATGAGATTCAAGTCATTCTTATAGTCATATTTGGCTTACATGGGCCATGCAACTTGCATTGTCTTTCAGATGTACCTATTAAGCTCTGACTGGTGTTCAAGAATTCTGCTTCCCAATGGGTCAAGCACAGGGTAACATCGGAATGTGGCATAGAATGGGACTGATAGATTCGTAATATCTATACCGGAGAATGTGTAACTGGGAACAGTGTGATTATCTCAGTGAAATGAGGAAAGGCTCAGTCTTCGAAAGGCTTGGGCTCATTCTGGCTCAATGGTGGATGAGAGCAACACAAGACAAGTAAACCGAAAGCATGACATTCAAAGACAAGATGACTTCACCAGACTGCTGCCAAGGCACATTGATTCTCTAGATGCAGTCCAACAGTGCATATCCAAGAACCTGACAGATATTTTTTGAATTATTCAACTTTTGACTGAAACTGAATTTGAACACATGAATACAATATGAATACATATACCAGTGCACTACACAAGACCCAGCCACTAGTAGGACTGAATTGAATACTGACGGAATTCAAATTGACAACACAATTGAAGACACAGTGAATATGAAGAGCACTGAATGGGAAGTGAATATGAATACAACCTGAATACAAACTGCACATGAAGACAAACTGAATTTCAAGTGAACACGAAAACTTGGAAAGACTTGAAACTTGTCGACAATTAGTATGGTGTCATAAGGGCTATAATTATTGAAAAAAATGAATACATGGTCATCAAGTATCTAATTTCAGCACAGGCAATGAAATCTAAATCGTTCAGAGACTGAGCCTTTTTCAGGTGATAGAGTCCGATGGTTCCGAGCTGAAGCTGACTATGAATGGGCTCTCGAAGTCTGGGAAACTCGACAAGTGGAATTCATCCATAGCATCAGGTACTTCAAGACACTGTCAACAACATGGGCCAACATCGCTAAAGACACTGGAGAGTTCCTCATGGGGTCTGATCCACAGCATGATTTATGGCTCTGGGATAATCCAGTGTTCTCAGACATTACTCGCTTTGCAAAACCTCCCTTTGATTGCACTTTTCATTGAAAAAAGCAGCTCACATTTTATTCACTGCTTGCAGTTTCGGACTTATACTTCCACATTTTGGAGAGTGGCATGCTCAAGAGAACTCCTCTGTTCTAGCCACATTCTCTGTGTTGGCAAACTTGGGTGGCAAAGATGGCTGAATAAAATTCTCATTATTCATGTTCTGCCACAACTTGAAGCTATTTTTCAAGCTGAGCAGTGCTTCGAGATAAAGGTCGGATTTTGTCTTCAAATCTTGCAGTAAACTCATCTACCCCCACAGTTGAGATCAATCTCATTCAAGCCTTTTGGGATGGAAGCCTTGGAAGGAGTGAGCATGGATCTTAGAGCGACGCCTAGGCTTATTTCTCATTCAATCTTAATGCACTATTGTCTTTCTATGCACTCAGACTTTGAGCATCCAATGCAGTCTATATAACTGGCTTTGCCATTTGAGGATTATTTTAGATAAGGCAGACTGGTCAGCTCATCGAGTGACTCTACATGAATTTGGAGTACTGCAGGGTATAATATATCACACCCTGCCATGTGAACCAATACATATTAATCAAGTCACAATATATGGGAATTTGAAACCTGTGTCAACTACCTACATCTGTATGGAAACAGTCAAACACCATTACATTACAAGTCCCATTTATGAGCTCATTTGTTGAGAGGGAGTCTGAATTCCGGCTTAGGGTTATTAGAGCTGGCAGGGCAGTTGAACAGTGTTGTATGACATGCTGTCTCACATGTATACCCCGCTGACAGTCATCACCCTGAAATTGAATGTCCAGCTCATGATGTAGCGATGGTATATGCAGTGGTGTATAATCTCCTCAAGACATGGTACAAACAAGTTATCCATACTAGAAAAGAGCTCAGCCATGTGTGCTGATTAATAATGTGAAATTCCTTGAAACCGTTTGAAATCATGACAAATTACTTCAACTGATCTAAGCCTTGACAGTGCCCGAAATCAGGCATGGTTCAAATTGTCAGCGAGCACTGCATTGGTGCCGGCATGGCACGGGACTGCCTGATTGTCTGAGGCCTTTCAATTCAATGGTCCAGGAGGTCCTGAGTGAGTCACTGATACAGGCATTTGTCTCTGGATTCCAAATGATCAAGATCCATTCATTGATGTAGACTCTTATGCTTTACTCCCTGGACTATTCCTAAGCCAAACCATTCTATATATACCTTTCATCTATGCACGCCCAGGTTGTGTGGCCTTTGCCATGTAGATCAACAACTCTGCCAATGATGTTGGTTGTATCATTGACTCCAATGTGCTATGTTGCCCTTTCACAATGTACATCCTTTCAATGGATCAAGGTATTGGTCAAAAGAGAGGCTTAGAGAGAAGATTTTAAAACACTAAATAATGTAAGTATTTCCGCAAGAACTGCTAAATTAAAATCTATTAACAGCCCCTCAAGATAAGCAAAAACAAGTCATGATGAGTGGAGCAAGATGCCTACAAAAGAGAGGAACCTAAGGCTTGTTGCACTGAAATTTGAACATCCAACTCTTTGATGCTTATGTGATTTCTTTTGTTTTGGGCCCTTGTCTTCCACTAATCTGTGACCTTTCACATGTTTTGTACTCTGATACCTGGAGGAATACCTTTGATGGAATTTGCTGGTAGCACTTGATTCTAATCAGCTTTGAAGCCTTGATTTTGCTGATTTTTCAAGAAACAATTCCACAAAAGTTCAAGGACTATTGTTCATCCTCCCGACATCCTAGTCAACCCACATTAACACCAGCATACATTGGCTCCAACTTGAAGATAGTAGCCCATTCCAAGTGCCTTGCACTCTGGCAGAGATTGAATTCATGTTGCACTTGCTTCAAAGGTGCATTAAGTGGAGGAAACAGTGGCAGTGATTGATCAAGTAAGTACCTGGTGAAACAATTCCAAAATCTCCGTGATTGTCATCTTCTCTGTGTTCAGAGAGGTTGAGGGACTGTTGATTAGTCCAAAATGTACTGCAGTTCAGAGTTCTGCTTCTGAATCAGGCAACTCATTGCAGAACCCATTCATAAAGTTCAGCACATAGGCATCACAGTTTGTGGAAGTGTCAGGATGTCCAAGTGTTGTCAGATCACCATTAAGAAGATGATTGCAAAGTGCCGCAGTACACAGATCTCGGTAGTATGGTCCATGGACCCACTGAAATGGCACAGTCTTTGGGCCACCAATCTCACCCTTAACAAAAGGGGCTAGTGTCATAACCATCATTCGCTGCAAGAAATTATAGTGGCTGGAATACAGGGAGAAATAGCGAGATCACCTGGTTGAATGTGTCTTTCAACAAGTTTGCCCATGTCAGGTATGCCATATGATTGGACTTGGCTTGAATAAATTCTTTCTGCACTCGCTAAGGAGCATCATCAGCTTAGCATTGCCATCATGGAATAGTACCAAACTCGTTCAAAATGATCTTTATATCTTGTAACTGACTGTGTTATTTTGCTCATGAGCTTGGAGGAAAATGAACCAGTGAGCTCGAGGGGTGCAAATTTGAATCTGAGCCAAAATTCAAAGATGGCAGCTTCAACCCATGGTTCATAGTTGGCCTCTGGTCCAGAAAGCACATAGCCTATCAGATACCAAGTCAATAGCTGTTTTTGAGCATAGTCAGTAATGTAATCAAAAGGATCCTGGTCCTTTCGTGTGTCTGTGAACTTCACAACTGGAAGTTCCACCTAGTGTTGGAGATAAGAAAGATAGTGATTCCATAGAGACAAATACTGACCTCCCTTGACATGTTTGGACATGGTAGTGCCATGGAGAATGATAATACAATGGGAGGGGAAGGCATGGATGCTCAGCTTATATAGGTTTCCAAATCAACTCCATTTTGAGAGGATGCCCCTTCCTTACCATCAAAACATGGTTGATTATACCACACTGTACATAGCAATCCTAGATAACCTAATTTTTGCAATGGTGGCCATGCTTACTCTCTCAAAACAGGGTTTATTGTACCACACTGCACATACCAATCTACATCACCTAATTTTCACGGTGGTGACCCTTGCTTACCGCCAGAATGGGGTCGATTATACCCCACTAGTGAGGACCCACCCTTCCCATGTCAAGACGGGATTGATTATACCCTACTGGATATACCATTGCCACATCTCATTCAATTTCCACAGTGAGGACCTGTGCTATACAGACCCATCCACCAATATATTGATGGTCCATGGATCAGCTGATTGATCCACAGCTGTCAAAACCACTGATATCAATATCGGTGGTTCCGTGAGATGATATATTTAGTCCGTCGATCACCGGATCGATCCATAGCCATCAAAACCTCACAACTGGCAAAAATCAATTATTTTTCAGGCCACCAAAATGATCTGCAAGCATCTGGGAGGGTGTTTGTCCCTTATTCATTGTGGAAGTTGATTTGTAGGTGACTATCTGAGCCTGAATAAATGATTTCTGCTGCTCAGTGCAGACCTGGTCTGTATGGTTTTTACTGAAAATTATACAGACAGGATCGACAAGCACAGCTGTTCACAGAACATCTTCACCAGAAATAAGATGCTTTGCTGCTATTACTCATCTTCTCGGCCCAGGAAGATAACATATCTTTGTGATTCCCACCTACCAGAAAATCCTATAAATGTATTATTCTTGCCGGCCTGGAAGATGAGTAATAGCGACTAGGAATCTTATCTCTGGGTAAGATGTTGATACTGCTTTGATTTGCTTCAGTGACCGCCTTGAAGCTGATTCACTGTGAGGTATTTGCCATATCATACTCTGTAACTCTGTTGCTGATTGTTGAGCCTACCAAGTCAGACAGGTTTCCCTTGTCCTCAAAATAACGGACAGTGAATCACAACACACCTATCGTGATTTTTCAGCTGGTGTGTCCTGAAGCACCTAGCTTACCTTGAGTGGTTCAAGCTATTTCCTGCTGGTCCAGAACCTCACCACCTCTAGGATAAGGTCTCTTGATGTGTCACAGATAATGGGAATCTGGCTAGTATTGTTGATTGCCATATTGATGACCCATCTCGCAGCATGGTTGATTATACCCCGAAGGCAGAGACTGAGGTGCTTGGGACACATCAAGACATGAGAATGAAATATGTTTCTCACCCTTGCTCCCTGCCATTTGACCACCCACCTCTCAGCATGGTTGATTATACCCTGAAGGCAGAGACTGAGGTGCTTGGGACACATCAAGACATGAGAAAGAAGTATATTTCCCACACTTGCTCCCTGCCATTTTGACGACCCATCTCTCAGCGTGGTTGATTATACCCCGAAGTTCGGCTGAAACTGAGGTGCTTGGGACACATCAAGACATGAGAAAGAAATATGTTTCCCACACTTGCTCCCTACCATTTTGATGACCCATCTCTCAGCGTGGTTGATTATACCCCGAAGTTTGGCTGAAACTGAGGACATATTAAGACATGAGAAAGAAATATGTTTCCCACACTTGCTCTGTCAGCTGTTGTCTTTAGCCGTCTGGTGTGAATGTGATTTAATTCTGTGTCATAAGATACTTATCAGTCATATCTCTATCTTCATGGAGACCTTGCTCCACGCAATGATCACTTAAACCAACACCAAAGGCTATGCACAACAGGGATTATTCTCCTTGATCTAACCTCCGGTATCCATCTTCCAACAATGCCCTTGTAAAAAAATATGCACTTTCGGTCAACACTCTCCGTTGTCCATGTCTATGAAAGCCCCATGGACCAAACACTGTAAATGCAAGAATGCGAATCTGAATGTTGTGCTTAATCCTGAGGTGATCAAATATTTATTTATACAACTCACCTGATGAAACATAGAGATTGACATGGAGCTGACATTTGGCTTGACCGCCCTATAGATTGCTGGGGCCAAAACAGAGTTCACCCATTTACTGAATGCCTGGCGGCCATGCCTGTGACAATCAGGTAAGGATCTTCTGACAAAGTATCCAGCTTGAGCAGCTGGCAGAGTCCAAAATTTCTGACAGAAAGCCCGGATTTGAATCAGGCACAGAGGTGGAAAGTCTGTGCTGGAACGGAACTCCAGCTTGAAGGGTGGGATGAGATTCCCAGTGAGTACTCTCCAGGCTATGTTATATGACAGTGAGCGTGGATCATCAGGATGGTATGCACGGAGGAGATAAACCTCCAATGCCATGTTGGGTTGAAACATCCCAGTGATGGCTCCATCATTATGGACTGGCTTTATATGGGCCAAACTATTGTGTGAATCTTGGATTATGCCTAAGTTGCTGCTGCAACAATCCATTGGGCTTGATCAGGTGAACAACAATCTGATTTCAATCCACAGTGTTGAGGCCAGACTTCACAGTTTACTTTACTCTGTATATGGAAACAGTGCTGCCCATTCTTTATAGAAATCCACATTTCCTTTGTATATCCGATCAAATTCTGACCATACTAGCTGTTATGTGAGATCAACCAACGACATGACACTGGACAGATAATAATACCTTGGAGAATAGGTCTCTGATCTGCAGGATGGACACAAATGGAGCCAGCGTCTGCTGGACCTCAGCTTCGGTCAAGTGATGACCGATGACTGGCACATTGACATTGACTGTAACACCAGGGATTCCTCTCAAGCTGAGCCTTGTAAACTGGGCCCAGAAGTTGTTCATGGTCTCTATGACCAAAGGAGTGCAGTCTGACTTTGTCCAATGCATTGAATCCGGCAGACTTCGTACATGATGGACAAGAATAGTGGTCAAAAAGCCATGCTGAACTGGATCTGGTACCCAATGCAAGGGCATGTGTGGTGGAAGATCTGGATGGTTCACAGTATGTCTCTGCCATAATATAGTGAGCTAAATGGCACAAAGCAGTGGAGTTATACCTGGGATAACATGAGACTAGATGTGTTCAATCACAGCTGATACTGAGGGTTTATGTAGGACAGAACAAAGATTCCCAGGGTTCTGATTTATCAAAGTTATTTGAAAGACTTTAATTTCTATACAACAAGGCCGTTTTCCTCGCCTGCTGTAACATGTGCAGCGTGTAGGTATTTCTCGCTGCTGAATGGTCTGGCTAACAGCTCTCAGACCTGAACATCATGTGGTTTTCTGTCAGCTCATTGACAGTCCCAGATATGGATCTCAACAGACCAGAGCCACTGATGATGCTTGGACTTTTCTTGTTGAGCCTGCAGAAACTGGAGGGATAGTCCAAAACATGTTCTAGGAGGTCATGAAATCTCTCATTCGGCCGCCTTGTGCATTGTGGGATGAGCGACCGCACATTTATGCCAAGTTCCCTGTTGACCCTCTAGTGTATTTTGACCAAAGCCATCATATTTTCCTTGCTGATGGTTCTCTCCTCGCAGGCGTTGACATAGCCACCGGTGGTCATGCACTTCCATGTCACAGACTGCAAATATGATATATCCACCACATTTCACTGCCATATACTTGCAGGGGTCTCTGTGCAAAGTCTAATTTGATGTGGGAGCAGATTGGGAGGAGGTGGAAACAGATTATGTGCTCCAAGGGTTGGAATGGATGCCGGCCTAGATTTAGTGATTTTACGTGTATCCTAGGGCTAGAGCAGGTGACCTCTCAGCATGTACTCCATTTCTGGTGAATCTACTCCAGCCCTGGGAATAGATGACTTGTCTGGCCTTGCAAGTACTATCCCCCCAACTCTATCTGGACTTACAGCAATCTGCTCCACCCTTGAGCATAATTGAGCCTGAAACGTGGTGATGGCTGGAAATACGGTGCTGATCGTGCCCGAGATTATAGCTGAGGACATTACTCATAAGGTCTATACAATCATCCCAAACGCAAAAATGTTTGTAAGAAGGAAGGAAGTACATTTCGGCATGGTCCACATCCTGAACCCGTGTCCCCAGATAACTAGTACACAAACTAATCTAAAAGTAAGTACAACTAATCCCAGGGGCTTCTATTTCAATGCTTGTGGTTTAGTTGATGTTCAAGATGTCTAAGTACTGTCAGTTTAATGAACCTTGAAACCTGAAGTCAATCCAAGCTTCGTTCAATGATTCAAGTCTTCAGAAATCTCAAATACGACACCTTTACAGTATTAAAATCTGCATGTTGATTTAGCACAATGTGGACTGCTTTTGGGCTTGATGGATGTGCCAGTGATGTATCACGGGGTCCAGTATACCTACCTCAGCGAGCAAATAAGAGGCTGTTTGTCTCATTGACATTAAAAAGTGTGACTGCAATTCTGGCTTCAATTCTATCAAACAAATCAATGTGGGATTATGCCGGGCCTCATTCTGCTGAAGAGAGAATCAAAACCCAGGGAATCCGGACTCACTTCTGATGATGCCATTGTCAGTTGGTATGAGCTGGAGCTCTCAGCTCGACTGTTAAGGAGTAAACCTGGGGGCACAATCTGTGATGTGGCTGGTTACTTGATATCATGGCCTGAGCAGCATTGTCCATCAAATTTTCTGAATTGTCTTTTGCTGGCTAGTGACCTCTCAGCTCACTGGAATCCATTTCCACAGCTCTAAAAAGGAAAAATAAAAGAGATACACAGCCAGGAAAAAGAAATCTGCCCCAGAAGCAAAGGATCTCTCAAGATCTGGTGGCTATCACTAGCAGGATTGAGACTCAGCTCATGGGCCAGCTATTCCCCTCCTATGGCTGGGACCTGCGCAGGCTCAGGCTTGGGGCGTCAAACAAAATCCAGCAAATTTATGGGTTGTTGGAACTACCCTGTCCCGACCATCACATGGATCAGTGCCATCAGCACCCAATTCCAATTCCATCCCCAGCATCCCGAGGGCATCATGGTCGGTAAGAACCACAGATGATGGGAAGTCCAGCAAAAACAGGCTCAAGACTCGGAGTCAGTGTACAACAGCCATATGGAGGAGTTATCTCTTAGCATGGTTGATTATACTCTGATGGCTGAGATGATCTGCTTGGGACACCTTGAGACATGAGAAAGAAATATGTCCCCCACATCACTTGCTATCTACCATATTGACGACCCCTCTCAGTGTGGTTGATTATACTCCGAAGTGTGTGGGATACATGAAGACATGAGAAAAGATATGTCTAATATGTTTCCCACACTTGCTCCCTGCCATTTTGACGACCCATCTCTCAGCGTGGTTGATTATACCCCGAAGGCTGACACAGAGGTGCTTGGGACATCAGGAGATGAGAAAGAAATATGTTTCCCACATTTGCTTCCTGCCACTTTGATGACCCATCTCTGGGCCATGAGAAATGGGAGATTTTTTGGGAGATGTGGGAAATCTCCCAAAATCTCCCAAAATCTCCCATGGCTTCGGTGATATTATGTCATCAGTTTGACCGATTTCATTGACCTTGTTCATTGCATTAAACAGTTTCTCCAGTTGTATTATACAATCAAGTAGTGTTTATCAATGTCTTTTACTCACTCAAGTCCAGTTCTGACCATTTTCATACGCCTCTCATGAGTAAGCCAGTCTCAAATTCAAGTCACCAGTCCTTATATTGGGTCCGCAGGCAAAACAGGGCTTAAGTAGTGTGAATTTTACTTGAAATGGCTCATTCAGGTCCAAGGAATATGCTCATAAACTTAGTTGAGACTTGATAAGTTGATCTCCCAGTCATCTCCCAACATCTCCCACGCATCTCCCAGAATCTCCCAACATCTCCCACGCAGCTCCCAAAATCTCCCATTAGCTCCCACGAATCTCCCATTAGCTCCCACGCATCGCCCCAAATCTCCCATGCATCTCCCGTTATCCCAATGCTTCAAGTGATGGGACTTCTCCTTATTGGGATATGTTCAGTGAGTTATTACAGGCCACTGTTGATGTAAATCATCTTTCAATGCCACCAAGTTCATCAACTCATTCACTGTTGGATGTTTCTCAAAGCTCTCCTTTCTCCTGCGGCTGTCAAGTTAATGTGACAGTCTGGTCACACTGAATCAAAGTGTGTTGGTCACTATATCTTGGTCTGTAATCCACTTCTTGCATTAAAATCAGTATCAATGAGTTCACTATGAGCTTGTATTACTCCTCCAGACTTTCTGAGATTTTCTCTCACAGATCTCCCATCATCTCCCATATGCTCCCATAAAATCTCCCAAATCTCCCACATCTCCCATCAAATCTCCCAAATACCAATGCCCCCCATCTCTCAGCGTGGTTGATTATACCCTGAAGGCGGAGACTGAGGTGCTTGGGACACATCAAGACATGAGAAAGAAATATGTTTCCCACACTTACTTCCTGCCATTTTGATGACCCGTCTCTCAGCGTGGTTGATTATGTCAGAATGCATCTAGTCCCTCAGTGCAAGCAGATCCGTGAGGAAGAGAACAGTGACGATAATATTGCAAGAGGTGAAAAGGGTAAGGCACGACACGCGTAACTACGGCTTTATGTACGAGAAACCGTGTGAATAAGTATGCGGATCCTGTGATAAGATGCCCGAAGAAACACGAGGCTTGAGCTCGCTCCGAAACAAGGCAGGAATAAATATTCCTCCTGACAGATTATACCCTGAACTTTGGCTGAGACTGAGGTACTTCGGACACATCAAGACATGAGAAAGAAATTTGTTTCCCACTTGCTTCCTGCCATTTTGATCACCCATCTCTCAGTGTGGTTGATTATACCCTGAACTTCGGCTGAGACTGAGGTGCTTGGGATACATCAAGACATGAGAAAAAAATATGTTTCCCACCCTTGCTCCCTGCCATTTTGACAACTGATCTCTCAGCGTGGTTGATTATACCCCAAAGGCTGAGACAGAGGTGCTTGGGACATCAGGAAATGAGAAAGAAATATGTTTCCCACACTTGCTTCCTGCCACTTTGATGACCCATCTCTCAGTGTGGTTGATTATACCCTGAAGGCTGAGACTGAGGTGCTTAGGACACATCAAGACATGAGAAAGAAATTTGTTTCCCACCCTTGCTCCCTGCCATTTGACCACCCACCTCTCAACATAGTTGATTATACCCCAAAGGCAGAGACTGAGGTGCTTGGGACACATCAAGACATAAGAAAGAAATATGTTCCCCACACTTGCTCCCTGCCCTTGTAAAAAATACTCATTTTCAGTCAACATTCTCCGTCATCCATGTCTGTGAAAGCCCCATGGACCAAACACTGTAAATGCAAGAATCTGGATCCGAATATTGAGGTCAAATATTTACAGAAGTCACTTCATGAAACATACAGATTGACATAGAGCTGACATTTGGCTTGACTGCCCTATAGATCACTGGGGCTGAAACAGAATTTTTCCATTTACTGAATGCCTGGCGGTCATGCCTGTGGATGATTATGCATATGCAAGGATCCTTTTACAATATATCTGGCTTGAGCAGCTGGCCGGGTCCAAAATTTCTGACAAATTGGTCGGATTTGGATCAAGCACAGATCCGGAAGATCCATGGTGAAATAGAACTCCAGCTTGAAAGGTGGGATGAGTTTCCCGGTGAGTACTTTCCAGGCAGAGTATGTCTCTGCCATAATATAGCGAGCTGAATGGTACAAAGCAGTGGATATATCCCTTAGAACAGATGTGTTAAATCACAATGACAGAAGCTAATACTGAGACTTCCAAAAATTGACGGTTTATGTAGGAGGGAAAGACGATTCCCAGGATTCTGATTTACCAAAGTTCTTTAAAAGACTGTGATTTCTACACAGCAAGGCCGTTTCTCTTGCCGGCTGTAACATGGGCAGTGTGTAGATCTTTTCCACCCCCGGATTGTCTGTCTCACAGCCATAACAGGTCTCAGACCTGAGCATTATGTTGTCTTCTGTCAGTTTGTTGACAGTCCCAGATACAGATCCCAAAAAAACAGATCCACTGGTGATGCCTGGATTGTTCTTGTTGAGCCTGCAGAAACTGGGGGGATAGTCCAGAACATGTTCTGGGAGGTCATGAAATCTCTCACTCGGCCGCCCCGTGCATTGTGGGATGAGCGACCACGCATTTATGCTGAGTTCCCTGTCGACCCTCTAGTGTGTTTTGACCAAAACCATCATATTTTCCATGCTGATGGTTCTCTCGTCGCAGGTGTTGACATATCGACCGGTGGTCATGCACTTCTGTGTCACAGACTGCAAATATGATATAGCAGGAAATGCGCTGCTGATCGTGCCTGGGATTATAGTGGAGGAAGTTACCCATAAGGTCTATACAATCATCCCACAGGAGGGAATGCTTGTGGGTTAGCTGGCGATTTGCATGTCTACTGTTGGTGTCATAAAAACTGAAGTCAATCCAAATTTTGTTCAGTGACTCAAGTCTTCAGAAATCCCAAATACGACACTTTCACAGTGTCCAAGGCTGCATGATGATTTAGCACAATTCGACTCTTGTTGAGGTTGAAGGATGTGACAGTTATGTACCAGGGGGTACAGTAT
Source organism: Mycena floridula (assembly GCA_029320655.1). NCBI lineage: Eukaryota > Fungi > Basidiomycota > Agaricomycetes > Agaricales > Mycenaceae > Mycena > Mycena floridula. Next base: position 489,749 of record JARIHS010000053.1, read on the forward strand.
ACCTCAGTGAGCAAATCTGAGGCTGTTCTCGTTGATGATCAGAAAGCCTGAGAGTGATTCTGGCTTCATTTAAATTGATAGCAAGTCATAGAGATGTTTGGCAGTCTGGCTTCAATGCTATAATAAAAAAAACCAAATGTTGGTTCATCCTGGCTCTCACTCTGCTGACCAGAAAAACGGTGGAGGGTCGCTGACTGTTCACCAGGTATGGTAAAACATGTGATTGAATTGTACAGCATACAATGGGGTAGGATGCGCCCAGTGACCCAACGGTCCACCGTCTACTACTTGTAAAGATGTCACCGGACATCATTGATTATCAGTAAAAGTTCCAAAATTGTGCACCAAATGGCAATATATGGGACCCATTTCCCCTAGGGCTGTCTTAGGGTTGACACATCAATGTCACACTTTGCCTCTCTCTGCCACCGTGGTTGTTTATACCACGTCGGACAGCATCCTTCTTATTCGGACTTGTTATTTTTCATTGCACTGTGACCTGATGACACATCAATGTCACACTTTGTCTCTCTCTGCCACCGTGGTTGTTTGTACCACGTCGGACATACATTCTTCTTATTCGGACTTGTCATTTTTTGTTGCACTATGACCCAATGACACATCAGTGTCACACTTTGTCTCGCTCCGCCACTGTGGTTGTTTATACCCCATGTTTCTGTACAATCTGCTTCATTCCTTCTACGTTATTGATGTAACAATTGCTGAGACCATTCACAGGTGTTCTATATTCGCTTTCGGCAAGCTGTTGCTCATGCCGGTTGCGAGGATGAATCAAAATGGTACAACCCTCAGAATCTGGCTGAATGGAAGCTGCATCCATCAAAGAAAATCGAGATCCTTTCACAGATCATCCAGCACCATCTCGATAGGGACAATCGCTATCCACTGCAGGAAGTCAATGACGAGATCAAGGAGTATGAATACGACATCCATGCTGATATTGATTCCCCAGCTCACCCGATAATCGTCGAGGAACTTGTCACCAATACCATTCCCAGACCGAAATCAGTCAAGGTCTACGATGAGAGTGTCCCTACCTCTGAGACATCTCCCGACAAAATTGTAGTGTACTGTGCATTCCCCAGTTCATACGCAAAAATCATTCAAGCACTGGAATGTTTGGGTATGGCGCTCAAGAAAAGAAATGAGATTATTGCCCGATTCAATGATCCAACAGGTCCTCGAGTTCTTATCCTTTCGAACGTCGGTGCCACAGGCCTCAATCTTCAAGTCGCCAGAATCATCATTATCTTTGTTTGTTTTCATCCCTCCTGAATCATGATTGAAACTGATAATCGTGTTTGTAGGACACAACATGGTCCCATCAGTCTCTTGAGCAACTGATAGGACGAATCTGGCGACATGGACAAACCAAGCAGGTGGACGTCTACCATATTGTTGCCAAGGGCACTCCAGACGTCTTTCTGAACAATCTATCCTTCAGCAAGGCTGCTCTTCATGACATGTTTGTCGGACAAGCAACAAGTGAGAGATTTACGTTTACTTGATGGCCTTATCTAATCATCTTAATCGTATCTCAGAGACCCTTTTCACCAACCACACTGATGCTGAAGGACCATCGGTAACTGAGGATTTCCAAGATGAGGAAGAGCCACAAGCATCCCGAGGTACGTCTCACAACCCCTTGATTGGTATCTTGGTCAATTTCCTTTGTAGATAAGAAAACCAAGAGAGCGCCAAGGGCAAAGGCTCCTGCTAAGAAGGATAAGCCGAAAGCTGCTGAGGAAAAGACTAAACCCAAAAGGCATCCACGAGTAGGCGTCGAAAACCAAAGACGTCGCCAGAAACGGTGCCCGAGTCTCCACCTCCGCCGCCACCGCCTCCGGCTTTGTCGTCTGCGCCATCTCCACTGCCCTCGCCGTCTCCGATGCCCCTGCTGTCTCCACCGCCTCCGCCATCTCCGCCGCCAGCGCTTCCTGCTCTGCCGGCTCACCTGATTTTTGACAATTTTCAAAGTCTGGAGATTGGAGCTGGTATGAGAGAAGACTGGTCATTCACACCCATCATCCAGAGCGCGTTCAATGCAGTCCGGATTCATGGCTTGGGTGCCTTCTTTTTACAGGACGGCGGGTTTGATGGTGATCCTTCCGTTGGTGATTGCAACTATCTCACGGGCGTCGGGGTCCTTGATTCAGTATTTGAATTGTCACCAACTCTAATCGAATCTATTTGTAGAATCCGGCAGAACGAGCCCACTCTGCCGGAATCTGCCACCTGCATTTGGAACTGGAGCTTGGATCAATTCAATACCCTGATGCTCAAGGACATTGAAGGCACGGATTCTACATTTCTGATAATCAATTTTACTAATTTCTGTTGACATCTAGATAATTTCATCCGGCCAACTACCTTGGACAGAGTTCGGTGGTTTGGCATGAGGTTCTCCCTCCACCCAGATTCATTCACAGATGAAGGCTATGACTATCTCGATAAACCGGAAGATGGTGATCCGGGTGCTCAACTACCACCACTGGCTCTTCTCAATATCAATATGCTCTGCGGGCTTGGACCTGAAGATTTCCGAGAGCATGATTTCGGTCCTATCAGGGAGTGAAGTGCAGTACATTTTGAAGATTTCTTACAATATCCGGGGACGCCATACCAGCTCCTTGTTCGATATGGGTCCCAATATCTGGAGTCGGAGGACAACAAGCGATTTTCATATACTGATACCAATGCCAACTATTTCCTGGAGGTCGGGCTGGATTTCGATGCCGATTTTGCACTTCCCTCTGCTTTGATCAAGTTTCTCACCAATTACAATGGATCAGGAGATCACGGTACTTGGAGCCCTGAGCATTTCGAGCGACAAGTCGACAAACATGGTCCGGTAGAAACCTGGGCCAAACCAAGCTTTGTTGCATGTTCCAAGTTTACCAACCTCAGTAAAGGCAAAGGTGAGCTCTCTGTGTTTGAAGCCTAATTGATGCTGAATGGTCTTCTTCAGGTCGCTCAGGACTTGATTTGGATGTCGAAATGGAAATGCTGGATCTCAAGATGGAGCAGGTGGACTCGAATATGGGTAGGATCATTCAGCGATCACCTGGGCGTGTAGAGAATGAAAAACACTCCCGATCCCCAAGCAGCGGATCAGACACGGGTAGTCCTCCTGCATCCAAATGTCGCCGGGTGCTCACGGCTCAACCCCTTGCGCTTCCGAGCGAGCTCCCACCTATGATTGGGCCGGTTTGCGCGCCTAAGCGCGCTGTTTATGGTCGTGGTTTGTTCAAAGGACCACCACCAGGTTGATGAAGTGTCATTTACTCTTTTATTGGTCTTCGGAATAAACAATCATCTTCGTAGTTGCTAGGCTATAAACAAGTGTAATATCTACTCCAATAATGGCAGGTGTCAACCGTGATGGGCCAACTTCCTCAACCCTATAATATGATCTATTGCTTTCAGCCCTCAAGTCGTTTGCTCCCGCTTCTGATGAATTTCCTCCTTACTAGGACAGTCATGCATGCGGAGCAATGGCAAAAATTACCCTCGCCTTGGGCTTTTACCTGCTCCCTCTCTTCACACTTTTGGTTGATGATTTCCGGGTCTTTGGGTCTGTATTGCGCCTAACATGGTCTTCATATCAGGTTCCGTCAACTACTATTGTCCTTTCTAGTGTCTTTTGGGCCTTCGATGGCGGATGGCCTTTGGCATGACACTCATGGAACAGTTTCTCTTGCCGTTTTGTACTGAACTTGATCCACTGTGATTTTTCCTGAGATAAAATTGGCCGTTTGCAACCATTGGTCGTCTCCCGACTGCTTGCCCCCCATCCTGTCTCGCAAATGGCATGCTGAGCCTATATGCGGTGGCTGTATTCATTTGAAGAGGCGAAGAAAATATCACAGATGAGTTTGGGGTGGCGCTGTGGATCGGCCAGCTATTCAGGTATGTTGAGCTGGTTACCACATGAGGAATCACTTTCTCCAAGCATCCTGCAGCCTGAGGCTGTGCCGGCTCATCATATCTTGTCTTCAAGGTGTAGGCTTCAGCCTGAAGCAGCCAAGTCCTGAATTATTGAGGCATGCATGTATTCTTGAGTAAGAAAAACGCAGGTGAGTTTCCTGGCCTTGTCATTGACCGTTTGTGAGTGATCTATCTACCAGAGCTTGTCCTCATGCCAGGGAGTCCCTCTCCAATCTTACATCTGCGGTTTTTTTTGGCAGGCTTCTGGGCGTGGTGTTGCTTTTGGCAAATGTCGGGATTATGAGCTTGCAGCAAGCTTCGAAGAGATGTGTATGTTATTGCCGTTTCTTCCTTGATCCCTGCTGATCCCAATTCCTGGCACTGTGCCTTCAACTGCTGTGTAAATATACTTTTCGCACCAAAAGGAGGAACCTCAGATTCGGCGCACAGCGCAGAATTTCGGTCAGAATGTTATTACCGGATATATCCAGTGGACACTTCAGTTTGAGAAGCTCTTGGACAGAGTACACTAGTTGAAACAGCAGACAAAGGTTGACTGCTTCACCGGCGCATCATGGACATTGGCCATTGCGACCACAGATCATTTGCCTCTCACCATTATGTATTACTAAATATATTACGCTTATGTAACAGTTCACAAGCGGTGATAAACCCATATTCCCCGACCATAAAGCCTGAGGGCTTAGCGCATCGGGGAAAGCAGAATGGGGAGGGCATGGGGCTATACATATACTTTGAGAACCTTGGAAGTCCCTGATCATAAGGCTTGAAGGCCTAGCACATCGGGAATTCCAGGAGGGGTGGTTCAAAGCGCGTCTCAAAACCCCCGACCATAAAGCTTGAGAGCTTAGCGCATCAGGGGTTAGAGAGGAGGTGCTAGGAATAAAATATCGCGGGAGGGGCGGGCATGAGGTGCAGCTGGAGGCCTGACAGGAAATGATGGGTGGCGCGACAATGTGGTTAGAATCAACAAACGTGTGATTTGTGCTTGTTTGTTCCATCATTCATGTGGTCCGGCAACATGTGGCCTTGCCGCGACCCGACCCGGAATATTTACGTCTGATTCACAAGCCGTTGGCATTTTCCCAGGCTCCTAAAACCAGCCGCCGATATGAGTTGAGCCCTTTGTAAAAGAGAGAAAACTATTTGATACATGGGAAAAATATATTATATGTTTTGATGGACCAATCAGATCAAGAGAGAATTAAGGCGGGTCAACTCATATGGCGGCTGGCAAATGATCCCCGGCATCATTTCGGCACCACCATGGCGGAATTTCAATTCAAACCACCAAACAGCGATTCTCGTCGCTGCCCTCCATTTACAATGATTCCTTCTGCACAGTAAACACCAAGTAAACACTCATTTAGCTTATCAAAGTCAAAGCCACCCCAAGTTCCTAGATCCATGCTAATGGGATCCCCCAGAGAAGTGAAAGTGGCTTTGGCGCCATATGGTGTCTCGCCTAAAATTCTGGGTTGATCTGATTGGTTGAAAACATGTGATCCGCATATTATTTAATCTTTTATTATTTCTTAAGCTCTTTCACTAGCGACACCATATCGGCGGCTGGTTCTAGGAGCCTGGCATTTTCCAGCATCAAAAATGATGAAAAATTCGTTGGTCGACGGCGAGGTGAAATGCTGCATCAGTGGAGGGGGGAGAGATTTGTTTGTTGGGTCGTGATTGATACCGAATTCCTCACGGGCCGTCACAATATTCCCACCACGTGATCGTCGCATCGCGTTGACTCAGTCACTCAATGACGGGTTCGAGGCTGCACCACTTTTCAGAGAATTTGATTGGCTGGCATTGAGTTTTTCGTCATATATCAGGGATCAATGACTATGAGATGGCCATCGGATCCCCGAATCTCGTCTTGGCCCTGTTTATTATCCAAAGATCGAGGCAGATGAGGCCCTGCGTAGTTTCGTAATTGTCTGGGATTGTAGAGAACTCACTGTAGTCCAAAATGAGAGACAGTGTGGTATATATGGATGGAAACCAAGCGAACCAAAACGTCACAACGAGTTTACACTGTACAGACTGCAGCAAGATGAATCTTGAATTGAATGCATAGTGACTTGGTATTCCGAGCCTCGAGTCCGTTGAAGACAATCCAGAGAGTCAGCTAGCAATAAACAGTTTTTCCTTCCGGAAGCAATCGGTTTCCAAATGTGTCTTGTTCGACGGTCATTATCATGAGCTATTTGAAGCTATAAACGAACGCACGGCCCCTGGTGTCCAAAATTAGTTCAGAGCGCTTCAACACCATATTTTTGAGTTCGAAGCATCCTTAAATTTGCTAGCACATAGCAAAGGAATGCCAGTGGGATGCGTAAATTGAATATTTGGCCCAGGATTTCCAGGATGAACACAATGCGGGACGTATAGTATAATTCAAGGGATGGATGGGATCCGAGTTTTATGGGGAAAGTAATGACCAAGGGCCAGAAAATGGTGGTAACGGAAATGCAGTCATCTCAAGACCACGTAAAACATCGCTACCGACATACCTTGAAAATGTCTTTAGTCGTACATGACTTCTATCGTACTTTCTGTTTCTCATGCTAAACATCCTGTAGCGTCTCCAACTTATAATTATGCTTCTCGGCCGCCCTCCGCACTGTTGAGTCAAGGCAGAAGGCAATCTCCTACTCATAACCATCATTCCCGATCTCGACCGCCTTCATCCCCTGCCAATCGAGGTAGAAGGCAGTCATCCGCTCATCGAAGCGACCATTCTCGATTTGGATCTGATAGTGATGTCTCGATCCTCAGTAGAGCTTTGTCTTTCGACTACTGGCAAGTATCACCAGCACCGGATGACCCAGACCTCAACATAAGTATATCACGGAGAGGTGACATCTATCCTGGCTTTTGGATCTCTAACGATATCGTTGATTCTGTAGGATCTTACTGGCAAGGTCCAAAAACTTGAATCATTTCCATTCGACTCTGGTGCAGTCGCAGATGTATATCGTGGTGAAATCAAGCCTACGGAACAAGCTGTAATATCTTCACCCCAATGTCAAGAGATTGGACGCTGAACCCATCTTGCAGGTTGCTATTAAGACTGTGCGTCGCTTGCACACAGAGCGAAATGGGTTAACACATAACACTCGAGTGTGTACCTCTGCCTTGGAATCACTCTCCTCTCTCACCGATCACAGTATCTCTATGAGGAGGCCAACAAATGGCATACTTTGAGCCACGAGAATGTCCTATCCCTTTTGGGCATTGGCCGAGACATAGGTCCATCTCCGGCATTGATTTTACCCTTCTGTCAAGAAGAGACAGTCATGAAATACCTTCAACGAAACAGCAAGACTCCAGTTGAGAAGCTGGATGTCGTATATGTCAACAGTCCTCGATCCGTATAATAACGGTTCTGACACTCTCCTAGATTCTTTGTATCTCGACAGGACTGTCTTACCTACATTCCCATGGACTCATGCATGGTAGTCTTGCTACAGTAAGTTGTCCGTATCGAAGTATTGCTCTGAATCCTGACGGTGTCCTAGAGCAAGATTCTGATGACCGACGCCGGAGTACCGGCCATTGGAGGATATGGGATGTCCAATGTGCTGGGCCGAATTGGACAGACAGCAAACATGGTATCATCCCCAGTTCGATTTACAGCACCTGAATGCTTTGCAGTCGAGGAACCCGCGGCTGGTAGACAGGCTCCAGGTGACGTCCATTCACTCTCAATGGTGATGCTCGAGGTAAACGTTTCTGTTCAATGACGTGGTCGCGCATATCACGTGCTGCGAATTTGTGCTAGTCACAATTGTGACAGCCGCGTGACCTCGCTCGCCTGATCCACCGCCGCCGCCCCGATATTTGGAAGCTACGCCTCGTCCAAACCGCCGAATAAAATTCCAGCACCATGCGACGAACTATGTGAGTCATCTGGAAGCTCGAGACCCTGGCCCGAGCACTAGAGCAATGTCAATAGACGATTCCAACCGTGGTATGCGAATTCTGTTCATTTTGACCTTCTTGTGAGCGCTGACGGAATATTTCAAGGGATTTTATCCACAGGACGATGTTTTTCATATCCTTACGCTGTCCCGGTCATGCATGGGCCGTCAATTCGTTGCGCTCGTTGACCGACCCAACGAGCCCTCCAATGGGCCAGATGGGAACCGAAAACCAATGACGCATTGGACGAGACGATTGAGAACCTATTCAAGAATGTCTATTCACCCAGCTTCCGTACATTTGCACCCCGGAGCGATAACAATGGCATTTCTCTCAAGGTATGTTTTTGACTTTGTCACCCTGACATCTGGGGAATCGCTGACACGCTTTATATGAGCGTATTTCTTCAGTCCACGGTCATTCTCAAAATGCACAGGCTGTATTGGCCTCCTTGCTGCCGCGGTTCATCGTTTTGTGCATCCAGCCCCTCGCCAACATTCACCCGAAAGACAGCTCCATCCTGAACCGCCGATGGACTACACGATGCGGACGATATGCTAGAATCAAGATCAGCTGCGCTAGCATACATTCGTCCCCCAGACCGCTCACGACGACCTTCAGTTCCAGGTGAGTTTTTCTCGGTTTTTGTATATCCTTATTCTGAGCCCTTGGCAGACATTCGAGCTTCCTCTTGGCCCATATCATGATATAAACAAGGTTTCACATATCAGACAGAGATTACGGTCGCCCTTGCCGCTCCGAGTCCTTATTTTCGTCAGTCCAGCCTTGGTGAATGCTCTACCGACGTTTACCTCCAGGACAGCGATAGCCCCAAAGACCAATGGATGAGACAGGCGGAGGATATCCTAGAATTGGTCTCAGCTGCGCTATCGTTCCTTTCAGCTTCTGGACCGCTCACGGTCACCTTGGATTCCAAGTCAGTTTTTCTCGGTTTTTGTATATTCCTATTCTGACCTTTCGCCAGACATTCGTGGTTCCCCTGGACACATGTCATTGTTGAAACAACATTTCGCATATTCAGGAGAGCTCCTGTCGATCCAGATCCTTCCTTTTATCAGGTTAGACTCGGCGGATGGCTCGCCAAATTTTACCGGTGGACCAGCTCAAAGATCATAGCAATGGATGATATGATGCTGAAGCCATAGCAGACTCATTATCAGCAGCGCTGGCCTCCATACTTCTCCTAGAGCAGATTCTTGGCCATGCTCTTTGGTCGCCCAGCTCAAAGCCGACGAGGCGACAACTGCTGACATGAGCACGTTGGTCAATTATACAACATTCTATCCATGACATTGTTGACATGCGAGTCCAGTGTCGCATGAACGAAGATTTGTCTTTCATCTGGCAAAGGTCTTGATTCATCGCGGTGTCATATTACAGTATTATTTCTGTATTAGAGTATCGTAATAAAAAGGCATGTAATAGCATATTCAATATCTATGTCGAATTTCTATCGTATATGGCTGAAGATGCGGCTCGGTCTTATACCGCTGGCATAAAGCTAACCATTGAATGAACGAATCCGGCTGCTTCAACACTCCATTCTCTTCCTCCAACAATATGATTTCCTGCAATCCACGTCTGACTCGTGAATTCAACATCCCAAACAAACTTGGGACCAAGCTCAGCTGATGCGCTTCGCTGACCCTGGGCATCTGGAATATGAATGATTCGAGATGCTGATTGGATTTCCTGGGGTCGAGTTCATTATGAACGAGCGTGAGGCGTCGAAGAAGCGCTGATACGTCCATATATCGGTTGAAGGACACAGCCAGACGAGCTTGGTAAGAAGGGTGAAGGGCGAAATTAGGGTCATAGCGGCGTCAATGTTCTCGCCAAAGGTTTTACCGGACAGGGTGAGCGATTTGAGATCGCAATGCGACCGTTCGATCAAGTCGCGCATGCATAGATCCAGTTCCTCGCCTGGCTTCGCATCCAGAGTGAGATTCTGGAGGTTTGGGAGAGTGAGGTATTCGAGCGCCCAGATCGAGTTTCCGATTGTCAAGGACTCAAGGAAGTGACTGAAGGAAGGGCGAAGATGGTCGAGGGCGGCGGGGTCTCGATGCTGTCGATGACGAGGTCTTGGAGCGATGTCATTCGTTCGAGGTCACGAAGCATCCCACTGAAGTCACCACTGCGAATATCTTCAATGTGGAATCGCGTAAGCTGTCTCCATGGGAAGACCATCGAGTTTCGAACGATGTTGATGTTGCGAAGACAGAGGTGAGAAAGCGGTGGAATGGATTCAAAGGCATCCAAGTAGCCGAACGCTTCAGTGGGATCGAGGAATCGGATGGAAAGACGTTTGAGAGAACAGAGTTGTGCCCTCAACTGATTCAGCGCTTCGCCTTCGAACCGGAGCTGGTGAATGAAGACGTAGAGCGATGCCCATTGATCACTGTGCGCTGCCAATTGGGCGAACAAGGTCGAATGCCACCAAGCTGAAGGTATCGTCAAGGCGAGATGCAGCTGTCGCTCCCTCGCCCGGGTGATACAAAGTGCAAGGTTTCTCTCGGCGAGCTTGATTGGACATTGAACACGATACTCTGCTGTTGGACGTATAACGATAGAGGACCAAAGCTGGGGCATGTCGAGCGCGACTTGTCTCCATTGACGGCAAACCTGGCCAAGTCCAAACGCTCCATATTTGGTGTCCAACGTATGAGCTCGATTGCTGTGGTCATCGAGGAATCCAACAGCGGTGCCGACGATCTCGATGAAGATCATGCTGAGGATATTGGTCGGGAGAAGACAGAGGGAAGAGAGCAAGGATTTGTAGACTGGTATGACCTCTTCGAGTCGCGTTTTCTCTGCCAAGAGAGGACTGGTTCATATGAGGCTGAAATCAAGGAGAGCCGGGGATCAGACGCTCGTCTTGCTCTCGACAATCGCCAACATGGCAACGGCTGCTTCGAGCTTGCCACGAATGATGATGCGCTCTGCCTCGGTTGGAAGCAGTGTAAAGAGAGCGCGGTCGATGGTCATTACAGCTGGCGAAGGGCTATGCTGAAGGAGCGGCGGAGGGTAAAGTTCAGATATCTGTGACCGAGGAATTAGCGCTGAGCGACATGGGCAAATCGTACAAGAATTACCTTCATACTGGATTCAGTGCGAGTAATGGATGGCGCTGGAGGGAGAAGGAAATGATGCTGGCCCAAATGAAAGCGACCCTTTAAAAACAAAGGGTGAATCGAACACGTGAAAGGCCAATGCGCTTCGCTTGGACAAAGAATAACGCCACGAGGCCAATGCGCGACAAGGTGTCGCGCTTTGATGGCTTTGGCGAGGTGGAAACGGTATTGCGGTGGGATGGGAGGGATGTCCGACGAACCACCGGCAGACATAGACGGTCTCGTCATGCGAGAAGCATAGGGGAATGAGGAATAGCCAGAACCGTCATTTTGGACGATGTAAAGCGAGATGATTCAGGCTCTAACGGCATTGTCGCCGAGACCTAATCGCAATGAGCAGTGAAACGATGCTCAAAGAAGCAGAACGTATGATATCGGAGCATTTTCCCTTCTACAACCACTATCCGACACCATTATCAACCAAATGCCTCGTCACATCGTCCCAGTGCTAACTGAAGCTCTTCAGATGATAGATTCTGTATCACTGCAACCATAGAGCTGGTTAGAAGAAACCGTTAGCTCCTTCGAAGCCGTTGGATAACCAGCAGAAAAACTGACAAGATGTCATTGCGAGCTGGCCACGGCAGAAATCAACAATAGCAGGGCCGATATACATTCCTGAGCAGCTTCTTGTTCATCTGGTTGAGGATGCCATTGCGTTTCGGCTGTTCTCCCGTCAAACGATAACGAACATTGGACAACGGTTGGGTCAAGCAGAGCCGGCAATTGGCCAGCCAGGCTCAACGGGAACCGAGAGCGAATATGTGGAGGCTCATTAAGAAGATGAAATGACCTGAAACATAGCGTCAGCGCCCACTAAATGGTCCCAATGAAAGAAGTTGTCATACCCTCATTTCAAATCGTCTGTGATCGTTGCTCTAGCGCATGGGATGCGGTCTCGAGGTACAGGCGACTGCCATGGATGTGCATATGTGTCTCGTTCGACGAGGTGATGATGACGCGAAGACAAGGTGACAAGATCACGCAGCTGTCACATATGTGACTAGAGGAATATTCGCAGCACGTGAGCGGCGCCTCGGATTTTGGGCTGTAAAGTTTACGTGGTGATGTGGAGTTTTGACGACGGTGGGCACTTTGACTTCTTTCCTGCGGCTCCTCGTTATGGATCCTGCGAGTTTCTTGTGTCGCATTTGCCAGCCCATCAGCCGCGCCCACAAAGCAATGCTTCCGCAGGTCAGAGGCAAGAGATTCTTCTCGGTTTGCATCATTCAGTCACTGCAACTCAGAGCTCGAAATCAGGATACTCGCGCCCGGAGAAACGCCGGATACTCGGGTTTCCCAATTTCTTTTTACATTCTGCACATACCACGCGAGGCGGCCTTTGTAGCAGCTGAACATATTTGGAGATAGATATTCACCACTGGCCTGCGGCGCTTGTGTGCTCGGTAATCGGAGCGAAGTGCCGCGACTAGCTGTGTAGCCTGCGACTATGAGGTTTTTTTTCGATAAAAATTATCACGGCTGCATGGCATTCGGCTAGCAATTTTCTCACAGATCGGCACTCGGTCGTCGCTGCTATCGGCGCACGGTGCTTCTTTACGCTCGCGTGTTCCTGATGAGTTGAATCCGGTGGTCCTGTTTTTCCCGACATATGTCGGACATATATCAGCACCCAATTTCCTTCCTGAGATTTTCTCGGGTTGGAATACTTGTATGTTGAAAAGTTATCAAGTCAATCAATTGGGATCCACTAGTATTCCGCTTGTTAGTCTCCCAAGCCAGACCTTACTAGTAGCCAGCAAGATAAACGTTGCTAATAGTAGCCTTTAGCACATTGATAAAAGATGAATACTTGCACAGTCACTGGCCAGGAGAAAAGTAGGCCTCATAGGAGATAATTGAAGTCAAATTCGAGTTGCAACAGTTCAAGTTTGAGCGCCGATATTCGGGGGCGATGCCGTCGCTGATGATGCCCGAATATGTACCGATTTGGCGTTCAGGCGGGAGTCGGTCGACATATGTCGGACCTATGTCTGACATATGTAGAGTATTTATACCAGGAGAAGGGCCCAGCGCCAACAACTGATCAAAAGCCAGGACCTGCCCGGCGGCATCGGCATTCCAGATGCCGATGACAGCTAGCAGGGCCGTGGAAACAACACAGTGCAAAGATTGTTCATTTTGTGCCCTGCAATCCATGGAATGAGCCGATATCATAGCCGTGTAGACGACAGAATGTGCCATTTCAAGTGCCGAGGACAATAAGTATCGAAAAAAGACCTTATATGCGACAGCTGTCCGGATGCAAATTCCGATGCTCGGGCGGCCTTTGGTTAAATAATCCTACTACATCAGCTCTGCTAGTCCCATCATGACCCACATTGAACTCCGAGTCGATCACCTTCATTCTTTCCCCACTCTTTCAGAGCTGTCCTCTGACGATGAAATCTTTGTCAAGAATGTCCGAGAAGGGAATGTCGTAAGAGTAGCGTCGAAAGAAGGCGATGAGGTAGAAATGGTGGATGGCGGCAAGAGAGTAATGGCGGTTTGGTGGGTATTGCGTCGGTTTCCAGAGAGTCTCAGGACTCGAGTTTTCCTTGAATTGCTCCAAGGCAATGGTGAGGATGACATCTGGCTCTGGAAAGATGGAGACGAAGGTCTTATCGGCGACGTATATCTCCATCCTCATCCACCATGGACCAAAGCTTCAGCGGCGCTGGAGAAAAGACTTTCGAGGAACCGCCGATCAGAGACCGCTTTTTCCAGCCGCGCTCACTCAGCGACTCCCGAAATGCGTGTGGCGATGATCTGTTGGCTGGTCAAGACATCAAACTCGGCCAAGAAAGCAGACAGCGATCGTGGATTAGCAGACCCTGACAAATGGGATGTGGGACGGTTGGTCAGAGAGTGGTGGGATGATCTCCCTTTCAAGGCGAATTCTTGGCTCCAGAAGAATTTTGTCCCTGACGATATTCGGAGTTTCGACGAGGCCATGTACTCCCAAGGTCACGACTGTCATCGAGCAGATTACAAATTATCCATACTGGACGAATGGCTGTTTATGCGGGCCCAGCTTTCTCCCGAGTCAAAGGATGACATCGTCCATTTGGGCTACTGCTGCAGAGCCTGTATTGCCCGGTACGTACTGTGTCAAGGTCGCTTGTCCGTCACGTCTAATACATTGTCCCAGAATTCCACAGAGCCCGCCTGCATCCATGTGGACTCCTTCCGCAGCGCTTGTTGCTTTGCGTCATATGTGGGATGAAATTACAGCTCACACCGACCGAGATTTCTCCAAATGGTTATCTGATCAGGACTCAGATCTGATATTACATTTCCAGCAAGCAGACGAGATTCTACAGCAACAGTCTCAGGGCGATCCTCACCGTCGATATCTTCCCTACGTCAATGGATATCCAGCGGCTCTCAGAGAGCCAGTTACACGTTACACCCTTGAAGAATGGCGTTCCATGGATGCTTATGTGGTCTGGGCAGTCTCGAATCACTCAGCATTGGATGTCAGAGCATGGCTCGGAGCCATGCTTTGAAAATGCTTCCGAAACATCTTTCTGAAGCCGACTCTGTACGAAAGTTTGCTACATGTTCATGGGCACGTCGTCGTTTGGTCTTCCTCCCACCTCCGAAACCTGCGATCGCATTCCAAGACGCCATACAGACATCAGGTCACAAATGCTGGAGCAATGATGAGATGGACGACTATGATTCTGCCATGACATTCCTAGGTCGCACTTCTAAGGCTGTCGGCATCACCTCGAGGTATGGTTCGCGGTGCAAGCCTTGTGAATTGGAGAAACAATGGGATGAGTTTAAGAAGAGAATCTCAGTCGACGATACTGTCGTTCTGGAAGCCTTGGTAAGCACATCGTCTTTCCTGGCCGTCCTGTTAGTGACTTTGTAGGCCAATGAATGCGATAGAAGGGGACTCTCTTGGACCAAGGGCTTGCGAGACCCTCTTGAATACATGGTACTTCTCCCGTCTGATTCGGCGCAACCACTTGGTGACACATTTCAAAAGACCCATCCAGTTGTAGAAGTCGACCCTACCATTCCTCCAGCGCAACCGGAACATTCAAATCAAGTGAGTCTTGCATCCTTCCGAATGACGTGTTGAGATTTACGTTTCGTATAGCTTTTGCCACCTACAAATATTGTGTTCCCTTCTGTCGATGTTGGGTTGGTTATGGCAGACAATCATCACTACCAAGCAGCAGAACCTGCTCACTTGCAGCATTCATTGGACAATATCATGAGCAACAATCCAGCTCAATATGGTACCAATCTTCCATCGATTGTGCTTCCACCGTCGTAGGTTCTCATATGGGCCTCATGAAAGATCGCCATTGAACTGTACAATTCAGTTACCATGAGGCAGGCTCTCGTAATTATCGGTATCAGGATGGACATGACTGGAGTGGAGTTTCCACTCCTTCAAGTTCGAATTCATATGATCGGTAAGAGTCGCGTATGAACCTGGATGTTTGCTGACTACCGATGAATAGAGATGCCACCGCTAATGAAACCCAGATATCAACCGATCCAATCTCACTGGCGTCGAAACCCAAAATGATCGAAGGAATCAAAAGTTTCTTCATACGACAACTAGGTACTTATTTCGTCGTCCGAAAGACCCAGAGATATGAAAACTCTTCTTACTCAGAGTCCCACAATGTCCATCTTGCTCGAACTCAGCATGGTCGACCCAAGTTACCTTGGTTAGACTTTGAAGCAACGCTTGTCGAAGAAGGCCTCAAAATCTTCAACTGGCCGGAAACCATTGCTAGACCGGGGAAAGCGATATCGGCAGATCCTAACAAAGGCATCGCAGGTATCAACATACGCGACCTCAAAGCGATTTATCGAACGATTCACAGTCGAACGAATCCGCTGGAAATCCGTCATGTTGCAACTATTAGCACAGGCAATCGAAGGGACTCGACAAGTCCTGGAGACTCGAAACGTGCTAGAGACACCGATAACAATGACCGTGGACCGAAGCGACCAAGGTTCGGAGGCCTGTTGTCATTCGACTCGCCATAGAGATGGCGGCGTTAAAGCTTCGCACATAGAGACATGCAGTTCTATAATACTTCCTACGTACAGCCCCCTGAAGGACTGAACATCCGGTGTTATTGAATAGATATATATACCCATTTCTGAAATCTGTCACGTCAATCATCATGCCTAACAGCTTTGTTTCCTAATTTGGGTCCTCATCCCTCCTCATCCCAGCCGCTCGGGAAACACTGAGTTAGGGGAATGGGTCTGTTGACCGTCTTTAAAGAACGACATCATACCTTCAAAGTCCCATTTCCAACCACTCGTAGTCCCAGACTGCATCTTCTTGCATCCATAATGTTGAATCGGCTCCTCCTGTTCTTGTCCCCCCTTCACAAATGTGTATCACGCCACTAAGACGGCGGTCGGTTCAGACAATGCCGGGAATGCGAAAGCTGTTGTCGATAACCTGACGCGTTCACGGTCACTCTACCTCGCCGTGGTAAGCTTTTCTATGAGCTGTATGATTGATGTGATCTCATCTGTTTCAACAATAGCTATGTGTCCTTTTCGCATCAGTTCTTTCTGGATCTTAACCGTCTGGTGTTAATTCAGACCAGCTTCCACATCCATTTCGGCAGCTACGTGGATGCGATGTGTGTTTTAACCGGCATACTCGTGACCCTATCCATCGGTGCCTTCTATGACGGCCTTGACCATACCTCCTTCAAGGTAAACCATCATCGTCAGCTTGTACCATCATTAATCTGTTATCAGGCCCGAGTCAGAAGTATCAGTATCTCGGGTTTCAGCATCGTGAACGCGCTCACAGGCCCCATCACTTCAGGGCTACTTAGTCTTACGAGCAATAATTGTCATTTCACCTTCTCGAGTTCTGATGATCATCCAAATAATCCTGGCGATGATTCCGATGTTTTTGCAGATTGTTTGTGAGCTCGTGGTGGTCAGCTCTTCACCTGAGGAGACACATGATCTAGATTTGGAATCTGGAAATGCAATCAAACCAGATGAGGACCGTTCAAGATCAATTTCTCCGTAATGACGCCATGTATATACCACGAAGCGGAACATCCGAAGAGACTCTGAACTCTACGACGTAGATTAGTAGATCCAACTCAAATTATACACAAATTATACTTGAGTCAGGTTAGCGAGTAGGGTGACATTGGTTAAAGAGCAGGCAAAGCGCCTCCGGGTGGCACAGAATATGAGTTTCAGTCTCGGTGTCACGATATTCGCCAGCTGTTAACTCATAACAGGACGTAAAATGACATGCGCGACTGACCAGCAAACATCAAGCAAGTTGCGTTCGCTGAGTCATACTTCGCTGTCACAGAAATGACAGAACGTGAGAGCAGAAACGTGACCATCCCGCCTCTTCATCACGCCCAGACAAATGAGCGCCTCGACCTCGTCCAACAAAGTGGAGAAAGCTCATTCGCGGACCTCTGTAAGCTCGAGACCCGAGCTCGGTGTCCAGAACGACGAGGTCGGAGGATCAAGCCCACTGCCCAGGTCGTACGATTTCTTTCATCGCGCCCTTTTGGTAGACGCTGACGTTCTTTTTCAGCACTTTTCATCATAGGATGATGTTAATTATATTCATACGTGGTTTTTGTCCACCTGGCTATCGAAGTCCTTTCGTCTTTCACCGGACTTCGTCGACCCATTTGCCATCGTTGGCCCGGCTATCCTCGATTACCCGTTTGGCTAGCTGGTAATGACATCTTGTCTCAGGTCTGTTTTGCTTCTCGTCGTGCTGATGGATTGGAACAACCCGACGGCCTCTTCTAGCTCATTACATGATTGTAGCAACATGATCAAGGTTCACAAGCGGTGTATGCACAATTTATCTCCAATTCTCTTCCGCCCATCCCCGGTCCTGTGATAACTATGAGCTGGGATTGGCTCCGGGACAATCCAATAGCGACAAATACGTTGTGAAACCTATTCAAGACTGCATCATGCATATTAGCGACCCTATCCTCCATTTCCTTTCGGATTGCTCACGATTTCATTTGGCTCAAGGTCTGTTTCTGTTTCTCATCTCATCATTCTGACGGCGCGCTTTCAACAATAGGATTGGTTCAATAACAGCAATATCCAGGACAAATGCGAGCCATAGAGACCTGGTCGACATGCACATTTCGGTTGATTTCGGTCGAGGTCGGTCACCTTGTCATTTTCGCACCTTAGACCTCCATGTTCATTTACAGCTATGCCAAGCTGGATAGTATTGTCGCTTCCAAATGTCGGCTTCCGCATGCTGTGAGTCGCAGCTGCTGTCTCAGGCCGCTGAAACGTGCTGAACATGCATATTCAGATGATTCCGCCGAAACGTCCCCCTCTCGGGATGCCATGGAGTAGAGAAACGCTGAATTTTTACTTTGTGGGGCTTCGCTCCCTCACTTGAAGGTGTTACATGTCCTGAATGGATACCTCTCTCCGCGCTTCGGAATCCACTGGTCCCGCCATCTGAGCTCTCCCATGCTGACTCCTGCTCGATATCAGTATGTCGCTTTTTGGGGCTATATTGATGTTCCAATCTTGACATTGATTATTCAGATATCACCCATGGCGCCCTGTATGTCGACATTGGGCTTATCAAAGCTATCTACCGACTTTGAAAATCCGGTCTCTCGTGTCATGGAATCCATTTTCATCACGCTAGGTTGGCTTGAATATTGTTCCCGAATGTACCAATGGCTTATTGCGAATGATAGATGAACAGGATATATTAGCTAGAAAATATATCACTGCTCTAGCACAGGAACTTCTGACATTCTGTTGTACGTTTTCAAATTGATGCCTATGACTTTCGGTTCTGTCTTTAGTTTAAGTACTCGTGGTGTTGTCCGTGTAGTTTCTCTTGGAATCCTCTTCTTTTGTTGCCCGTAGTGTGCCCTACTTTCTCTTTACATTGAGTATTATCGATTAACGTTCTCAAAACGACTATCTGCTCCAGTTGGATGCACCAGTTGAGATCGTGTCATGAAAAGCTATGTACGTGACTCCTTCATCTGTTTTCGCCAAGTCTTTAACCTGATATCAGCTCTTTGTCTCCCCGCGATCTATAGACTTTTCAAATACACCGCACGTAGGCAGATATAGACAAATTGAATGGCTCACGGATGGATCTCTATCATGATATAGCTCTGCGTCTCAATTGCAGTGACGTCATTTTCGGTGAGTTACTGTTTATGACTCTGACTCGCTAACATCTAACCGGGCGTCAATCTAGATGGAAATAAGCTCTTTCTCGCCCTAGGGCGAGCCGAGACGGTAAGTAACAGAACCTTGGACTAGTCAGGATCGACCACTTATGATTCCCTTTTGACTGGAGGGATGAGCACCGGGCCGGAGCCGCTCCGATTTGGCTGTGCTCTTGGACGGTTTCATAGCACCGCGGTCAAGTATTCGGGTATAATCTTTCTCCTGTCAAGCTGTTGAATATATTTACCGGCAGGAATTGACCTGTTGAACCGCTTGCGTTTGGACTATGATCGCGGTTGATTGCGCTGGCACAACCTACTAGCAAGCTTTGGTCCCGAGATCGATGGTACCTGGATACCTCTCAGTTATTTGTCTCTAGTCTCAAAATCCTCCCAGATGATTGATATAAACCCCGCCGCTAGCTCCAGCACCGAGACTTTTGATGGACCAAAACCAAATATATGCCCGCCACAGAACACGGCTCAAGTCGGGACCGATTGCGCCCGTCTCGATGAAAGGTACGATTCAAAGAGCTTTTGCTAATACTACAGCTAATGATTCGAAAGGGTCGCATGAACCACCAACTATTAAGCATCAAGAAGGCTGTGCAATACGTGGCATTTCCCAATTAGGAAATCTGGCACCTGTGCGCCAACTCACTTCTGTGATAGGGAAAGAGTCACTTGTGCTAATAGTAAGTAGACACCGACAGCCACTTGTTGCCAGCTTTTTCCAGGCGCCTCTGCTTCAAACTTGTGCTACGGGACCGACCTGGCTTGATTCAGCTTGGGTGATCAGATCAAGTACAGCCTCGGGCGTCCTAATCCGCATATTAGGATTTGCTGTAGAGTGGAATCTTCTAGGGTGATTTCACAGTTTCGGACGTCCCATTTTGGACTCGGAAGCTTGTCTAGCTCAAAATCCCGAGTCATGAAAGTTATCACCGACTTTGAAGCATCAATACCTGTTGCGCTTGATACACAAGTGTCGGCGACTGTTGGTGCGATTTCGAGTCGTAGGGATACATAAGGCGTGGTATTTCGTCCATCCTTCAATTAGCCCTGATTGCAACTCTGGAGGTACATCTCACAACCATTTTGATGACTACCAGTGACTGAAATCATGTCATAGCGACATCGAAAGATTCCAAATCCGGACCGCCCCGTCGCGTATCCCTCTTAACTCGCGTCTACTGCTCAATTGTTTGTCTTCGCTTACCTGCAATGTCGCGACATCATTCGCGTCATATGTCTCGGGCACCGTCAACTCCAGTAATCACGCTCTATGATGTCCCAGGTCCTTCTCCTGGGCCATGGGCACCCAATATCTGGCGAATTCGGTACGACTGATTTCTTCTCATCATATTCACATATCTCATTTCCTCCTTTTTCTAGCTTCATCTTGAATTACAAACGACTACGCTATAGAACAGTTTGGGTCGAATTTCCTGATGTAGAAGCGACGCTGCGGTCGTTGGGAGCAGCTCCGAGCACAGTCCGTAGTGACGGAAGACCAGTATACACTCTTCCAGTAATTGTTGATCCAACACGAAACCCACTTGCCCCAGAAGTCCTCTCAAACACCAACAATATCGCTGAATACCTCGAATCGTCGTATCCAGCCAGACCAGTGTTTCCACCTGGATCTCGAGCTCTCGACCCATTATTTGTGCATTATGTCCAGGAAGTCTTTGTCAAACCATTGCTCCCAATTATGGTGCCCCTCAGTGTTCAACGGCTGGATAACCGGAGCTTGAATCACTTTCATCCATCGAGTTCGACTCTTCCGCCTGGACCTCAGCGAGAACAGGCCTGGGCTGCAGTCAAAGAGCAATTCGACTTTCTTGCCATGATCCTGGGCAAGAACGTCGGAGATGGAGATGGAATCGTTGTATCTGGACGCGAAGTTTCATATGCCGATTTCGCTTTATGTTCCGTCTTGATCTGGATAGAGAGAATGGCGCCTCATGATGGTTGGTCCAGAGTTAGAACTTGGAATGGAGGGCGCTGGAATCTGCTTTGGGAGCGTTGCAAAGCATATATGGACGAATGTTGAATTCAGTTATTTTATCGGACCATTAATTGTTCATATTCAATATGTAGTAGTATCCTAGCTGTATCGTAACCACCTCTCAGGAAATTATGACTCCGAGTGTTCTGCCTGCGAGCTCGCCAAAACATCACTGGCTGCTGGAGACCAGCGAGAATGTCCAAATTGAGCTGTACGGCAGCGGCCGCGCGGGCGGGAAACTAAGTCACATGGCTATCGCCTTTAGGACTTTGATGATCGTTTCTTGGATCCTGCTTCCGTCCAACAAACACGAACCACGACAGGTCGGACTCGTAATTTAAGGATTTGGTTTTTAGCGTTCTCCCACGGACTATGCTGCGGAATTTTGCCGTTGCAGTGCCGCCGGGACTGGGCGTGCTTCTACCCGGCATAGAGAAGCCAATTTGCGGTGTTTTAACTGGTTTCAATGGGCTTGTTTTGTTCACAGTGAGCGTCTTGCTCGAAGGCTTCAAATGGGGATGGTGTCATCTGTCACGACCCCACCGCACTTCCTTGGCTGAGTCGTATGACTGACGATGGCCGCATCATCGCCTGCTTACTACTGTATGAATTAATGGTATTTTTCTCCTAGCCCGAAACTCCAACGATTGCAGAATTGCTGTATATCCTTACCCTATTTCTTTTTAAAATCGAGGTTGCTATGAGGAAATGAATAATCGTGATTGGGGTGCTCGGCCCTTAGGACTCGGAGGCGGTTCCGTTTCTGGGAGGATCTTGTAAGTGTTTGACTGCTATATAAACGGCTTGGCCGAAAACACCATTTCTCCCGCTTTCTTCGATCTGCTCTCATCATCCTTGTAAAATGGCCTCTCGACACCGTGGACCACAGTCGACTCCAGTTATCACGCTGTACGATACCCCTGCTGGACATTCCTCGCAGGCCTGGGCTCCAAATGTCTGGCGCATTAGGTCTGTACTCTTTCGTCTTCTTGTCCTGATTGCTGAAATCATTGTGTAGATTGATTTTGAACTACAAACGCCTACGGTATCGCACCATCTGGCTTGAGTTTCCAGACGTCGAAATGACGCTCCGTGCAATCGCTGCCCCTCCAAGTGCAGTTAGATCTGATGAAAGTCCAGTTTACACTCTCCCAGTCATCGTCGACGCTACTCGTAATCCTTCATCCCCCACAATAATCTCCAATACCAATAACATCGCTGAATATCTCGAATCGACATACCCTGCTCGTCCAGTCTATCCCGAGGGTTCTAGAGCTCTCCAGACTCTCTTCGCACACTATATCCAGGAGATATTCGCGAAACCGTTACTGGCCATCATGGTACCCCTGAGCTACCAGAGAATGGGGGAGCGCAGCCAGACACATTTTGCGAGTCAGATCCCAGCACCTTCCGGACCTCATCGCGAAAGAGCTTGGGGTCTGGTCAAAGAGCAATTCGATTTTCTGGCTGCGATTCTCGATAAGAATGTTGGGGATGGAGACGGAATCTGTGCTATGGGATATCATGTCACATATGCTGATTTTGCATTGTGCTCAGTATTGCTTTGGATTGAGCGAATGGCACCGCAGGATGGGTGGGCTCGAGTTAGGGAATGGAATGGGGGAAGATGGGCGCGATTGAAAGAGAAATGTAGAGAATATATGGATGTCTTGTGATACGGGGTACATAGCTCAAGGACTATCGTAGCGAATGATGAGTAGAAATGGTAACATGAGCCGTTGGCTGGTTACACATATTTTCGCTGAGGACTGTTGCTCAGATCAGAGTGTGAAGACAAACACAGTTTGAGTACCGATGATTCACTCAGATCCATTTACACGATCAGCAAATCGCGATCCTCAATTGTTCCATCTGGCTAACCCCGGTCGTAGCTGGACAGCTTTGCCTATAATCTACGGCCGAAGAGTGCCCGCATCGCGGCTTCTACTGGCCTAGAGTCTCTTATTGACTCGGAACACAAAAATAACTGCATAGCCGTTCAGTTACCCGCTTGAAATAGCGCACTAGTGTCAATTGCGCATTTTGATTCGATCAAGCCCAAACGCGGCAGCACGTGCTGGGAACGTCCACCTGACCTTGAATCATGCCGTAGGTAGATACGACTCAAAATGCTATATGGACTAGTTATCTTCAGTGATTCTAAGATGGAATACCAAGTCCTCTCAATGGATTATCGAGACCAACTTTGGTTTCATTGAGCTGCACCTCCGGCCAGCGGATGCAAATCAGGGCATCCACCGATTGATGTAGGCTACCATTCCAGATCGCGAGAGAACTCATGGTCCCATGCATTGGGCTTTCTAAAGTCCTCATCTGTAGTCATGAATATGCAGTACCGGGGCCCAGTTTAACCTTGATCTGAATTGTCTGCTGTGTCTCGGCGACTAAAAGCTGACATGCGAGCTTTGATCGCCGGGTTCCGTGAAATTGGTGACATGTTGCCGACGTGGTTACCATTTGTGTCATACTTTTCACGCTGTCCCTGAGTTAGAAGCTCTCATATTTATTCACAATAGCGTTCAAAATTTGTACAAATACCAGAATGTCCGAGAAAAACAAAAAAATCCTATTATTTGGCGCTGGAACTTACTGTGGTCAGGAGAAAGCTGCAGGAAACGGACTTGCCAAAATCAGAATACTTGAGGATATCCAGGAGAATTCTGCGCCGGTTCTGCGTAATTGTTGCGTCGAAACAAGGTGGGGGCAAGGAAAAGAATTGTTTGTGACGCGGTCACAGAGGTCACAGCAGTGATGTGATCTTTCCCGGCTTCGTCATCGATGCCCGCCCCGACGACCAAGTCGAATCCTCCCGATAAAATTCCAGTCAAGTCCGACTATCCATGAGAACTATCTGTGACCTTGAGGCCCTCGCTCGAGTCCTAAACCAACCGCAGCAGACAATTCGGCCGTCGGTATGACAATCCCCCTTACTTTGACCTTTGGCTGGGCGCTGACGCGCAGTCACAGCTCATTTCATCATCGTAACGAGGTTTTCCACGCTTATGCGCCATGGTGGTCGATCCTGGCTCAGCAAATGCTTGGTTTTGTTCGGCCAGCCTCATCCAACGGTTCACCATTGTTTGACCAGACGACTAAACCTTATTGACCCAGCAGTTTTCCGGGAACGTGACTTTCGGCAGGTTCCGAGCGGTCCGTTGCTCCGTTCCCCTTTAAGCACCAGCGCCCAGAGGGTTTTCCCAAGGATTTTCCTGCTTGTCACTTGAAATAAATAGTGTTTTGAAACACGCCCATCAAAGCTCGACCTTCGTCGAAAAGAGAAATAAAATTTGTCATCATTTGAGCACATGATCCGTCGGGTCTCTGAGCTACTCCGTTGACCAACGTCTTCCGAAAAATACTAGAGGAGGACTAGGGATACTATTGAAATAATACAATCTAAATTAAATTATTGTATTATGTTTCTTTTCAGTGTGGATCAATATTATCATTTAATGCATAATTCTCACTATACTCAGGGCCTTTCCAAACTCGCGGGAAGAGTACCCCTCACTCGCTCCCGCTCCTCCCTCGCAAGCTCGGGGGGCCCCCCGAACCGCGGGAGTCTCCGCGGACGGCACGCTAAGACTTGCACTTAAAACGTATATGTAGAGAACCATCATCAGGCCTTTCAAAAAGATAGACATCTCCGGGATTTGAACCTTCGCAAGTCCATAACAAGCGAGAGGATAACAAACGCGGAACCACTAGACAACCTGGGCTTCCCAAGCTAGTAATTTACTCGGTATAGCTAAGGGCTGGCTGCGGCACGGGCCATCCAAAGACAACAACGTCATATGCAACGGCCAGGCGGAAGTTGCCGAGGTCACGTTCCCGGAAAACTGCTGGGTCAATAGCGTCAACTATTATGGGGAAGCCATTCAAGAATTCATCGCAGCTCCCGCTAGCATCTATTTCTCTCCCAGACCGCCCACGATGTCCTCTCGTCCCAGGTCTGTTTTTCTCGGTTTTTGCATATTCTCATTCTCACCTCATGACAGACTTTCTGGGTTCCACCTGTTCACTCACAAAACAGTTCAGATATCCAACCGCCGTCCCGCTCTCCCTTGCTCCCCTAAATCCCGATTTTCGTCATTCCATCCTGGGTCACCAACGTTTACCTCGGCAACAGCTCCAGCTCAAAGCACCAATGCATGATACGAAAGATATCCCATTATTATTATCATGCTGCGCTAAATGTCACCTTTCTCCCAACCCCTCGCGTTGGGCGATGTCGCCGTTTGGTCTCAGGTCAGTTTTCCGGCCTTTGCTTATTTCTATTCTGACTTCTTTTCAGACACCAATGATTTCCCTCGGCGCATTCCTTGACTCCAAAGACATTCCAGATATCCAATAGAGTCCCAGTTGGCCTTGCTGCCTCGAATCCTGATTTTCGTCGGTCCAACCTCGGTATCTAATTCTTCAACGTAACCGCCCCAGCCTCCAAATGAGCGTTGGAAACCATGATGTCGAAAGTCTCGAAGAATCGAGTTTGCAGTCAAGGTCCGTTTTCCCCAGTCGATAGGCCGTAGCGCTCTCAACGAATTTCATGACTGCATCAACGTTTCCACTGGCCAATGCCATGCTAGTTCCTCCTCGAGTTACTCGTCGCTCATTCCAGCAGCGAAGGGTGTGTTTTTCACGTCTTATGAAAATTTGCCCCTCGAAGGTTTACGATGGTTTCGTAGCTTATCCCCATCGTCCATTTCCACTATGTTTGTTATCATACCGGTCGCTATATCCGCTATCGTATCCCAACGCTATGGAAAGTCGATTTCGTCCCAGTGCAATCTAGGCATCAAACGACGCTGCTATGGTATCGATAGAGTCATCTTGAACCATCGGGGAAGACCACGGTCCTGCAACCGTCTCGCGGGACATGATATCGCAAAAAGCCAAAGTTGGCTGTCGATGAGGCAATATGGCTCGATTAGCGCTGTAGTCTCCCTAGAATCGTCTCAAGGTCAGTATGAATCATCACGAAAAGCGTCAGAGCTTACCTGAAAAAAGTGGTAAATCGAAGATTTGGCCGCCTGGAGGTGGAAAACGAAAAATGGCAAGGATGACCAGCTCTGGCATATCATGGTTACATTTAATGATATCCAAGAATGCAGAGAAATGTTGTTCTAAAGCTGGGCGGTGATATTCGGCTGTCGTAAGCCACAGCTGCAGATTGGCTGGTCGCGGAGGTGAATGGAAAGAGTCGGACCATTGGAGGTATAAGCCCTGTCTGCACCTGTTATAGCATCTGAAGATTGGTCCCAGGCCACCTGGAATGATCTGACCAGACGGCTGCTGCTCGGGACCGGGTTGTAGCTGAAATGGACAAGATCGACCGTCGAGGTCAGTATATTGGTGGTAGAGCTTCAGAAGTTTCCTGTAGCAATGTTTGAATGAATGGAATTCGTCACAAAAAGCGCTGAAGCATACCTTGAAGAAGTCCAAAATCACGACTTTGGCGCTGGCGGCGATTTCGACCAACGACATGGGACCTGGCCGCAGGGAGGTTCTAGAGGAGAGATCTCCTTGATTCTCTGCCATTCAGAGATGCGAACTGGAGCTGCGGCAAATGGACACCTGATAAACCAGGGTCGTCTGATACTGAGAGAGATCCGGTCGCCAGAAAAGTCGCAAAGTCGATATCGTCCAACGGCGACGTCGACAGCGAAAGGAGCTGCTCTTGTATCTCTGTAATCGGCCCAGTGAAACGAGAGAAGCCTTGCGAAAGCGGAGGTCGCTTGAGACCTGGCGGTAGCTCAAGCGAACGAAATTCCGTCTCTAGTTGGAAATATGCATCCAGTCATTTCTAAATTTTCCTGGAGGATGACCACGGTAAGTAGTAATCAGAACAACAAGCGTTGAAGGTTGCCTGATAAGGCTTGGGAATCGAATTTTGGTAGATGCGTCACGTGACGTTCAGCCTAGGAGAGAGCGGTCCTCCAACGACCATATTCCAGCCAGGATGTCGAAGGAGGATGGGAAATGGATAGCAGACGCCATACTGGATTTGGGTTTGGCGGAATCCGCAGGACTTCTGGCGCCAAGGAGCGAAATGGTGGTCCGATAAAGATTCCACCGAGACAAGGATTAGCTCTGACCTGAGGACATATTTCAATGACGCACCAGCTGCGGTGTATCATTCTGAACCACGAACACACGCCTCTGATACCCATTGCGTAGCGTCTGTGTTCCAAAAACAGTCCAAGACATTCGAGGTGCATCGGAAAGCGACCAACAGAGCTTCTTCGTTTCCGCAGATCTATTCTTCTTCATATTCCACGGTCTCGTTCGCTGTCCACCATTTATGGTGCTGGTTTCGGGTCTCTGACATCCATTGCGTAACGTCTGTGTCCCAGAGTCAGTCCATGTCAATCAAGATGTAGCAGAAAGGGATGGACACACCTTCTCCGTCTACCCAAATCCATTTCTCCTTCTAATTCTATGGTCGCGTTCGGTGTTCAGCAGCATCAATGATGCTTTTTTTTTTTCGGTCAATATGGGCCACGAGCAAAAAGAACCTGGCTCGGTTTATCATTCGAGATTGGACAAGCGGCGAAATTTCCAGGCTTCTCAGCAGCTCTTGAATCCAACGCGACCATGAAAGGTCTTGCTGTATGACGATTCAGCATAGCTCGGGATGAAGATGTGCATTGACTGACAACCAGAAATGTCACGCGGCTGCCTGGATTTGATGGCTCTGGACAATGCTGCGACGAATTCCTAGAGAATGGCATGAGAATTGCACAGCGAAACCACGATTTGACGATACCTTGCTATGCGCAACACGAGCAGCTGCTCTCATCATGTCGAGCGGAGGACCAGGAGGCCAAGAAAGAAGAAGGGCATCCATCCACCATGGAGAATCGGGCCATGGACTGGCTTGGACTGGCTTCCTAGATATTTGGACTGAACGCAGGGAAGACCAGGCTGACCAGCAAATAATTATGATGAGAGCAGAGCGTGGGAAGGATTACTCGGGATCAAGCAGCCGAAAGCCACGTAACAAGTAACACGTGTTTTGCCTGTTTCAGTCTCCATCCCACGAGCGAGTATCGACTCCAGTTCCCATCGAATACTAACCAAGCCATGAGCAGTGAGCTCGCAAATCTGTCAAGAAACCGGAAATCCTGATAATTTTGACAGGATCGCTTCGGGATTCAATTGACGACTTGAATAAATGTCATCTGTGCGGTCATGTTGGGCACAAAGATTCATCTGCAAAGGCTCCAAAGACCGTGCATTCAGCGCGCCTTCAGAATCTCCTCCTCTGCAATGAGATCCCCCTGCAGTCTGAGCTGGCTCAGTTCCAAGATCTTATCGCTACTGAACAAGCCGGCATCGTCGATTTGGATCGCCAGATCCTCAAAATGCGCCACACATTGAAATCGCTCTTTGAGAAGCGGGTACAGAAACAGCGTAACATTGTGGATTACAAGAAGGTGGTTGATCCACTCCGTCGACTGCCTGAAGATCTTCTTCGAGAAATCTTTCTTCCACTAGCACAGGCTGAGCCTCAGAGCTCTACCTCGCTCAACACCAGCGTCTGACCCGGGTTTCCACTCGGTGGATCTCATATCCTCGACTTTGGGCATCTATTCGTGTTGTTTATTTCAAGAAGAAACAACTTCGTCCTGAAAACAAAGGACATCTCAGCATTGTTGACTCAGCTTTCCAGAGCAGGTCAACATGGCCTGGATGTCGTCATATCCTTGCAAATACCGGGACGACTTCGGCTCGTTGGACCAGCTGGTCATTCACCACAGTCCCACTGATACCACGATTCTGAAGCCAATCCGTGGCGCATTGCAACGTTTTACCACCCTGGAACTTTCGTTAAAAGACGAATGGACCTCTTTGACTCGAACGCAATGTTCCGAGACGACGATTTCCTGATGGTTTTCTGATTCAGGACATCAATGGTATATCCCTGATTAGATCTGGGAAGGTCCTGGGATGCTAAGACCATTATGAACGCCGAGACTCGCTCGAGTGCAATTGAGGAAGCAGAGCGTATTCGTCTCAATCACCGCAGGCACACTACATACTTCGAAAATACATTCAATCAAAGTCCGTGTCCGTCTGCCGATCTCACGCGCATCAACCGTCCACTCCAAACGCAATCCAAAGCATACTGACCCTTAGTTGCTCTCCAAGTCCCAAGATTCACGTTTTGAACTAGCTATCTAGAATAAATGATGAAACGTGGGTTTATAAGAAAGACACAGTTGGGGACCGATTGCTTCTGTAAAAGCTGCCTATCACTAGCTAACTCTGTGCCTTGTCTCCAACGCATTCAATATAAATACTTGAATACTCAGTCACAGTGCTTAATTCAAGGTTCATAGCTCTCTTAGTCCATTTTTGGTTCGACCTTGAGACCGAAATGGATCCAAAGCTGGTCGATAGACACACTAAAATCGTCAGAATCATTGCCCCCAATGGAATGCCTTGTCGAAACTGCATGCAAGGAGCATAGCCCGCTTGGATTGGGGGCGCCTTAGATGCATCACGGAGATCGCCGGCCTAAGGCACGTGGCGGGTCTAGGCTTCGGATCGGATTTGGAATCATCTCGACCCTTCCACATCATCAGCTTTTTACCTGGATGTTCAGCGTCCCTCAGGTTCTGCTCTGTCGCGTATTCGTGCTCATTGGATCCAGGAATGGTTCGTCGGGCTGCGTGTCCGATCAGCTTCTTCTCTGACGGCTTTTCTAGGCATCCTCGAATCTGCGGCAATTTCGGAATATACAGGCTTTTCTTTTATCCTGAACGTGGTAATTCTGACTGAAAATACGGTCAGCAATGATCTTGTTTCGTGGCGCTCTGAGCTATTCTGCAGGCTCCAGGCTCTCCATTTACAAGGCTAATGTCTTGATCGATAAGCAGCTCTGTCGTCGCTGTATCGGCCTTCAACCCCATGGTGTCGAGGATTCGTGCTCATATGGAAAGCTAGAGGCTAGGCTAGCTCGTCGACTACATGTCGCTTTGAAGGCTGGCGCTGCTGGGCATGCAATGCTGTATCTGGGATAGAGTTACTATTTCCTTGTTCTTTTTCTTTTGACATGGCTGATTATATTCCGCAGCTTCGTCTCGCGTTTCGACATGCTCTTTGCTACGTCCATTCCATTACTGGCTCAGGCATGCTTGCCTATTCCCTTCTTTTGACGCTCCTCATGTATCTCGCAGGTCTATTCCTTGTCGTTATGCTTCTCTTTATGCTTAGCAGTCACGACCGTTGATCATGAATGCTCGAATCATACCAAACCTTTGACTGGCGGAATGAGAGGATGAATCCTAGATGCGAGCCGGCTCCATGTACGTTTTGTCGGCCTTTTATTCTTTTATTTTTCCTTGACGCAATCCCGCAGCTCATTGCTCTGTCCTGCTATTTATGGTCTTTGAACGCCCTCTCCAGGTTCGCACCTCAACCGTTGGTTCAACAGGGTCCAATGAGCAAGTCACATCGGGTACGATTTCCTCTCTCTGTCCCTTTGACAATGTTCATGATAACCCCAGGCCCCCCATCACCGTCCTAATGCTCATCATGCTTGGACAACGTCGAGCTCCTTTGCCCTCTTTTGTCCTTCGTCGTCGAGCCGGCGAACCACGAAGGCGGCTGATTTATCCAGAGCTCTTGACAAAGAAGCTCTTTTGAAATTTTCGACGGTGAATCCTGGGTCAGGAGAGATAAGAGAGCTGGTACGTTTTCTGGTCGTTGTTCTTTACGTCTCGTTAACATGATTCAGCAGGTCTCATACCTTTTTCTTCGCCATTCTCCACCCTCGGTCCAGTCATCCCTTTGCCTTGATTCCTCTGGCGTATGTTCGCCGTCTCGTCTTCGTTAATCGCCGTCTCATGATATTCTAGGATCTCTGATGTCGGACCTTGAAGGTCTGGGTGATGGCACCGTCTACGGCGACTGGTTTATCTACTTTCCTTTACTAGCTAATGTTTTGCTTCCACGGTTTCACAGGGCTCGTCGTACCTTTGTCCTCACCAATCTCAAGAGCTGGCTTTATATTCGCGTTGATTCTATAGCGTATCCCTTTGTTTCGTGTTCGTCGCCTGCTTCACGATGCTCTAGATCTTTCGACGTCCTCACGGTTCAATGAGCAACAGCGTGGTGACTTTCGCATCGAAGATGGGTCCAGGAGCTGGACGGATGAATGAAAAGGGGAGGATCCGGCAGACGGTCCAAGAAGATATAGCTTGCGCTCGAAAGATGTTGTATGTCCCTTGTTTCTTTTTGCCTGCTCCATTTCTCAAAGGCGTCCAGACCAGTACCGCCTCAAGACCATCGTCACGTCGGATTTCCTCGACTGCAAGTCACCTTCTTCAACGTTGAACCCGGTTGACCCGTACCTAGGTCTTTTCCTCTCAACCACGGAGAGCGAGAAAAGGTTGCAGTTTTGTTTGGGGCAGCATGTCTCGCTGAGGTCAGCTTTACCGTCAATCCTTTGGTGACCGTGTCGCTTATGGCATGTGCCAGATTATGAATACCTCGTCGGTGTCGTGTGGATACCTCATTGTCGTCGTCTAGATTCAATACAAATCTTCTTCATCTCTAGTCGTCTCTCGGAAGCAGGGCATTATAGATTAGATATCAACTGTCGACCTCGAGCTCGAGGTCGAGCTCATCACCGCTATTATTGGAGGAGCGGCATCTTGGGTGCCATAAACTCCATGGACTCGACGGTACCTCAGAGGATAGAGAATGACCAAGCCTGTAGGGGTAAGATGATTTCCATCGCATTTCTTGTTTTTTGGCCGCCCGAATGGTAGATATCGTTGATGCACAGCCGCTTCCCCGAGGTGATCCACCCTACACAACCTATTGCGCATCTCGAGGGTGCATTCAGCTGTCCATGTCATGTATAGGCCAGATATTACGAAGGCGCCAGAGAGAGAACGCCATCCATCTCTGGGAGAATTCGCAAGGAGAAGAGATGCAGAAGCACCTGCAGTCGACGGGACCCGTCGGTGGTGGGAGTAAGTAGGCGCTGATCGGTCCGGGACGTGTGACGACTGATCTTGTGAGAGAGCACAAACCCGACTTGGACCTGGCTTTCATCTATCCAACGTCTACCTTCTAAGGTCCGGATCCAGTTGGGCTGTTGTGTGGCGTCCCTCGGTGACTGTCGCAATCTCCAGATTTTGCGCCGGTGTAGCTCTGTCTGTGGTGACGCTTCTGCTTCACGACGTCTCAGACCTGGGTCCAATGACTTGCTGTGGGAGAGATGATAGCATTGGGACAATATTTGACGCTACATATGTTCTCTAGAGCTTCTCCCGTCATGTGGGATTCTATTGGTCGTTTGCAAAGATATATTGTGGCGGTTGAAATCTCTGCTACCTCGCGATGGCAGATACGGGATAAACTGGAAAACAGCACTGTTTGGGACGAAATGGGAGTTCGGTCTTTGATGGCGGATGCTGGATATCATAGTCGGGGTATTTGCCCAAACACCCGCGCCATTATGTCTCTCAGTACCATAGCTACTCTCTCTTATTATTTGTTGGTCACTGAGACATACTAATGACATAGGTACATGAAAAAATGAGATGCATCGAGACGGTGTCCCAAACTCGAGCCAAAAACGCGCCACGAAGGTCATTGATAATCAGCCATTGTCGAAAGACACTGATATCTGTGACTTCAACAAGTCTTGAACATCAATTTCCGTGTCCTTTTCGGACGCGGCATTGCTTGCTCTTGTATTCAAGTCCAAATTGGTGAGAATGCCGTCCAGTGACGCGAATCTGGGGCGTCTCATCTGCTGTATTGGTCGACGGTGGCACTGCCTGAATAAAGAAGTGGATCTGTTTGATAGGTAGTTCCTCGGAGATGCGTAAACTCTTGACTGAGAGCACCCGTGGTAATGTCGCCATATTTCTCACATCCAGATCCATTGACAGCACGACTGACTTCCTCACTACAAGCAGACCAAATATGTACTCATTCATAGGTATGTGTGGCGCCTCAGGATATCATTCACTCATCTACTAGGCGCTCACTGGCTCACACCGATATCGAGAGATGTGGTACATCGATTGCATGGGATTGATTTTGGGAGGTGGAGCTCCCCGATGTCAAGATAGGTCGTATGGTGGCGCCGAATATTCCGTGTGTGGAGAGATCTAGAGCTGTAACGGACATTCCTTATCTATTTATCTTATCTAGTCAGTAGTGACTTATTTGGCTCGCCTGGTATAAAAGGCGAGCCATCGACTCATCTCTCTTTCTTTATGCTTATACTCAACCACATTGTCGCACTGTAAACCCCAATATATTTGGCCTCGTTTACGTGATGCGTGGAGTAAGAAGCTTCGAGGCTATCCTTTACAGCCGTTTAAGAAACGATAGACCACATCAAAAACTGGTGCTCTTCGGCGGAGTTTGACAATATTATGTAGCACTGTTTGTACGATCCCTGGATAGTCATTTCCTGTCACATTTCAGACTGCCCTTTTGACAACGTCTCCACCGGTTTCTCTCTATGTCTATCGCAGATGCCGTCGAGTGCGCTCGCTGACACCAGTGATAGAATGAATTCGGCTTGCGCTAAGCGTTGGATTGTAGGTCATACGCAAAACCATCTGTTTTTGCGCCTCAGGGATATGGCGTCGATTGGCTGGCATGACCGGTATGATTGAGGAAAGTTCCTGTCAACTGAGACGACATAGTAAAATTGTTTTGTATAAACAATGCTACATAATATTCAAACTCAGCCAAAGAGGACGAGTTTTTGATGCGGTCTATCGTTTCTTAAACGGCTGTAACAAAGGCGACCAGCCTCTACAAGAGCACCACCAAATTGAAATGTCACCGGCTTCCATGACCAAAGGTGGGAGAACTAATAATACCCTCGAGAGACCACCGAATTGAACAACGGCCAAGGTTGATTAGATAGCTGCAAGGTATCATTTGGGAAAATTGAATATGTTTGAGGAAAGGTTTCCCCGTAGAGCTTGAAGTCACCGGACCCACTGTACAATTCGCTGAATGCACAGGCCAGCAGCATTGGACATCACTTCGACAGATTCAGACAAACCTAAAGAGAAGTCACACTCCGAGCAGTTTGGGACGTATTCATTGTGTTGAATCGACAATTGAACCAAAAGATAGGATCTGCCGGCAGTCATTGCACAAGCTACATCTATGTGATGCCGTTGCCATATTCTACTGTCTATGGAATAGAATGTCATGCAATCTCGTAGGCAAATGTAACCAGAGGCGGCAGTACGGTCGGCTATAAGGGAAAATGCTGATATTTATGAGTGCTTGGAGGCTCCACTGAGGGAGCAGCATTTAAAATTGGAGACTCGCCTCTGGATGAAGGAGGAAATGAACCGTCCACGACCTGAAAATCTATTTGGGATTGGAAAATTGAACCAAAAGGCTCGCTGTGACTGAAATTCATGTCAATGCCCGCGAGGAGTTCAGCCCCTGGACATATATCCATGCAGTATCACCCAGGCCTAGGAGCCTGGATATGTCCACATACCGAAAACTCCAACGACCTCCCAGCAAAGGCATCAAACCCGTTACGGCAAACTCATCAAGGATATCAAGCCCAGTTAAGCTGTTCGGATCAAGGCCTATCCTTATTATTCCATTTTCACCGAGAACAGCAGCGGAGTTTCAAATAATTTGAGTCATTCTCAGCACGTGACAATTGTCTGTCGCATCGGGCGCCGCGATAGACTCTACCTCGCCTCTGTGATCATCCCGAACTGCCCCATGCTCATCCCGGCGAAGTGCTCGCACTTCTTCCTCCAGAGACCGAATGTGAATCATGATCTGATGCATGGTTTGCCTTTCCAACTCCTCTGTACCTTCATGTACTCGGGTCAAACTCGCACGGCCATGTTTTGGCCTTGATATTCGCCATGAAACTGGGGCTGATTGCGATTTGGTGGTCAAGAAAGGGGACGGGGTTAAATTTGTAGATTTCCTGGGGCGTCTGGAGCGAAGAAAAATGAATATGCAGATGCTGAGTATCACCAGTATTGACATTGCCCCGACGGTCGATCCTATGATAATGGACGGTGGGGTCGAGCTGTGATTATGTAGCATCACGGTCCTGGTGGGGAATTCTACAGGGCTAGAACTTTGAATACATTCAGCCTGGAATCCTGCCTGGATTTCAAGAACTCACGAGAGTACTGTGGACGCTGAGGTTGATGAAGCTGTAGTCCTTGACTGACGCTCAGAACTCGAACTATGATGTAGCCTGAAATATTGTGTCAGGTCGAGATTGAGCGATAAGAAGATCCTTCCCACGTAGAAGATGTGCTGCGAAGATTGAGCTGATCGCTCCGGACTTGAGATAATAGCTCACCTCATCAAGCTCCTGACGGAACCGGGGTTGGCTCTGTACCGTCAAGTTATTTGTGTTAACTTAGCGATAGCGCATGATATACCTCGTGATCGTCCGAATTCGACTTGAAAATGTGGTCGTTGGCGCATGAACGATATTGGATGTTTTCGCGGCCAGTGTCAGTGGAATAGTGGCAGATGTAGCTGGGCCGGCTGTAGATTCTGGAGTGCCTTTGGCAGTTGTGTCACTGCCGCAGCTTGAATTGTCGCCAGTACCACCATAGAAGAAGGTCCCACTACTCGTGAGAAATGGAAATCAACTCCGCAGCCGAGTCGAGACCGCTATCTGTCCTCCTGGTTGTAGCTTCCTTTCATGCATTATATGCTGCTGAATTCACCCTCCTATATACACGGAAACTGTTCATTTTGCCCCAGAGAACCGGCCCGAATGCGTGCGAAGCTTAAGTGCTGAGTGAGAAAGAATGGCGAATGTTTAGCTGTAAAGACTGTCTGGATAGTGGGGGAAAGAGGCGGAAGAGATTTTGGGAGTAATGGAAGCAGATGCTGCAATTCATGTACCGATTTTCGTGCATTATAACTCGGAGTCCCCAACGTCACTGCAAATCATAGATGAAGTTACTGCGGTGTGATAGGCCACATTATCCTAGGTGAACGACGGTGCGAAACAGAAGAATGCCGGCAAGCCATGACATCGTTATGCTGGATGATCTTCAGGAATGAAGACTGCGCCTAGGTACCCATCAAATCTTGAATTATGGACTTCAGCAGGCGCAAATACTGGATACATACCACTGGCAATCCCGACAGAAGGAGGAAACAATGTTCTCTTGAACACTGAGCTCCTTGTCCTTTTCTTTGACAGTTGCTTTGTGATCGCACCATGACTCGATGATTATCAGATCACGGGAGTCGTCATCTATTATCAGAGATACTTTCACAACAGCAGACGGTACCGCAGTGCTGGTACCTTCGGTCAATTGCGGGCCCTTTGTCCACGGGGATCAAGTTCTAGAGCCTCCATTTAGCATCTTGTAGGTAGCCACGAAATATTGAAGTTGTGGCGAGTAAAGTGGCGAGAGGAGGCTGTGCAGCAGAACAAGAACAAGGGTAGAATGTCAGTGACATCAAGACAAGGAACGAGGAAGATTGAGGTAAGTATATCCAAGAGCTGTACAAGCTTTTCTTTGAGCGCCTTTAACATACTGACTGCGGAGCCAAGAATCAGTGGTTCTTTCGCGCTGGCATGTGATTTGAGTTGACGAATCCTTGAAGTTATTCTGCCTCGGGCCGACTCATGAGTGTCCAGGAGATCGTACCTCAGGTATTGTTCTGATGGCCGTGCAAAAAAGGATAGTAAAAACATGCGTGTCGTTTCTTCTCTTCATTTGCTGACTATAACTGCAACTCAGCGCCCTTTTACCCCCTTTCATTGTTTTTTCGAGATGTGGCGTAACAGACACATGCCGGCAGATTGTACCAGCTTGTACAGCTCGTTGGATATAGCCTTGTACAGCTCCTTTGATGTATCTTGACCTTGTTTATTGAGTCATCATTGACATCGAAGCCTTGTTCTCCTTGTTCTCCCTTGTACTTGTTGTACAGCTACATGCACTGCCCAGACATGAAGCAGAGTATAAAAGCCACCAGAGGGATGAAATATATTTCTCATTACAATCATGCAAACTTGGAACTCGTATGCTCCTGATCTCTCCATGAGCCAGTCAGGTGAAATCGCTTGGAACGACGTGTATGGGCTCAACTCCAAGGGAAATTACCGGGAAGAATATTTGGCTGCCGTTCAACAAGATAGAAAGGCCTTGGACTTTCTGAATCTATTCATTAACATTGGAAGAATGCCCGTCATTACCGAGGAGTACCGCCACTGGTTTTTAATTGCAATTCACCGTGCTCCGGCAAGTTATGAGAAAATCAAAGCTTACATGCATGGAGCAGTGGTAGAGGAACTTGGACATTGGTGTCTCCTGTAAAACGTCAGGCGGGTTCCGACGGACTCTGGCACTACTATTGGGCGCCGCCAGCTTTATCCCAAGCCCAGGCCGTCAAACATCCTGTTGCGACCGGATACCCCCAAACCGAGGCTGTCAGGCAGCTTCTGGGATTGTGTCCCATCTGTTGACGTCGCCGAATTTCTAGGTAAACATGTAATCCCGGCCGTACGGTTGTCTCGGTGATCGTGAACAACCGGGGTATTCAAACATGCTCAGACCCACACTGCCATGGCCGCGAGATGACATTGCCAAACGATCCGACCCTCCCTCCACACCCCTGAGATCCCTTGACTTCGACTGCCTATGTCCCATTTATGACTTCAATTTGTGTATTTGTCCTCTCTAGCTGTGTTTTAATCTCTTCTTCCGCTACATTTTCGCTGTTCTTATCTTTGTATCTTTACTATCTGTTCTGAATGTTGTACTGTTGTGCTCTCTACCTTGTATTGACCATCATCTGAATCTGTAAAGTTCGTGGATTGATGCCAGGATTGTCGGACTAATGCAAAGAAAAGGTCCTGTTCACAATTGACTCACGCTAATTGCTGGGCGCAATTATGCTCTGGTTGGAGGTGGAATTGAGACACAAGGTCATGATCCTCTTAAAATAGTAATCCACCGGGTAACTTTCTCGTCCAAACGGCCTTTGCAGACTTGAGCAAAAAGGAAGCATTGTTATCTCGAGTTTGCGAATACGGCGCATGACTAAATTCCAATCACCAAGGCCATGAAGTCCGCAGTAATCTCGACAAATCTGGAGTAAGAACATCGGCCGGTGTAAGCTGAGAATTCAATGGACTTGCTATCACATCTCGGGCTCTGTTCTGCCGAGATTCAAGAAGTGACGCATAATCTCATACCTTTGCTGCTGGTCCATTAGATTCTTGAAATCCTTTCTTTTGGTTCTCTTCTCGCTGGCGTGGCCTCGGTGGTGTCGCGAGGGAGAAAGACTTGATTATTCAATCAGGACGGCCTTTTCTGCGCCGTTGATGTCCTTTCATATCAGACTCCAGTCGCACTGATTTCCATACACCCAAATTGCTCGACGCCACCAACTTGCGCTGGTCTCCGCTTCGTAATGCATTCAAAGCCCGTCGTTTTGATTCCAGCTGTGGTATGAATTCATCATGAGGACATCGGACATCGTCTCCGAAAGCGATCACCGAAAGGTCCCGATGATCCGAGATTCCGCTACCCGGTCTATTCGGCTCGGCTTCGTAAATTTTCCCATTCCTTTCTCCCTTCCGCCCACCTCGTTGCATTCGCGTCCGTCCTCCCTTTATACGGTGCCGTCTGGAGATCCGATGGAGCTCAGGCTCTCGTGTTGTTGATTATCGCGCTCTGTCAAGGTGCGTCGAGCGGCTTGAGCCTTGCCTGCTGTCTCTGACCTTTTTTTCATAGACATATATAAAGATTCTCGGAATTCCTCTATTCTGGACGTGGCGCAATCGTTATGAGAGGCAACACGTCATGCCCACGACCTTGCCTGCGCGTCTCCTCAGGCGCATTATCGATGGGAGACGGAAGGTGACGCTGGCGAGAGGATGCAGCGGCATAGGGTTGGGATGATTTTGCGGATGCGAGGGAGAAGATATGCGAATGGGCGGTGATGCAGATGGAAGGTCGGCGTCGTGGTTTTTCTCGACCGTGACCGCTGCTATGGCCGACATTCCAATAGCCGTCGACATTCCTGCTTCCATCGACATTGAGGTCGAGGTTCCGTCGATATCGACCAGCAGAACCAGCGCTGTTACGTCTAGCAAGGTCGATATAGTCGACGCGCAGGCGCAGCATTCGAGCGCTTATAGGCCGAGAGCCAGGGAGAAAGGGCGTACAGAGGAAGGTGACGCATAGAGGGTGGCCACAGCTCCCTCCAGAGCTCATACGGTTTGTGTCGGCTTTTCTGCGCTTGGAATTGGACTGATATGCGTCCTTTTTCATTGTTTCTGCTCCGTTTTTTGTTTCGTTGACCGTGTCGTCATTCCATTATTCCTTGACTTTCTCCTTACCAATGCTGCCTATGATGGGTACGACACCGACGACGCGCTCTGCTGCAGCGAGAATGACGACGACGAGACATTTCCCGGGCGTCGACGTGACCTGTAGGAGCTGTCGAGCAGAATGGCTCTACGTCAAGGCGAGAGAGCACAAGGGAGACGCAGAAGCTCTGGGATTGAGGACGAGAAACGTGCGTATATAGTGATTCAAGCTTTTTCTCTTCTGATTATTTCATAGACGTTACAGCCTGTTTTCGGCGCGACCGACTATGAAACCCGAAGCGTCGTAGAAAGCTTCATCGAGCTTGGAGAAGGCACTATTCGCGATGTCATTACTATCGCCAGAGATCGCCAATGGTTGAATAAGCATACCAAATTACGCGACATGCTGAACCAAGCGGCTCTGGCCTCCCGATTCGAGTCAGTCGACCAGCTCGACAACCATATCCCCTCTTCCAACCAGCTCTCCTCGTCAAACCAAATATCTTTTGCATCGTCTATACCGTCGAACCGCCCGCTAGAGGAAGAAGAAGAATCCGAGGAAGAAGAAGATGCCGATTTCCTTCACATGACGGAAAACGACGGTGTCAGAGACCTTGCTCTGATGGACTGGGCAAGGTTGCGGATCCTTGACGGATTCTGGATGAGTCCAGCGGATCAGTGGTACGGATATACCGCCCCTGGATTCACGAGGGACCAGATTGGCCTTTCTATCGTCACTGTCTCGGTTCCACCGTCGCATGCGCTTTGCGAGCAGGCTTTCATGGCGCATCGGAGAGCGATGGTGACGATTTTGCTGCCTGCGATGCGAAATGTCGTCCGGAGAATCGTTTGGAGGTGAATGATGGGCTTAGAGACGATGGGGAAGAGGCTGGAATGCAGGAATCCGGCGCTGCTCGTCTTGCACCCATGGATCCAGTCATCAAAGCCGCGCGGATGAGCCCTGAAGATGTCGTCATTGCTCTGCGAGATGAAGGGATTTGGTTCGAAGGAGTTGATTGGGTCGAGAGGCGACGCAATGAGACGCGGACAAGAGAAGCGAACGAGACACGGACAAGAGAAGCGAATGAGACGACAAAAGGCCAGGGAAGCGACAGTTCCACGAACTCCAGCACCTCGACCAGCCCGGTTCTCTCGACGACAACATTGCAGACGACATCGTCTCCACCTGCAATTGATACCTCGAAACCGACTATTTCGAGGAATAGTGGTCCTATTCTCTCGGAGAGTGCGAGCTCTAGGTCAATTCCGTCGGAATCCTCACGGATAATCTCGCCGGAGAGCGTGAAGCATTTGCCGCAGTTTAGTTTGCAGGCGTTTAAATCGGTGAGCGAATGTTCTTCTTCGTCTTACTTATATCTTTTTCATTCGATTTCCCTTGTCTTTTTATGGTTTACCTTTGGCTTTTCTGGTTTTCTCATTTGTTTCGCTGCGACCCTCGATGTTCTGCCTTGTCCTTTCCTTTTCGCGCTTTGTTTTCCGTCATTTCTTTGACCTTTTGCTTTCGTGGTTTCACGTTTGCTTTGGGCGACTATTCGATTCATGTTTCTTCTTCTGTTTGTTGTGCCTTTCTGGTTCATTCGTGACGTCTTTGCTCTGGATGGTCCTTTTCTATTACTTTTGCTCGTTTCGTTTTACTTTTCCTATCTGACATTTCTCCGTCCAGGTATGGCGCGAAGCCTGTGCTCCCCTTTACCATTGCCGATGTTCCATTTGCGAACGAGCCCAGACCAAGCTCAACGAAGCGAATGCTGCTGCCTCTAATGCCGCTGGTACTGAAAACGCCGATCCAATTCAAGTCGACGCTATCGACAATGCTACCAAAGGTGAGCTTTTCACCCTTTTTCATGTTTCCTTTCGCTCACGATATTCCAGGTATCCAAGTCATTCCAGATCGGCTTAGCAGTCCTCCGCTTGTCGAGATTGAGATTGGACGCCCGGGCGGGGAGGAAATCGGCCTTGAAGACGGGGAAAAGCCGCTTCATGAACAAGATGAACGAAAGTCTCGCTCGTCGACTTTCGTTGCAAGACGTCTGGGAGAACCGGGTCTACCGGCAGGGATTCTTCCCGGAAGAGAAGGAAGAATTCTGCTATCGTCTCGGACTTTGCCAGCGTCGAGGACTTTACCTTCACGAGGGACTTCACCGTCTCGAACTCTTCCATCGTCTCGGACTCTTCCATCGTCTCGGACTCTTCCATCGCCTCGGACTCTTCCATCGTCTCGGACTCTTCCATCCCTTGGCGCAGGAAGAGGAAGAAGAAGAGCTGGTGGAATACGATGATTATGAGCTGGACAATTATGGGACTGGGGAGTATGAGGATTATGGGAGCGACTTTGATTCGGAATATTCGGACACGCCGAGTCGGAGGCGCTCGGTGTCACCAAAGCGTCAACGCTCGCTTTCACCCATCCGACATCGCTCACGTTCTCCTGCAGCTTCTCGCCGATTCTCGAGAAGCATCTCGCCATTGTCCAGAAGGTCTCTGTCGGCGTCAGAGAGACCAAGACGAGCTCAGACACCAGCTTTTTCACGGACACCGCCACCCTTTGCCTCACGGCGAGCTTCTCTTCGACGGATCCTTGGTCCTTCCAGAGCTTCTAGGGCTTCGCCAGAGCTCGAGATCTCGCAGGACCAAAGTAGACCTCAGACCCCGATATCTCGCAAAAGGGCTTGTGAAGATGCACCTAGTACGCCGCCGAAGAGAGCAAGACACGAGCGAAATCTTTCGGGAGCTGAAAGTCTTTCGGGGTCCGCGAGTCCTAAAGGCATATCTGGCTTGGAAAGCCCGAAAGAGAGCTTTGGAGGAGAGCTTTCCGTTTCTGGACGAGAAGAGCGTGCTATTCCTGAGGGATATTTTCCTATTTCCGAGGAAGAGGCTCGAGCGCTTGCTATTCGCCGTCGCGAGCGTTTCGGTTCTGGACGGGGGCCTTCCATATCAAAAGACGCGTCGGAATCGTCGTCGATGCCGAGGAAGAGGAGCTCGGAAGAGCATGATGATGCGCTTTTGGGGGTGAAGAAACGGATACGGATGTCGGAGAATGGGGAACCGGCGACTTAGAGCTTAGAGAGAGATGGTGGACCAAAAAAGAGAGCCCAGTCAGGACAAGGGCGAAAGATATGACTCTGAGGAGCGAGGAATGTGACTCAGGGCGCGGAATACGACTCTGGCGAGAACGAAAAGAAATGCTGTGGCTGCTGCCGCTGAGCACAAAGAAACCGAAACCGAAATTGTAACACCGAATTTGACAAAACTTTTGTATGACTTACCTTCTCCTTTCCTTTCTGTAGCTACTGCCTTTTATCCTTTATCTTTGTTCTTTTGCTGTATGCTTTGTTCTTGTCGAATCGATATAGATTCAGTCTGTACTCGACATCTAATCGCTTCGGATTCCACTGGAGTTCAGTCTTCAAGCAGCGCTTAAAGCGCCCGTGACATGTAACGTTGTCACGCAACTCCTCGATGACCATCATTTTGCAGGTTCTCTCCTGGCCCCAAATCTCAAGCTAAAAATCTAGCAATTGCACATATCTTCTTTAAATATATTCCTCAAGCTACAATGCCCCTCAATCCTTCGAATCCTGGCACAACGTCGCGAAAACACCGCAGCTGCATATTGTCCAGCTGGACGATCTGGCCGCGCATGCTACTTCTCATATGTCG
Source organism: Mycena floridula (assembly GCA_029320655.1). Classification (NCBI taxonomy): domain Eukaryota; kingdom Fungi; phylum Basidiomycota; class Agaricomycetes; order Agaricales; family Mycenaceae; genus Mycena; species Mycena floridula. The sequence continues at coordinate 533,045 of JARIHS010000053.1, forward strand.
AAATACCTTCAGATGCAATTTAGAATGGTAAGTAAACTGGTCTAAACGTATAGGTCTAGCTGACTAGGTCGCTTGGACAGTTTCCGCCAGGCTCCAGCTGCTGTCAGAAGGTTCTCGCTCTGATCAAACCAAGCTTGGATGCGACTTCTGATGCATTTCTATATCCCCAGATATTATATTAAATGGTGATTAAAGCGGCCTCCCTCTCCAATTCCACCTAATTCGGTGGCTTGGTCCAGATTTCTGCTGCAGTGCTGCAGCCAGGCACAGGTTCTCTAGCCGAACGGACGAAGCCCTCATGCCGTCTCTGGCGCGCCGTAGAATCTTCATATAGGCTTTGGAATGGTTCGTAGATTGGTCCGATCCCTCACCGCAAGCTAATTGACCGTTCGGTCAGATTTCACCCGCTGCAGCCAGCGGCTTTTCGTGCCCGAGAGCCGAGGCTGCACGCGACTTTAGACCTCTCTCTACGGTTCATTGTCGCTACTCTAAGGGTGCGTATCGCCGTCCAACCTTGGAACTTTCCTTAATTGGATCGTTTAGTTCAGATTTGCTTTCAGCCTAAACGACGGAAAAAGTCTGGACGGTCCTGGACGACCAATCCAATATTGATCATTGGATGATTTCCGACGTCTTCCATTTCATGACACTGGTAGAATTGGACCGCAAAACATGGGGCCGCTTGATTGCTCTTTCCCCGTGGACGTCTGGTCAGCCCGGGAAGGCCACAATGCAATTCTCTGACGAATCTTATCTCCCTCGTCACGAATGATGTGCCTTTCAACGCTAAAGCTGTCCAGTGATTCTATGGCGAAAGGTCTTCCAGACGCCGGTTTTACACTGGGAAAGTGCTCTAGACACCTCGGCTGAAGGCAATCTGTATTCATCACGGTCAGTAGTACTTTATTCCCTCTATTTCTTACGATTCATCATTCAGCTCGAAGTTGGTCCAACGGAATCGGACCAGGATTCCTCTGAAACTGTGAACTCCACCCCCTACAATACTTGAGCTTTGGAAACATAGCGACTGACTCAGACATATGTATTTAGAGTCTAGTTGATCGGCGAACCTCGTTCGGAATCTAATATTCTGATCACCAATTCTGCCAATTTGTCAACATGATGAGATATGATCGCTTGACACCTTCTGCTGTTTTAGATGGGATGTTGCCGGACTGCTTGACTTATAGAATCCAAGTGAGCTATCTCATTATATCTTTATCAACCTCTTGAATCCTCGGATATGTACATCTCCCTATGGAGTAGGCCCAATATCTGGAGTCAGACACAATATATTCGATGTTCTCTATACAGTTGTTACCAGAAAGTGCTTTGGTCCACGACCTTTACAAAATCTCGGTAGACCTCTTACCGATCTCACTGCAAGCACCATTGTTCAGCAAACACCAACAATTCAGCGCGAAACACCATCTCAGGTATGACACCGACCAACGACACAATCCAGCCAACACATTAGGACCGCATAACCACAGCCACGATAGCTCACAACGAAACGTTGGATCTTTCTTTCTCATTCTACTTTATTTTCTAGTTTACATTAGTTTATAAGGATTTTGGGCAAGAAGAGGACTGCGTAGATACTAGATAACATGTACTACATGCTCATGGGCCGCTTCGGGCCCGAAATGCAACCGATTTCATCATCATCACAAAATCTCGGTTCTACTCGTATGGATCCGGTCATCCGAGACAATCAGGGTCAGGAGATAATCTAAACTTCTGATTTCTTTTAGCTCGCACCCAGCACTCTGCCGGTTCTAGATGTGCATCCAGTGAGTGACCGGTGACCACTGATGAGCCATGGCATGAAATGCCAGTCTTGCAACTTCCGCAGCCTTAGACAGTCTGTTGCGGCACCTCTTCAATTGCTCAGCGATAACAGGTGGGCTGGTTATCTAACATAATCACGGTCACTGGCTCACTCTATCCGAATCTTTGTCAATCTCCTGAATGCACCAGACCTGATGCATTGCACATTGGTCTTTGAATGCTAGGTATATAGAGGCGAAGAAAAAATAGATTCACAGCCCATAGCCATTTCAACACCAGGAATCTGTATAGACCATCGGGTCTGTCCCACCCGCATACTGAAGATCATCTGAATCACAAGTTGAGTACATTGAAACCCAAGATGAATGGATGAATGAACATATAATGGTTAAAGAATTGTCGATCTGCTTTCATTCCAGTCTCAAAACCAGATGAGATGAAGAGCTGGATGGGATAAATGACTTGCTGCTGGTGGGATATACTTAGAGCTTGAATCTCGGGTGGGATGATCCATAAAGAAAAGACGATCCTTTGTTGAACGGTACGGTCCGGTCCTCGACTGTTTCCAATCTCTTGTATGTCACTATTTATACCAGTCCGATCTTTAGTTACAAATTAGCTTTTTGTCCTCTTCCTTCATCTCGTACCCCCCTGCATTTAGCTCATATCAATAAATCCGACTTTTACCTTTGCCTGTGCTCACGTTCATCCGAGCCACTGCGCCACTCCGTTTAACATCCTTAGGGCGTAACAAAGTAAAGACCGAAGCGTGAGATGGATTATCCTATCCATATAACGTCCGCCCTAGACGTCTAGGGCCTGCCAAATTAATATAATTTTTCTTTTCCACGATTTATTTCACCCTACAAACCCGCCCTACAAACCTTAACCAATGAAGTTTGCTAAGGATAAGCTTGCCCCACAAACCTTGAATGAAAAGACTGCAATAAGGGTCGAGTCTGATATTCAATTGTACGACAGCTATAAGGCGGGCAGACACTTAAGAAAAAGGTATAGGTTTCACTGGACATCCAAGGATGTCTGAAATTAACTCTGCCTGGATGTTCTACCCTATGGTCCTTAATCAATGAAGTATGCCACCCTACGGTCCTTAATCAATCAAGGTTGCTGGGGTTAAGCTTCTCTACCAATGGCAGAACCAATTATTTTTGGCTAAGTCCACTTAGGGTCAGGGGCCACTCCACCATCCTTAATCAATCAAGTATGCCACCCTACGGTCCTTAATCAATCAAGGTTGCTGGGGTTAAGCTTCTCTACCAATGGCAGAACCAATTATTTCTGGCTAAGTCCACTTAGGGTCAGGGGCCAGCCTGGATGTGCCACCCTATGGTCGTTAATCAATGAAGTATACCACCCTACGGTCCTTAATCAATCAAGGTTGCTGGGGTTAAGCTAAGTCCACATAGAGTCAAGAAGGCTGGATGTGTCACCCTACGATCCTTAATCAATCAAGGTTGCTGGGGTTAAGCTAAGTCCACATAGATTCAAGAAGGCTGGATGTGCCACCCTACAGTCCTTAATCAATCAAGGTTGCTGGGGTTAAGCTAAGTCCACATAGAGTCAAGAAGGCTGGATGTGTCACCCTACAGTCCTTAATCAATCAAGGTTGCTGGGGTTAAGCTAAGTCCACATAGGGTCAAGAAGGCTGGATGTGCCACCCTACGGTCCTTAATCAATCAAAAGCCTTATGGGAAAATGTCGTGACAAGAATAATCCGAGCATGAGAACCTATGTCCTTGGAATCCGCCCTAGGTACCTAGGGCCTGCCAAATGAATATTTTCAAACTTTTCCACGATTTAATCTGCCCTAGCCAGTTGCCCTAGCCATTTAAACCAATGAAACTGGCCAGGGTTAAGATGCCCTAGCCAGTTATCAATGAAGAGACTGCAATAAGCCAATCCACTGCGCCCTAGCCAAAAAAAGAATGTGTACAGAGTTCAAGCAAGCACAAAAATAAAAGTTAACAAAAAATGTATGCAAAAAAAATCAACCTGGCCCACCTACCGAAAAAAAATCAGTCAGGTTGAAAATCCGACCCAGACCAAAAAAAAAAAAGCTTGTATCAAAGTTGTTTAGAATCACTCAGAAATCAGTACTAGACATAAAGAAAAAAAATGTCAGTTTTGAAAATCCGACCCAGACACCAAAAAAAAAGTTGAAGTTAAAGTTGCTTAGGATCACTTGGAAATCATGTCTAGACATAAAGAAAAAAAGTTGAAAGTTCATGTAAATTCTGTGCCCTAGCCAGTTTGACTGCATTAGTCAGCTTAACCCCAGCAACTTTGACTGCGCCCCAGCCAGTTTGACTGATTACAAAAAAATGTTGAGTCTTGAAATATTTTTGACTTGACAAATTCTGTGCCCTAGCCAGTTTGATTGCATTAGTCAGCTTAACCCAAGCAAGTTTGACTGCGCCCTAGCCAGTTTGACTGCATTAGTCAGCTTAACCCCAGCAACTTTGACTGCGCCCCAGCCAGTTTGACTGATAACAAAAAAATGTTGAGTCTTGAAATATTTTTGACTTGACAACCTGCTCAATTTTAATTGAGTAGGTTTGAAATTCAGCACAAAAAAAAATTGAAACCAAAGTTGAACCAAAGTTGCTTGAATTCACTTGGAAATCATTTCTAGACATAAACAAAACTTGTGCACCATGAATATCCTTGATAAACCTGACTGACTTTGACTGAACCAATGCAGTGGTCTGAAACATATGTTGGTAACCACTCCCACAGCACAGCCACATCCCTGGCATCCTATATAAACCACCACTCCACGCCTCTCTCTCTTCCTTTCCCCCCCCCTTGTCACTAGATTTTTACTTCTGACCTCTTTGTGGACCAACACAACAAGAATAATCTCTGAAAGGTCTGTCTAACCATGCTCTCATTTCTTTTGGCCCTTGGCCCGGTCTGTTTGGATTACATAAGCAGACCTGATTGATTTTAATCGAGTAGGTCTGCTGCATGGAATATTTCCGCACAGACCTGCCTGATTAAAATCAAGCAGGTCATCTATCTTGGCTGTCTGTCTTCCATAAACTCAAGCTGACATTTCTGCACAGACCTAGTTGAATAAAATCAAGCAGGTCGTTTATCTTGGCTCTCTATGCTCCATAAACTCAAGCTGACATTTCTTCTTTGACAGACACTTGAAAGGTCAGATACCTTTCTGCACAGACCTAGTTGAATAAAATCAAGCAGGTCGTTTATCTTGGCTCTCTGTGCTCCATAAACTCAAGCTGACATTTCTTCTTCAACAGACCTTTTAGTTACACACCCACCTGAATTAATTCGAGCAGGTCGGTCAATCAATTCATTAAGGACAAGTCTACTGCTGACTTTCTTTCAAGTTTTTCAATCCAATGTCTGCTGATCCCACTGCCCCCCTCACTGTGCTGCCAGGTCATACAGACCTCATTTCCAATGCTTGGTTGATGCGCTACAACCTTGCTATTAACAGAGTCCATCACCTATGGATATGTACCGATTGTGAGGTCGCTTTTTTCACTCCCAGCATAGCAGAGCATACCAGCAAAAGCAAGGCCCATCCGGATGGCACTGCACCTACTGCACAGTTCATTGCTACCTTGGCTGGCCAGCAGAACATAGCATCCATCTATCCAGATACAACTCACATCATTGATGCCATAGATGGTCTCAGAGTACAAAAGGTCACCTGCTGTTCTGCCTGTCGCACCTTTGGTGTCAAGAAGAAGACCATCACAAATCACATTAGTGCGCTTCACAAAGGTCTGACACCATCACCGAAACCACAGGGCACATACAATGCTCAGTACTTCAATAACTCCAACAAAGCATTCTTTGAAGTCAATGTCAGGAATGTGCCCCCGCCTCCCGCACCTGGAGGTTTCATGTCGCTGTTGCATAGTCTTCGCAACTTTGACATCTCAAATCTAGTTGACAAGACGGAAACTGATGCCCGACTCGTTCAGCCTTGGTTGAAGATCAATGGGTTTCACTTGCATGTTGCGCCCTATGACATTGCAGAGATTCGAGCACTGGTTGCACTTCCATCCAAGGCCAAAGATCTCCCTCGACTCAGTGATGCAGTCCTTGCATATTTCAAGAAGGCAGAAGCTGCTCTCAAATCCATTGACCGCATCATACTGTGCAAGCTGAACACCAGTGACATTGCCAAAACGTGAGTCTATCTCATTTATCTTTGACCTGGTCAATTTTATTTGAGCAGGTTGATGCTTGGGCTAGTCTGTTGCATGGACTAGCTCACCTTTCCTTTGTTTCCTTCGACCTGCTTGATGCATCTTTCTTTCATTGCTCAAGGCTGACACTCATTTTTTAACAGGGCCATTAGCAACACACCCTTGCATCCACTAGAACAGCAATCATCATTGAAAGGTCGGTCAATCAATTTATTGAAAGCCACAAGTTTGTTAAAGTTAATTCACAAGCATACTGCATGACAGTCACTCATCTTGTTGCCGGTCTCCTTCGAGCTTCTGTCACTGCAGGATACAAGTTTCCAACCAATCCATCCCTTGACACTGCTATCAAGGCATTGGATTTATCATTGCAGAAACCAGCAGAGAGATGCTTCAATGAGCTTCATGCTATATTCCTTGCACTCTTTGGCACAACTTGGATGCCCAAAGAGGATGCTGAGGAAGGTGATATTGCCAATCCCACCATGTGCTTCCTTGCACTCTTTGCCTTGAAAGCAGATGGTGAATTCCTTCAGCCCATTACCATCACTGCACCCATTCGACATCTCACTTGGTCCATTGAATTCACCATGGTTGTTGAGATCAATGCCCGTGTCAAGGCCAAGACAGCAAAATCCAACTCGGATGCCTATGATCAGCTCTCTGAATACGTTCAAGAGAAGTTTCCTTCGACATTTGAAGATCTTTGCAGTCTTTCCCACTACACAAGTGCTGTGGCATTCAATTCACTCAGAATGCCAGAGTTATGGTGGCCTGATCAGGAAGATCCCACCCGGATGCTCTTCAATGGCCAACCAGTTACATTGCAGATGTATAGGGAAATCTGTGTTGGCTTGATCACAAAGCTGGTCAAAATGTGGGATGAGGAGATCCTGCTTGGTCTCAAGAACATCTATGCCGATCACAGTGCTGCTACCGACAACCTTCGTTCCACCAAGCCAAAGTACAGCTTCATTCACGATGCATCAAACAACTTGGCCAGTGTTGGAAAAGACTTCTTGACTGCCATATTTGATTCACCAAAACTCAGAGAACGGTTCACTCAAATGCTGGGCTCTGAGCATGTCTTGAAGAAGTCAGAATGTCTCAAGTGGCTGCAAGCACTAGCAGAGTTTGAAGGTGGCCTCATGGTCCTGATTCATCTCAGTTCAGGAGGCCCTGGGCGTGGTACAGAGATCACCAACTTGCTTGCAGAGAACACAGCAACTCGCGTTCGAAATCTATTCCTGTTTGGCAACCGCCATGTCACCATTGTCAGAAACTATACCAAGGACAACAACATCTCCCAGAAGGATCGTTACATTCCTATGGGCCTTGATGCTGTCACTGGAGATCTCCTGGTTCAACTGCATAGTGTTGCAAGGCCATTGGCAGTGCACTTCAGCATAGCCTTGGATTATGAAGATTCAGTGACTTTGCAATATCAACGCATGCTCTTTATGGGACTCGAGAAGCCCTTCACATCAAAGAAGCTCACCACTTTGCTCAAGAAGCATACTTCACCTATCACTCGCTTTGACATTGGCATAGCAGATTTTCGCCAGATCTTTGTTGGATTCAGAGAGAGGAATCTGGGAAAGACACATAACCTTCTGCTAGAAGATAGCGACAGTGCAGATACCATTGAAGCAGAGCAAATGGGACATAGCAGAGCCACAGAAAAGGCCCATTATGGTCTCTCCTCCAATGCATGGGATGGTGCATCAGATGAAATCATCCTTCTATTCCTCAAAGCGAGTTCAAAGTGGCAAGTGCTTCTTGAACTTGTTCCTGGAGGACTCCAGCTACCTTATCATTCTGCGCAGCCAGATCAGTTCCAACGCTTGGTCACCAAAGGGCTCATCAAACTCAACAAGCGGACTGCAGCAGCATCTACAACTCCAGTCTCAGTGGATACAACTCAGCTTCAGAATCAGATCCAAGAGATGCGAGACGATTTCAATGCAAAGCAATCTGAGTTCAGTGCACAGCAATCCGAGTTCAACAAGCAGCAATCCGAGTTCAATAAGCAGCAATCAGAGACCAATCAGTTGCTTACAGCTCTCATTCAACAGAACACTGAATCCACCAAGCAACTGAATGCACAGATAGAGCAGTTGTCACATCAACTACAGTCCAATCCAGAACCAGACTACAATGATCCTGACTATGATGATGAGCCTTATGATCCAACAGATCCACATGGCAAGTTTATTATTTCTCATTTAATTCATCAACTTATGTTCTGCAGGAATCTATCACAATTCACCGGTGTTGCAGAACATTGATCTGGCTGACAGTCAGTAGATGTAATCCAAGTTGTGTTTGCATTATTAACATCAGTTTCCCAGGTTCCGATCAACCTGCTCAATTTAATTCAAGCAATGGAATGACACCGCCAGACAGTAAGTCTATGTAATCCAAGTTATGTTGAAGTTACTCAAATCATTATTGCAGGCTCCATTAGACCTGATGAAATTAATTCAAGCAGGTTGATGACACCAGCAGACAGTAAGTGAATGTGATTTTTGAGCTGTGTTCAAGTTACTAACATTATTATTGCAGTCTCCAATCAACCTACTCAAATTAATTCAAGTAGGTTGCCAGAGATTGATGTGGACAGTAAGTGAACACACTTTGAGTTGTGTTCAAGTTGCTAACATTATTATTGCAGTCTCCAATCAATCTACTCGAATTAATTCAAGCAGGTTGAGTCTCCCAGTTGAAGATATTCTCTTCAAGCTCCGAGAGTTGCTCAAGGATCCTAATGCAAACTGGACTTGCCCAGAACAGAGAGAAGCTGTGCAAGCATTGCTCAACTTGGAGCACGATGTTATTGTTGCTATGCGGACGGCAACTGGGAAGAGTCTGGTCTTCATTCTTGCTGCACTTTTGCAGAGAGCTTGCTCAGTGTTATTCATACCACTTAGAGCACTCCTTGAAGACTGGAAACGCCGGCTGGACAACTTTGGGATCCCATATCACCATTTCCATGCTGATGATGAAGTTCCAGACCTGACAGGCGAACACAACATCATCCTGGTCTCATCTGATGTTGGACGCTTCCGGAACTGGGAAAAGGCAGTCGACACTTTGAACACTCATACACCAGTGGCAAGGATCGCCTTTGATGAATCCCAGTTGTACATGGGAGACACCAAGTTCCGCCAGTTCACCTTTGCAAATCCAGATGCTCTTCGCCGCTTTCCTTGTCAAATGGTTCTTCTCAGTGGATCTGCACCACCACACACTATACCGGCCATTGTCAAAACATTTGGATTGCTGAATCCAATTGTGATCCGGACACATACTGCACGCCTTGAAACAATGTACCGTCTTGGACCAGTCACCAAAGATGTCAAAGATGGCCATAACAAAATCCAGAAACTGGTTTCAAGGATGCGCAATGGACAGGAGCCAGGGATCACTTGGGGCACCAAAGATCGCTACATTGTCTATGTTCAGAGCCTACATGATGGCTATGAACTTGCAGATCTCAGCGAACTCAGCTTCTACCATGGAACAAAATCCAGCGGCGAACATAAATTGACAGAGCAGCAGCAAGCTGAAATGTGGGATGACTGGGTCCAAGGATATAAAATTGGATTGATCTGCACCAGTGCCTTGCAGGCTGGCATTGACTATCCTCACATCCGACTGGTTGTTCATCTCAAACAGCCTAGGAGCATGAATGACTTCATCCAGGAGAGTGCTCGGGCGACCAGAGATGGAAAACTTGGCATCTCATTGATCCTACCCTTCCAGCACTTTCCAAATCTCAAAGACTGGAGTGATGAGCACCAGAGGCTTCATGGGACGGCGCACATGCAAGCTTTGACCAAACAGAAGACCCACTATCCTTTCAACTGTTTCCATTATCAAATGGGCAACTACAATGATGGAACTACAACTGAATGTGCTGAGTATGAGGGTGCTATGCTTTGTTCAGGATGTGTCGACTGTGAGTGAAACAAACCAGTTTCAATTTTCATACTGATGCCCAGATTATCTAGGGCATGGAGGATTCCAACGGGACCCTATCACTCGCAAAGGAAAGCAGGATGATATCATGATCAAGCTTCAGTCTGTCGAGTTTCAAGCTGCTCTGCCACCGCCACACCTTCAGCCATCCCAACTCAAACGCAAACTGCACGATGCTTTTGGCTCAGCGGCCGAAAACTCTTCTGCCAAGCGCAGAGAGCTTGACCAGCTTAGACATAGGAGGATGGAACCCTATATCCGAATGCTGGAGTTTGCGAACCAAAAGTGTGGATGCTGTTTGTTGGACAAGAAAGTGTTTGGCAAGGTCAATCACAAGGCATATGACTGTCCTTCAATCCTGGTTCATAGGAGGGAGCTGCTTGACCTAGCAAGGCAGTATCAGTACAGCAAGGATGCTGCCATATGCTGGAAGTGTCATGTTCCATCGTTTGGTGGTAATACCGGCCACGATGAGTTTGTCAGGTCAATCGCGCAAACAGATTCATTGTATGATGGAGAAGACACTTGTGAGCAGTCTAATCTTCTTCTTGGACTTGCATTTGGGATCTGGAAGAATGCACCATTAAAGAAGCAGGTTGCATCATGGAGCAGTTGTCCAGTGTGGAAAACTTTGGAGGAATACAGAGACTGGTTGGTCAAAGAGCACTCCGCCCACAGAACAAACTGGTTTAGTCTCATAGTATGGCTAGCAGCTTATAGAGAAATGTAACTTGTATGGATTGCAACATATCTTGATGTGATCAGGAATGAACCAGCTTAATAAAATTGAAGCAGGTCGCACATGTGACTTGACCCCTAGTGTAAGTACAATGAAAGGAGCTTTCTTTTAGTGTATGATACATGTAATAACAGCATCCAGTATATATTATGTATGCCTTAAAATATTGTGCAGGTGTAGGGATGACTTGGATGGCCATTGTATAGAGACTTTTCTGACTGTGACATAATGTGACAGTGACCCTGGATCAGATTCAGAGTCTGTGGAATCAAGAATTTCGGAAAATAGTCAAGAATTGGTTGAACTACAGGTGAATAGATACCTGTGCCAGCTTCTAAGTTTAATTCCATTTTCGGCCTATTGCCAAATATGGCTTGGGAACCTTATCCCATAGTAATTCTATACTGGAATATGATTTCAAATTATCGAAAAGTAAGTGAATCCTGTGAGAACTGACCCAGTTATGATCTGTCACATATTTGCAGCTATTGATAAAGCCTTGAATCAAGTAGCTTGACTAAATTCATTCCCATTTGGACGTTGGCACAGTGTAATTCCTGATATAATTACGAGTTTTTCAAGCTATAAATTAAGCAGATTGGTCAAGAACTCATGGAGATATGAATTAAAACATCTGGACACCTATTTTGAACTTTTATACAGATTTCAGAGCATGAGACCAATTCAGGCTAATGTACAGTACAATTATAGTAGTCTATGAAGGCATTCACACATGATTAACCACCAGAAATAGTTCTAGCGGACAACTTTGAAAAGATTAACTATAAGATAAGATAAGATAAGCGCCACAAAATGACATGGTTTGGCCTTATCCAGACGGCAGCGTTGGAAAAGGAAGGAGGAAGGGAGGAATGGCAGTGGAATTTGGGAAAGGAATAGTTGGATGAAAAACTGAGAGGGCTGGCAAATAGACGAAAGGTAGAGGTGGATCCATCCTGTTGATTAACACAGCCCAGGCGGAACAAGTCCGGCATGATCACGACGGCAGACGCGATGGCTAAGGTGTAGAGGAGAGTGGAAATGAGGTATGGAAGGACTGGAGGCATTGACGAATAGACAAAAGGTAGAGGTGGATCATATCCTGTTGATTAACACAGCCCAGGCGGAACAAGTCCGGCATGATCACGCCGGCAGACGCAATGGCTAATGTGTAGAGGAGAATGGAGGTGAAATCTTGGAGGAAATGGAAGAAAAGCTGGGGCAGGTTGGAAGAGAACATGGTGGTAGAGAACAAAGAAACAAATCAACGAACCAGCACATGATCAGCACATGATATGTGACATCACATGACATGTGACCTAGCGTGTCAAGCACTTTCAATAATTGGATAGGGAAGGTCTTATACTGGACTGTTTTTGTCGGACATGGTATAGAGAAATGTCACTAGTTAAGCTAGTATTAAGGAGGAGATTTTTTTGTTAAAAGTTGGATTTGTCCGTGCCTAGTCATACTGAAATATGATTTCATATCCTCAAAGAGTAAAGAAATCAGAGCAGAACTGATACGATGCCTAACAATATTTGTCTTGGTCATAATACAGAAACTACAATCCTGAGTCTAACAAAATTGCCTAAAATAGTCTGTACGCTGACGATAAGTTTGACGAACTTTAGAGTGCACTTTTGCTCGTTCAGCATCTACAGTTCGAGTAGTTTGGTGCTGGCCTGTAGATACTGTGGCATCTGCTCCACCTCGAAGACGGGAAGTGGGGCCGATGTGCATAGCCTCCAGTGTCTTCTGTGATGGCAACATTGTTCCATGCATATGTGCTGAATCAAAAGACCTATAATGAAAGAGAATGAGACTCGAAGTACAAGTCCAGATCAAAGACTCACCATAACATGTTGCCCTGGGTGACAATATAGTAGCCAAATGCAAGACTGCAGAAAGCAAACTCAGCATAAGCATCGTTAGCCTTGTGCTCCAAGCAGGCAGAAAGACCTTGAGCGACATCTTCATCTGTGTGCTGAGGAGCAATGTAACCAGAGCAATCAAACAGATTAGCTCCAGAAATGCCCACCCGATCACAATGGTCACTGGCAGCTTCAAGAGCCTTAACCAGGTCAGGATGAACTCGGCGTGCAGTTTCTCGATACACAATGGCTGCCTAAACAAATGATCAGAAGGAGGTCATATAAGCAATGAAAGAACAGAGATGATCATACCTCGGCATGTCCAAATAAAATATCAAGGCCTTCTACGGTGGAACCCGTCATTCCGGCATATCCGGTGTAGGTATCACCTAACCGACCCCCATTTGCTACTCTGCTACCCCATGGCTTCATTGTACCATTGGACCAATGACGAAACTTTATTCCTCGGCTAACAGGGCTGACCCCAGAAACTTTCCTGGCATGAGAAATCAGGCTTTCGAGACGTGGTTTCTCAAAAGCAAAATAAAGAACAAAGTCGCGCTGTTCAACAATTTACCAAGAGAGCTGGTAGCTGGGAAATACAACTCACCGGTCTAGCATCCTTTGCATTCTCATAAATCAGAAAGGTGTGATGCTTGCAGCGCTTGACGATATCAGGGTCAGGACGAATAGCCTTCAAGTCCAATTCATCAGGATGATAGACTTTTGTGGGTGATATTGGCCTAGAAAACCAAAGTCAGAATTGAATTATGTTGGAAAGATATACGAACACATCATTTTTGTCTGTGACAGGCACAGACTTCATTTGACTTCCTTGCGGCACCTTAGATATACCGCAACCCTGGTACTTAGCCATGAACCTTTCATATTCAGCAGCATCAGAGTGATTCGGATCATTGCGATGAGGAAAGCGATGGGGAAAGACCACTTTTGTGGTACAGCGCTTTTCAGGAGACAGGTTGCGACACTCTGAACAGTTGGAAAGACTTTGGGTATAGCTACCATCCTTGAAAGTTTTTTTGAGCCGTATAATCTGTGCAGATCTTGCCAGGATAGAACCAAGATATTTGTTATAACCTTGGGGCGGTGTTGAGTCAGGGCAGATACGGAGAAGAAGTTGAACCAAGAGACTATAGAAGTCCTGGAGTTTGTCATTGCTGATGTTGATCCTGTAATTCAGCGCCTCAAGACAAGGGCCCAGCCATCGATGCCAAGCAAACAGAAAATTGTTGAGACTGAAAAAGAAATAGAGAGCCTGAGGGTCAGACTCATTGGGCATGAGGCTCGGATGGTCCTTGAAGGCTCTGAGCAAGGCAGCCGGCTTATCGATGACTTTAGAAGGGTCACCAAGTCTCTGAACAATGGTCAAATCTGCTATCATAATGGTGAAAATATCAAACTCACTGGATTTGGAACAAAAATCTCTGTTGACGTCTCCTTAAGCCACTGGGCAACTTCATGTTCAGGAGCCCATGTTTGAAGAATTTCGCCCAGTGACTCAGCCAGACGATGGTTTCGTCGCATACCGGGGGCATGAGGACTGAGTGTTTGAACTGCAAATCCAGGTTCACAAATTTTGGCTATTGTGTCCAAAAGACCGCTTGCCTATAATGAGGTCAGTAAAACTAGAACAGACATACAGATGTGGATCATTTATTTACCCCCATTGCTTTTAGGAAAGTAGGATCCTGATAAGTGCGCTTTTTAACACCACGCATAGCTTGCAGCATCTTTCCAACAATCAAGGATGCCTCCTTGAAAGGTATAGTGCTGTCATTATCATCGCGAAGCTGCAAGTGTGAAGTTCAATCAGTTATTTGGCATCATTATTCCTGCTCATACCACTGTGATGTGCTTCTCTAATATCTGGTTCCAACCTTTCCCAAGCTTGAGATACGTGGCACTGTGAAAGCTTTCAGGTTCCTCAAGTAGATCAGGCTGATCATGATATTCTGGAATCGGGTTGGTTTCCAGAAACACATTCCGCTGAATGTGGCTATGCTGGCTTTGATTCAGTGCTATGGCCTCACAGTGAATGGGAGATAGACATACCTGGCCCACAACATAGCTTTGAAGTCGACCTAAAGTGTTCTCAACAGCCATTTCTTGTTTCTGGGCACGAAAATTGACACAGTCTGAAAACACATTCCAGATGCGGTCTGGGTCAACAGTCTCCAGATGCTCTAAGTCAAGCCCAGTGGCATCCGCCAACCAGGACAAAACTTTAGGCAACTGGCAGGTTTCTGTGAGCCTGGTTTCCAACACCAGAGAATCAAGATCATACCATCTCTTGGTTGGCTTTCCAGGCATCTTTTCTTCCTTTGGTGTAAGTTATGCCTTGATGGTAAGAAACAGGGAGAGGCAGATTTGGTGCTGTTATACACCTAGAAAGGCCCTCTGAAAACTCGGGGATGATATCGGGAACAGTCAAAAAAGTGAAGTGCCCCATGATAGCAGCTGGAGGAAATGAGGAAAGGATAGAGCAATCTTATAAGGACAGTCAAATGGACACATGATAAGACCACGGCCCAGTTTAGAACTGATAGGACCCTGCACCAAATCACAAGGTTCTGTCATATGATTCAAAATGGAATGAAATCTGAGCACATGTCCCACCATACCATTCCAAGGATGTCAATGACAACTGATAGGACACTGCACCAAACCACAAGGTTCTGTCCTATGATCCAAAATGTAATGAAATCTGAGCACATGTCCCACCACACCATTCACAAGGATGTCAATGACATTCTTAATCAACAATAACCTAGGCCCCATGACACCATTCACAAGTATATCATTGGCATTCTTGATCAACATGACCTAGGCTGAGTTCTCACATGTTCTGATTCAGGTATCA
The DNA here is from genome assembly GCA_029320655.1 of Mycena floridula. NCBI lineage: Eukaryota > Fungi > Basidiomycota > Agaricomycetes > Agaricales > Mycenaceae > Mycena > Mycena floridula. The sequence goes on from JARIHS010000053.1 coordinate 548,516, forward strand.
ACAGTGCAGTTGACGGTGCGGGTACCACATGTCCATCCTGATTCAGACCTCATGGTATAGAGAAGTCTCTGGTTCCCAGTCTTTTCACCCAAAAATCTCGGAAAAAGGCCAAGAACTGATTGAGTCACATGTGAATATATTCCTGTGCCAGCTTCCAGGTTTAATTCTATTTTCGACCAATTACTATATATGGCTTGGATACCCAATTCCATAGTAATTCTATACTAAAATATGATTTCCAATCATCAAAAAGTAAGGGAATCCTGTAACAACTGACTGAGTTATGGCCCAACACATATCTGCACCTATTGATAAATCAACCTGTTCAATTAAATTCAGTCAGGTTGCTCATGTGATCTGACCTCCTGTGTGAATACAATAAAAGATCCTTTCCTTGGTGTATGATATAACTTGGTGTTTTAGTATCAGGGATATATTAACTTCCTTTTAAAAAGTGTACTGGAAGTAGGGATCCCCCAGATAGACATAGTATAGAGATATCTCTGGGTGTAACATGGTGTGGCAGTATTTTCAGTCAATTCAGGCTAGGAATCCAATTTGATCTCCCATTAGTCTCCTAAATCATCCTCTAGTTTTCATAGTAAGGCAGTCCTCTCCCATTCCTTGTCCTATATTCTGAAATACTTGTTTATTACTTGATTTTGACTTTTACAAATCCAGCACCATTGATCTAGGTCTTTGCAAAGATGTTGAGCCTTGGGAGCCACAGGTCCAATCCAAATTTCTGGGCAGCTTCAAGAACCTGACATACAAAAAGATGATAGGCATATGCATGCTGAAGGAAGAGCTGGCTGACGGAGATGGAAGAAGAGGAAGATGAAGAGTTGGACGACGAAGAGTCAGGGCGATACTTACAGAGGAGATGGATTCCAACAAAGAAGAAGAAATTAAGAGTACAATTATACACTGCGTTTCCTGCTCGATATCAGAGAGCCGATACAGCGGTGTTACAGTGGCAACAGTTGATGTATCAGACATATCATATGGGGGCGCTAGGAAAATCGATACATCAGTGATTGGTACCACATGCGGTCCTTATACACATCTTATACCACCTGTATCATTGACTGTAATTCTCCTACTTTGAACCACTTATAGCGCTGTATCGGGTTCATGTTATTCATGTATCAGAAATATGATATACCAAGAATACACTCGAGATACATATCTGATACACATTGAATAGATACTGTAATACTAGGTCGGATACCGTATGGAATACCAGCGCCACATTTTCAGCAGGGCTGCATCCGTATTCACGTCTGCCACTAGACAATAGCCGCACAGATCTCTCGTGGCTCCTGAATGGCGCCGCAAACCTGGCACTCCGGAATCTTCCCATTCCAACTGCAAGACCAATCGTGAGAGGATTGAGAGGCATGAAAGGCGAGCTTGAGCCTCTTGAAGAACTAGGAAGATGCTGGTCAATCCTTAGGTTATCATGCTGTCGATGAAACAAATGAAATAATCGACTCACGGAGGCAAATTTGAAATTGGATATAAAGGCAGATTCTCCAATATCCACGTCCATCTTTTTTTCCCTCATAGCTTCGACCAAACCCCAGGCGCCATGGAATACAATGTTAATGTGAGCTTGTTACGCATCAGATTGGTCTAACAAATAATGAGATTGGCTTACAGATGAACTACGGAGGTGGTCCTACACGACAGGCGACTCCGAGTCCGTACCATCCAGGCGGCCCAGGATACGGCAACAGGAACAACATGAATGTGAGAATAATCTTCTGCGACTCAATCAGCTTCAAATTGATGGCCATGCAGATACCTACCTTCAATATGTCTCCGATAGGGCAACAAACACGTCACCACCAGGCTGGTCTCCCTATGACTCAGGACATCCTTCACGCAATCCAGAACGACCTGGAGAAGACAAAGAAGCAATGTTTGGCGAATCAGGAGGTGCTCGAGATCTGCAACAAAAAGATAGCTGACCTGACTAAAGAAACAAAGAGATCAGGGCTGAAAACGACAACATCTGCACCACAAATGAGGGGCTCCAAGCCCAAGTGTCATCCATGGTTGGACCTATTCGGTCCAAGAAGGGGGGATCCAAGAAGGGAAACGAAGGCAGCGTTCGAGCCACGTGTCATACTGAAATAGAGGTATGTCAGCTTTATCTTCAATTTCGACACAAATACCCTAAACGGACATGCAGAAACCTGTTCATAGGGCGATGTATAGTCTGATTGACATGACGTTCAGCAGGACAACCAAACAAACACTTCCTGAGCCAGGAGAAAGCTTCACAAGAGATGACGTTACCTTCTTTCGCCCAGACTGGACCAAGAAGTACAATGATGACAGTGTCAAAGTGTATCTCAAAGCCGTTACAACTGTCGTCGCCAATGAGATTAATGAATCTGAGGGAATGAAGGTAAGATATCATAACTGAGCATATCCAAAGATGACTCACCTATGCCACAGGCAGCGCTCACTGCCAAAAAAGCCGATTTCAGTGACACAGCAATTGACGAATATGTCAGAACATACTGGGGCACCATGGCCTTGGCATACAAGGCCCAGACCAATGAAGAAAGCGCACAGAATAGAGTTATCAACAACACCAGAAACCGAATTCTACATCGCAGGAATGGGGTCAGTACAAGTTCATCCAGTGACGAAAACTTACTGAAGACTTGACAGCTAGTCAACATGCTCGTTGAAGGTCTTCCTGCTTTCAAAGCCAAATACGGCGCTGAAAATTGTGTCGGTATTGAGTCGCTGATCCGAGCTGAATACCTTGATGAACCTCGTAACAATGTTGGAGAGGCTGACACTGAATAGTGGTAAGCCACGAAACAAAGTGTTATAGGCCAGACAGAGCGCGAGGCATGTTTCCTGGAAATTTGCCTGAATCTCGTCGGGCAATGTTTTCTCTGCCCTTGTGCGTCCTTGGATTGTAAGGATTTTCGGGACCTAAAAAGACAGGGCTCATCGGACTGAGTGAAGGCGAGGGTTTAACCTGCTGTCGGCGGCTTCGCGGAGGCATTACAAGTGGTGACATTGCTGGCTGAACGGTGAATAAAAAGAGCATACAAAAATCACAAGTGAACCTGGTCATGCTTTTGGCAATGAAGGTATAGTCATGAAAAGAGACGCCTGATAGGGCCGATAACAGCCAGCTTGTACAGGGCTTATACTGAAGGACATAGCATGAAAAGAAAGTCAACGATACAATGTCCTCGTGACCTGATTCGGCCATATCAGATTCCTCATATGGCTCCAAAAGCTGGCTGATACAGTGCCAATACTGGACCTAAGCATAAGACACCCTTTTACATCAGTGATACAGGGCCTGAGGCCTTAAGTATGTGAAGGTGTTTACCAAAGATTGAAGGCCAGAAATAGTTCTATCGGACAATTTTGATAAGATTAAGATAAGATAAGATAAGCGCCACAAAATGACATGGTTTGGCCTTATCCAGACGGCAGCAGTTGGAAAAGGAAGGAGGAAGGGAGGAATGGCAGTGGAATTTGGGAAAGGAATAGTTGGATGAAAAACTGAGAGGGCTGGCAAATAGACGAAAGGTAGAGGTGGATCCATCCTGTTGATTAACACAGCCCAGGCGGAACAAGTCCGGCATGATCACGACGGCAGACGCGATGGCTAAGGTGTAGAGGAGAGTGGAAATGAGGTATGGAAGGACTGGAGGCATTGACGAATAGACAAAAGGTAGAGGTGGATCATATCCTGTTGATTAACACAGCCCAGGCGGAACAAGTCCGGCATGATCACGCCGGCAGACGCAATGGCTAATGTGTAGAGGAGAATGGAGGTGAAATCTTGGAGGAAATGGAAGAAAAGCTGGGGCAGGTTGGAAGAGAACATGGTGGTAGAGAACAAAGAAACAAATCAACGAACCAGCACATGATCAGCACATGATATGTGACATCACATGACATGTGACCTAGCGTGTCAAGCACTTTCAATAATTGGATAGGGAAGGTCTTATACTGGACTGTTTTTGTGGACATGGTATAGAGAAATGTCACTAGTTAAGCTAGTATTAAGGAGGAGATTTTTTTGTTAAAAGTTGGATTTGTCCGTGCCTATAGTCAAAGAGCATCAAGATGTGCAGGTTAGGATACACTTTATATGCTGTCATGGCTCAGTTGGTATATTGTCTACATATTACATGTGGCTGTGGCTGTAGCACTCAGTGAGAGTTCAATACAGCCCATTACTTTGCTTTTTGACAAAATGCTATATCTTTTCTCATTCCTTCTCCTTCCATTGAAGTGTTTTTCTACACTCCTATCTCTCCACATACATCCAGTGAAGCAGGCAAATTTACTTTACCTGCAGCAACCTGGCTTAGACTTGCATTGATTAATTCCTTTTTTTTTTTTCGTACCATTGCTATATATGGGTTGGGAGCTTGATCCCATAGTAAATCTATACTTGAATATGCTTTCTTACAATTAAAAAGTAAGGGAATCTGACAAGAACTGGGTGAGCTATGCTTGGAGGAATACTTGTATAAATCAACCTAATCAAATAAATTTGGGTAGGTCAGCAGCTCATGGGACATGATGTGAAGTGCAAGTACAATAAAAGAGACCTTTTTTCGGTGTGTGATACATGTATCAACTTGGTTCTTTAGTATCTATTGTATGTTATCTTTCTTTAGAAATATTAAGATAAGTTCTGGGTGTCTGGATGGCCAGTGTTTTATAGAGATTTGTGCCACAGTCACATCATGTTACAGTCAAAGTAGACTATATTCCGAGTCTGGGGAACCAAAAATATTGTAAAACGGTCAAGAACCCATTGAGCTATGATTTAATACATTCCTCTGCTAGCTTGCATCCTTTAATTCCATTTTCGGACAATTGCCATATATGGGTTGGGGGCTTAATCCCATAGTAAATCTATACTTGAATATGCTTTCTTACAATCAAAAAGTAAGGGAATCAGACAAGAACTGGGTGAGCTACAGTTGGAAAGATTATGAGGGACACTATATGACTAGAATATATTACTGAATTTTAAACCCTTGGAGCTCACTTTTCTAAGATGTGCTGACAATTACACTGGGTCTATACAACCATGATTGGTGTCATGGATGTTTCTAGCAGCACCAAAGGTGAGAATCATCAGATTATGAGAGACTGGTAATATTGGTGAGAGTGGTCAGCGCTGTTGTCTTTTTGAGAGGATCAACAATCAGGTCCAATATATGGTGTAATTACAGACACTAATGTGAGTCTTTGGCACTATGAATCAAGTGAATTTACCAAGAACTCATCTAGATATGACCCGATGTTTGTTCAGTATTTATTTCAGAGTGTGAGACTAATTTGCATTCATATACACTGTAATACTAGAAACCTATTAGAGTCTGTGGAGCAAAGAATTAAGTGACTTGACCAAGAGCTCCTTTTTAGATCCAATTATCAAGTATTTGTCCCGGATTTCTTACTCTCAGCAAGTCCTAAATACTGGGAGGCAACCTAGCCATTAGGGATAGAATGCCTGAGTAATTCTATACCTGAATGTGACTTCAGACAATGCAGATGAAACTCAGAAATTTCAGTTGCCTTATCATGTGCCCGGGGTTGACCCCGTCCGAATTTGGACACCAATCTGAAAGTCGTTTGTCTGGCAGGCTGGGATACAAGACTTATTGCAACAACGACTTGTGTATTGGTGTAGATCTCAGTGGATTTACATAGGCGCCAGATCTGGTGATCTGCCATGAGGCGTCACCATGCACACGCCGTGGGAACTTGGTCATTGATTATATAATCTATAGAGGTTTCAGGGCTTTTCTGTCGTCTTTTCCCCCTCATCTCACCCAGTCAAATCCCAGCCACGAAAGAATCATATTCACAGGTGAGTCTCCTTCTGCACAGACATGGATCCTCTACTCATTCTCCTTCACAGAATAGAGAATGGGTCCACCGCCTACCAAGGCAGACCTGGTACGAGTCTATTCATTTTCAAGGATATTTCCAAATTAATTCATCTGATAGCATGCATATGCAGCTGGAAACGTATGTGTAAATCCCCTCATGACCGTCGACTGCTTTCATTGTCGGATCTTTAGAAACAGACCATGGACAATCAGCAGGTAATGCCGCTATTTCAAAAACCTGTCTTATCTAGCTCACCTCAACCAGATTAAGACCTCAAACCAGCTTCGGGCACACCCAGGGAAGAAAGCAGACAAAAAAATGAAGGAATTGCCCAGCGCCTTTGCCGATGGTGACGACGAGGATGAGGACTCAGAAGTGGTGAGTGGTCTATTGCATTATTTAACCTCTCTCATTCGTTTCTCAGGAAATGGTGAGATCCATTGTATTGTCCAGTAATCGCTCAAACAAACTGGAATCAAAGAGACCAACGAGACAGACTCGATCTGTCACTAGGGTAAGTGTTCTGTATCGGCCACACTCTCAGAAGCTGACACCAGTCCCACCCGATCAGACCGAATTGAAGAAAGGCAAGGAGAAGGCTGCAAGCAGCGAAGTCCAGATGGAGGTGCGCATGCTCTGTTTATTTCTCAATCCACCGGCTTGATTATTTTTGATCAGGTCGATGGACAGGCCAATATCACCGTGAGAACTTCTGTCTCATTTTGGATCGACCTACTCATTTTAATTCGGGCAGACGGACGAAGAACGTGTCCTGGTAAGTGTGCAAATTTCAATGAGCCTTGGACAATCTAATGATTGTGTTCAGCGTGTTGAACCTAGTTCTTCACATTTGATTGTGAGTTAATGCTCCTCGGGTTTCAGTCGACCTGCTCAATTTTATTTGACCAGACGGAAGAGCTGGACGTCAATTCTAAACCTGGAAGTGCTGAAAACCTGACGGTGAGTCAATCTTTGATTTCCATCGACCTGCACATTTTTATTTGGACAGACGGAAGATGATTTGACTCCCAATGCGCCGCTTGCAAGTCCATGGTTCATGCCCTTGTTGTTCAACCTGCTTACTCATTTTTCAGCTGACTGAAGAACATGTCAAGGTGACAGATACGGTAAAGAGTCTCTGCATATTTCTCCATGAACCTACCCAAATAAATTGTAGCAGGTCAACGCTGACAAGCCAAAGAAGAAGCGACGAAAGGGCAAGGGCAAGAAGGTGAGCATGATTGATGCAAACGATTCTTAATTCCACTGACATCCATTCAAGAAGGAAGCAAGTGAGGATGAAGGAGCTGTAAGTCGTCTCTGAGATCTTCAGTGGGTCTGGTTGAAATGAATTGTAGCAGACCGATGGCAATGCTTCATTGCAGGAGGACGACTTTGAGGATGTTTCTGCCAGCGAACTCCCAGCATTGCTCAGGCGTGCTACCAAAGAAGCGAAAGCACAGATAAAGGCCATGGAGACGGTCAGTCCTTTGACCTAGTAAGCACTTGCTTAGACTAAAACTCACATCTCCAAAGGCGCCAGTGATTTTATCAAACCCAATCAACACGGATTATCTTGATCCCTGGACCATTGGATTTGCAGTAGGTTTGGGGAATCATCCCAACCTAGCTTTCAACGCTCCCACCCTCATTTTCCCCGATATTCGTGAACCACCAAATCTCCAAGTTAGCACTGACGCTGTGCTTGAGTCACTTGGTCCTGATGGGATCAACATGAAAGCCTTCCTGCCTGAGAACCTGCTCATCGTATTCATCAAACGGACATATCTCAAACCCGAAAGTCTGCAATCAAAGGCAACAGATGACCTGCTTCTTGTCGAATTCACCAAAGAGGCGCAGGGCAAATTCATGGAGCTTGGCGCTGGGCATTCAAGACTGAATGCACTCAAGACTCTTTACCTCTTTCTCCGAACTCAATATGAGATGCTGCGAGACGCTCTTATGGACATCACAAAAAAACACAACAAAGATGGACTGAGCGACAAGAAGGCAGCTGAATTGAAAGCTGAGCGTGAGAGACTGAAGCCGCTTGTCGACGAGGCACGCACTGCTTACTTGACTGCAAATCGTTGGGGAATCCGTTTCATTGACAGTGAGTTTGTTCATTTTTCCAATGAAGATATTGCTCATTCAGTGCGTGCATCAACAGTTGATTGTCCATTCGAAATCCGAATCGCCGCTTCAACAAATGGCCTCGGTACACAGACACCAGACACTCCTGACATCTCTGCACGTCGTGTCATTCGAATTGTTGGGCAAGCTCCCACTACAGCGATTAGTGATGCTGTCAAGGAGCAGTTCTTGCTAAAACCAAAAGGTGTTGAGGAAGCGGCCTTGCTGGTGAAAGAGCTGCCAGGCCTCATCGATGCTTTGGGCAGGCTATCTCGCTTCAGCCCTTACTCCAAGCATCCCTTGGATGTCCGATTGCTGCTGAAAAGCAAGACAGTGGTTGCTGGAGTACGTCGTCTTGAAATTTGATTGCGTCCTTCTGACATGGATTTTCCTAGGCTTTCCAAGTTGCTTGCAACTCTTTCCATGAGCAAGCAAGGCTCCTTGCACTCCCTGTCGACCTTTCAAAGTACAAAGAAGTGGAATCATGTCAAGATTTCCCCAGAGTCTGCATCTTAGCGGCTGAGGCATCAGACAAAATCGTGACCAAACTCTCTGTCGCTCCAACTCCCACTGCCTTTGGTGTTGAGCTGACAAACCAGGTCCTCATGGCTTTTCAGCAGCAATATGTCCAACTCTTTCGAGGTCCAGATCCAGCTGACCGTCTCCAGGCGCTTGGCAGCGATGCTTGGGCCCGTATTCTAGAGGGAACATATCGCACCACTCTTGCTGAGGTGGCCTCACAAATCATCGAGGACATTCCCCAATTTTGGCCCACCGATCTGACAACAAGCGATAATCTCTTGGTCGACAACTTGTTAATCAAAGTCCACCTCATGCTCACACACTATATTTTCGACTTCAAGACGTCCTGGGAAGTACAGATGCTTCCACTTGGCTGCCCCCTTCTTCTTCACGACATTTTGCAGTCTCAGATCACCTTTGAAGCTGGATATCGTTTTGTAAGTCATCATTCAGTCCATCGACCTACCCAAATTTATTCGGACAGATCTGTGGACGTCTAATACCTCTGGTGGAGCCTGCTTCAGCGGCCAAAGATCCAGACAATTCAATCACGCATTGCTTCTATCGTGACTTGTCTCGTGGTAGCACCAGATGGATGGAGAATCCCCAGGATGAAAACTTCCTGATCCGCAATCCAGATTGGGATCCTGATCATACCGAAAAGGAGGAGACCTTGCTGAATGAAAATATCAGAATGGTTTTTATACACGTAAGTCGCTCACTGATTTTTTGGTGGCGGAAAATTCATCCCATTTTACCAGATTATGGGACTTATATTCACTCATCGTGTCCAAGCTTTCACACCAGCTGCTGCTGACCTGCGAGAGTTCTTGGACACGGTGACAACAACAAAGGACATGGTCAACAGAGACGAAGGCGGCGACGACGAAGACGACGACGACGAAATGACTGAGGACACACTGAAATGCGCCACCGAATGGGACTGTGTTATGCTGTGGATGTCCTTCATTTCCAAGCAAGGGCCACAGCGGGACTTGGTCAAGGTGAAATCCACAGATGTCAATCTTGCACCTCCCAAAGGTTGCCGTCAGCACTGGCCCGAGATGACGACACTTGCCAGGGATCTCCTTGACGCCTGCACCTTCGACTTCATGCGAGGCAGCTCTTCGAACAAAAAGATACCTAAATCATACTTGGCAAAAGCTCTGGTCGAGGTCCAACGTCAAGCACATCAAGTACAGATTTACCAAAGTTATCAACCCATCCGGTGAGTGGTCCATTTGTCTGAAACAGTAGCAATTTACCTAGCTGTTATTATCAAAGCTTTATACACGCTACAGCTTGCCGTGTCATCACCAATCTGTTCGGAGGCTGGGTTGATTGGACGCAGACAGACTTGGAGGGGACAGACAACATCGAGAGCTTCGACGAACAGCAGGCGACGCTTACCACTCACCGAGGCCAACGGGACAAGGATGTGGATGTGGTCAAGAAGCAAATGAAAGCTATGGTAACCAAGATGAAAGGGGAAAGCCTTCTCGGCATTCCGCTTGATGGGATTTGGAGCATTGACAGACCGCCACCACCTCCGAAAGGAGAGAAGCCGGCAAAGAAGGATAGGTCGAAAGGGGGCAAAGCGCTAGCTGCAGAATCCAAAATACACTTTGGTGTCAGCCCTGCTACTGCTCTTCTTCTGACGAATTTTATAAGTGTAAGCTCATCTTTCATTCATTTCAAGTTACAACATCTAACGCCACCTTAGGGTGCAGCCCGTGAAGCTTATATCAATTCAACATGCACCAATGGCCTTCACAGAGACCGGGAGTCGCTCAAGGTGCAAGAATACGTCGATGCTGTCCTTGCTCATGCCGACATCGAGAAGATCACTACAACAGAGGATGTCCGTATTCAATTCCAGCGTGCTCTTGCAGATGTCGCAGCTTCGGAGTCGACAATATCTGATGAGGAAATGGGAGAAGACGAAGAGAAAAGGGAGGGGGAAAAGTATCCCCAGCAGCGCCAACTTCATCATCGTCACATGTCGCACAGTACCATCTCCACTGCATCCAGCGCCAGCAGTGATGATGAGGAAGGCAGCTTGACCAGGAACACGCACTTCCCACATTTCCCCAGGCACCCAATGTCTCCTCCCATTGTTGTCAAAGATGAACGCCAGTTCACCGTCACTGCTGCTGCTGCTGGGGATCCTGAAAGCAGCGAGGAAGAATCACAGGAAAACGTTCAAGCTTTTTTAGCTGACTGCAGAGACGATGGCTCAGGGGTCCCCAAGAGAGATAGATCTGGATCTGAGACATCTGACTTTGCCCGGAAACGTAGCAAGTTGGAGACCACAAACTAGAAATTCTGTTTCTGGGTATGCAATATATCAAAGTATTTCTTTGACTCGTGGCCTGCTTTATTTGATATTTAATTGACGAATCACAGCGTGAGAGGGAAATCTTCTGGTCTATATAAAGGACCCTCCTCTTTCAACTGTGACTTCGCCTCTCTGTCTTCTACTACCACCACCACCAAGGTTGGAAGAAATGGCTCTCCAGGTCCGATAATGCCTTCATGATCTGTCTCTTTCACTCACTGACCCAATCTTGCAGTTCTCAGTGCCACCTATTGTTTTTCCAGATGCTCGCAGCCCTAGCAAACCATTTGACTGGCTTGAGGACTTGGATCATCGCTCTGTCTTTCTCGATTTCCTTGTCCGCTACCTGAGAACTCCAGGCGCAGTATGGCAGGACTATCTCAAGGCCGCTCTAGAAAAATATTGGCACCACTTTCCATTCAGACCTCCCAAGCTCACTGGGGGCATCCAGGACAAAGCACTCACGATCAACATCACCAACACTGTTTCAGAATACAAGAGGGAGGTTGAAAAGGTATGGAAACTTACTTACATTGCTGAAACTGTACACCACGCTCAAATGTCATTTTCAGCGGGTGCGACATGAATTTACCATAGCTTCATGGAATCGTGATGTTTATGACCCATGGGCTGTCAATTTCCACAAAGCCTTTCCACTGGTCAGCATTTTAGCCTTACTTTCCTATTCACTGACTCATATTACCTTTCCAGCGTGCCATGGTTCTGGCCATGGAATCATGTGTTGAAGGCGAAAATGGCCAGCCAGACTTTGTCCCTTTTTCATGGGCACACATTCTTCTCCATCGGGAACAGTTACAGACTACCCTTGTTAACTATCTGCGTCATCCAAAACAGCCAATCCATTGGCGTGGACACCCCAGTATTCAACACAAACACCAAGCATATGTTATCAATTTTGTCAGGTATTTATTCCAGATGCTGCCAAAACCCGAAAAGCGATTCAAGAAGCACCTCTGCTTTGGACGACTGGAGACACCATCTACAACAATCGACCTAGTGTCCATGACTGTTCCAGAAATCAAGATGTTGTTTTATGATGTATTTCATTGATTCAGTTTTCAGGTTACTGTGCTAATGAAAACTTGTAGCAAGTCCGCCTTGAGTTTGCTCGGTGCGACAATCCTAGAGGTCTCACCTGGGCCAACACCTTCATCGTTGGCGAGTGGGAGCCTGTTAAGCATGTATTGGAAGATGTTTGGCCTAGGAGATTCTGGCCTCATGGCATGGGCGTGGATGACATTGCAACAAAGGCTGTAACAGCTACAGAGGATGAAATGGCGATCGTACCAGGTACAAGCTCTGTCTTTCATTCTTTTACTCTGCTGACTAGAGCCCAGAGTCGAGTCAAGACTATTACCACAGTTTCGGATCTCAGACATACACTGCAGAGTATATCCAAGACATGGGCTTGTAGGCTTTGATATATCATTTAGCTCCAATAATTCTAAGCAGGTCAGTGATGGACTTTGAATATCAAGTGGCAAGTCGCAGTCAAACTAGACCTGATTCAGAGTATGTAGAAGTCAAAATCTTGTAAAATGGTCAACAATTGGTTGAATTAATCATTGATACATTCCTTTGCTAGCTTGCAAGTTCAATATTCTATTTTCGGACAATGGACATACATGGGTTGCAGGGTTTATTCCATAGTAAATCTATACCTAAATATGCTTCCAAATAATCAAAAAGAACTGCAACCAGTCAAGAATTCACTGAGCTATGGGTTGATACATTTCTTGGCTAGCTTGCAGCTTTAATATTCCAGTTTCGGACACTGGACATATATGGGATGGGGAGTTTAAACCATAGTAAATCTATACTTGAATGTGATCTTAGATAATCAAAAAGTAAGGCAATCAGGCAAGAACGGAGTGAGCTATAGTTTTGTAGATATCCACACCTATAATACTTGTCAATAACTGAATCGACCTGCTCAAATAAATTTGGGTAGCCGGCCAAATGGAATGACACCTACGGTGAAAGAACATTGTAGTCTAAGGTCCTATTTCTTTTTGCTGTTGTCGCGAGACCCAATTCATTGAATGTGTACCAGACCTGAATTCGAGAATAATCACACCAGAGCTTGTTCGTTCGAGCTGTGTGTGTGCAGCAGACAATGCACAATTTTTGATGTCTCGTTCAAAATGAGTTCTTGAGCAAAGTGTTCCACTGGACTTGAATCCTCGCTCAAAAATGTTCCTGCTTACCTGGCTCTTTCAGTCTACCCATGCTCTTTCCTCCCTTTGCCAAAGCCGGATATCCACCTCTTCAACGACTTTTCAGGTACTCATTCACAACCTGAAATATTCCTCTTCATTGCTCCAATATTGCTGACCATTATTCGCAACATCCCTCCTTATCAATCACAATGTCTCGCCTCATTGTATCACTGCACGAATACAATATACCACCTGTCCCCGCCCTCTCACAGGCACCATATTGGCCTTACAACTTTGAACCCATGTCAGTATTGGCCCATATGGCAAGGAAGACATCTTCAGTTTCAACAGAAATACCTCGCAGACCCCAGAGAAAAAGCTCTGAATCTCAATGCAGTCCTTCAATGATGACATCTCACTCTCCCACGCCTTCTCAAAGATACCATATTACCCTGATAACTTTGGGGAACAACCCATGTCAGTACTGGCAGATATGGCAAGCAAAACATCTCCACTTTCAATAGAAATACCTTGCAGACCCCCAGAGAAAAAGCTCTGACTCTCAATGCAGTCCTTCAATGATCATATTTCACTCTCCCACGCCTTCTCAAAGATACCATATTACCCTGATAACTTTGGGGAACAACCCATGTCAGTACTGGCAGATATGGCAAGCAAAACATCTCCACTTTCAATAGAAATACCTTGCAGACCCCCAGAGAAAAAGCTCTGAATCTCAATGCAGTCCTTCAATGATGACATCTCACTCTCCCACGCCTTCTCAAAGATACCATATTACCCTGATAACTTTGGGGAACAACCCATGTCAGTACTGGCAGATATGGCAAGCAAAACATCTCCACTTTCAATAGAAATACCTTGCAGACCCCCAGAGAAAAAGCTCTGACTCTCAATGCAGTCCTTCAATGATCATATTTCACTCTCCCACGCCTTCTCAAAGATACCATATTACCCTGATAACTTTGGGGAACAACCCATGTCAGTACTGGCAGATATGGCAAGCAAAACATCTCCACTTTCAATAGAAATACCTTGCAGACCCCCAGAGAAAAAGCTCTGAATCTCAATGCAGTCCTTCAATGATGACATCTCACTCTCCCACGCCTTCTCAAAGATACCATATTACCCTGATAACTTTGGGGAACAACCCATGTCAGTACTGGCAGATATGGCAAGCAAAACATCTCCACTTTCAATAGAAATACCTTGCAGACCCCCAGAGAAAAAGCTCTGACTCTCAATGCAGTCCTTCAATGATCATATTTCACTCTCCCACGCCTTCTCAAAGATACCATATTACCCTGATAACTTTGGGGAACAACCCATGTCAGTACTGGCAGATATGGCAAGCAAAACATCTCCACTTTCAATAGAAATACCTTGCAGACCCCCAGAGAAAAAGCTCTGACTCTCAATGCAGTCCTTCAATGATCATATTTCACTCTCCCACGCCTTCTCAAAGATACCATATTACCCTGATAACTTTGGGGAACAACCCATGTCAGTACTGGCAGATATGGCAAGCAAAACATCTCCACTTTCAATAGAAATACCTTGCAGACCCCCAGAGAAAAAGCTCTGAATCTCAATGCAGTCCTTCAATGATGACATCTCACTCTCCCACGCCTTCTCAAAGATACCATATTACCCTGATAACTTTGGGGAACAACCCATGTCAGTACTGGCAGATATGGCAAGCAAAACATCTCTACTTTCAATAGAAATACCTTGCAGACCCCCAGAGAAAAAGCTCTAACTCTCAATGCAGTCCTTCAGTGATGACATCTCACTCTCCCACGCCTTCTCAAAGATACCATATTACCCTGATAACTTTGGGGAACAGCCCATGTCAGTACTGGTAGAGATGGCCAGTAAAACAATGGACAGATACTGATACATGCAAATCATGCACTGCTTCAAACAGCAGCAACAGCTGATGTAGGATTGAAGTGAGCGTCAACGCTTGTTTGCTGAGGTGATGCATGACAAGTGGGTGGCTCTGGATCTTGCCACAGCAGTGTTTAAACGCCAAATTTGGCCTGACTCCACTATCAGCAGAGCCATCGGAAGGAGGCCCATTTGACCAATAGGTGTATATTCTCCCCCTTCCCAATCAAAATTATGTGTCTCCTGTTTGCTTTCCATAATTCTAACTCAAAGATGATCCTTCCCAACACGTTCCAGAGTCATACGCTTCACCGTCAAAGCCCTTGCAGTGGAGCGGTCAAATTTATCTCAAGGACATTACGGATTCCATTGCTCTCTTCAGCCTGCAGCTGTGCGTTGTTTTACATCCAGAGGATGTAGCTCTGATCCTTGAAGCCAGTGCAAATTCAGTTCCAAGGTGTTCAGAATTAACATGCTGCACTTACCCAGTGACCCAGCATATCTTGAGACAGGTTTATAGAAGGTGAATGGCTACTACTCAAGTGTCTGAGACGTACTGAGCCACCAGGGGCAATGAATTGTCAGACATATCAAGGGAAACACGCTTCCAGTTCAACAAATATAGGAGTTTCGGAAAAATCCGTAGTCCTCGTCATTGGAGCATATCAAAGGCATATGATTGAATGAAGTAAGTCAGAGAGTCTCTCAAATCTCCGTCATTGAATGCTATGAACGAAACTTGGTATGGAACTCTCCGAGTCTCTGAGTCGGAAGACAGGCACCTATTAGTGACTCTCGTCATGGGCCTGCAAATCGCAGAAGATGTGTATGTCAGTCTGCTCTTCAAACATCTCACTCTTGCAGTATCCAACTCCTACACTTTCAACATCTTTCAAGGTCTTTGCGTGATCTTTCACTCTGCTCACATGCTCTTGGCGTCACATCTGATGCAGAACGCTGTGATGTATTAATTCTAATGTGTAAGATCAATGTGTCCCCCCTCGATGCCAAGTCTCCATATCACCTTGTCTTCAGCATTTCATATTCCAGCCATTGGCGGTAGTGGTGAGGCCTTGGCCGATTTTTTCGCCATCAACCTATCCTATTCCGATGAAATCAAGTAAACCGCTTGACATTGATGGCGGCTTTACAATCTCGAATCGTGCCAATTGACATACTGACCGGTCGCAGCTCCAATCTCAAGGCATCACCCTCAAAAGACCCCTCATTATCGCAGCATTTATGTTTCATTCAGGTGGCGCATGTGAGGCCCAAGGTAGGCACAAGAAATCTCCCATTGACCTTGCACATATTCAAAAACATGGACAACAGAGATATCCAGCATTGCACGCTCTAAAATCTGGGTATTGTCCACCAAAAACATCCTGTTAATATGGTGTTTACACTCAGTCAATTTGACCGGTGTGGGACACCCCAAGTCCAAAACAGCCTCTCATCAACCTCAAATATACTTCGAATTATGCAAGATGGATACAGGGAGTAGTGGCAGCTTCAATCTCCACCCATCACCCACCAAATATCCTTCAATATCGTGGTATCCACGCGTAGCGACTGTGGCGCAAGTCAGGCCCAAAGCAGGCACAATCAAAGTCTCATTGAGCTATATTTCAAAACATGGAGAATAGAGATAGCCAGCAGTGCACGCTCCCAAACCTCAAGCACGCTCTCATCGACCTCGCAGCTATATCAAGTCATGCAAAATAGACATGGTGAGCAGTGGAAATTCCAGCCCACTGCCTGCCAGAGCACGCCCTAACCTTTTTCACTATTTCCCTTTTTTAAACACAGACTAAAACTCTGTTTCTGCATGTCCATGAATGTTGCGAAGCGTTAAGCGCTGCTTCGGACACCAACAGTCACAATCACGCTTTTTGTGGTCACATACGGGTTTGCTTCTGTGGCCACGTCACGGAGCATGTGACCACCCAACATCTTGTTTCAACCACCATCAACACCGGCGCTCTCGCACCTCTGTTGTCCATTTCACATCTCCTTATCTCCTATGCCAGAACATGCAGAAGTTGTCGTCTTCGAGGCTCTGGTACAAAAAGACATAAATTTTGCTGCAACCAAGGGCATCGAATTGCAAGGTAGCACCTCATCTCTCTTTCGCATTCATTCTCATTCTCATTTAGCCCATCTCCGTATATTTCCACAAACGTTCTCTGTCGGCACCGCTGTCAGAGAATATATTACGTGCACGGCGGATCCCTCGCTCTATGATCCCGCGTCTGAGCCCATCCCAGACAATTTCACGCTGGATCCTCACGATTTGAAGCGTGCCCTTGATCAACCCTTCCAATATCTTCTTCGTCCCACGACACCTGGACCTCTCATCGTAATCGCTCGCGGAAAGCAGCTCTTGCTCGCTGCGGGTCATGTACGTTTTCTTTTTCCCAATTCTCGGCCAGCTCTTAATATTTCATCTAGCATCTTGCAGTGATAAGCTTCGGTTTGGAAGCCAGCCTTATTCCCATGGACACCGATCTCCTCGAGGAGCTTCTCCGCTCTGGAGAACCTGGACCAAACTCTGAAAAGCGGAAGGCACAGGCGCTCAGACAATTTCGCATTCCTCAACGCTTTTATGAATCTCATACCTCTCCAAATGAAAAGCGCGCTGTCCGCATTCCCCTCGCATTCACCACGCCTTTCAAATCCTACGTCGTAGCTGATTTTTCTCGCATCGTTCGCTTCCATGTTATCAGCCGGACTGAGTTTTGGCGGAAGGAAGAACTTGTTCCTGGTACCAAGGTACGTCATGAATTGTACTGTCTATTGCTTTTGCTTATTCCGACACCAGTCCTGGGCGCTCGTATGGCAGCATTTCCCTTCTGGTCCCGACTTTGTCCTGGAACCCACTGAGGCTCACAATGCGCTCCAGTACGCTCGCCAACAGATCCTGGAGACAGGATGGAAACCCACTCCCATTCTCTCATACATGACGTCTGACCCAAACAAGGCCTTTGCTGGTTTTGGACGCCACCTTTGCAACGACTTTCTGGCCACAGTCATCATCCATCCTGCCATGCCAGTCTACGAAGTCTTCACGCAGCGCTGGGACGACTTCCTTTCAGGAATTTTTGCCTATATTTCCAAATTCAGATCCGCCCAGTATCTTCAGCAGATCGCCGTTCGCCCCAACTCCCACAATCCGTTCGCCTTCCGAGAGCGCGTTGATGAGCTCTATATGGCTCAACACATTTTTGTTTTCCGTAAACAGTACACTTTCGTCGACATGGACCTCTACAACGAGATGGTCGAGCAAGGTTTACTCTGTCCGACTCACATGATTGGTATGTTTTTCATTCCTTTATTCGCTTTTTCCCTCTTCGCTCAATTATTTCAGGACAACCGTATCAGGCCAAGTGGTTTGAAAGGTGCAAAAAGTCCAAGCGTCAAGTCCCAGTCATATACTACGACTCTCCTATTGACGGATACACCTTGATCAGTGCTCAAACGCCAAGCCACTGGGTCAGTGCTGCTGTCGTGCGTCTTTTTTCTTCCTTTGTGCACCATTGTTCAACCATTTGACAGGCTCATAAGCCTGACCTTCGAACAGCTGGTTATTCGACAACCATCGGACCCGCCAATTTTCACGAACAAAAGCAAAACATGCTCAATGCCGATGAGCTCGCCCAGATCAAAGGCAAACCGGGACGCAAGAAGAAGGTCCGTTTTAGCCTCACATTCCATTCACAATCCGAATATGTTCCAGATCGTCACCGGTAAACCGGGAAGACCGCTCAAGTCAAAGACCCTTTCTGAGATGCGTTTCGAAGCCAATCGAGCCAGCAGAGTCAAGGTGGTCGCCTCTCGTATCCAGCAGAAGATGCTGCCGAAGGAGAATGTAAATCCTCTCTCCACATTGCCCGGCCGTGTCACTCGCTCTGGAGGCAAGTTCTTCTTTTTTCGGCTTGACATGCGCCATCTATATCTCCTTTCTAGCTCGCCAAAATGCGCTAATGCTTGAAGGTGTGAATAAGTAGTCGAGTTCTCGAGCTTGCAGCTAGATACAATGTCCTCAAT